>CM035408.1:109412990-109575490 GCA_020310875.1 Ceratopteris richardii | reverse complement strand
GAGAGAGAAGAGAAAGGAAGATACACATTAATTTACACATGCATACATACACACATACATGTACACACATGCATGCTTATATACACACACCTATACACACATGCATGTTTACATACACACACACATATACACACATGCATGCATACACACACACAATAAATTTACACACATGCATACATACACACACATGCATACACACATACATACACACACATATATACACATATACATACATACACATACACACACACATATACACACATAGCTACATACACGCATATATACACACATGCATGCATACATACACACACATATACACACATGCATGTATATACACATATATACACACATGCATACATACACACATATACACACATGCATGTATACATACACACATGTATACACATGCATACATATACACACACATACACATACATGCATGCATACATACACACACGTACACACACATGCACACACATGCATGCCTACATACACACACATACACATACACACACATGTATACACATGTATACATACACACACACACACATGTACACATGCATACATACACACACATATATACACACATGCATACATCCACACATATAATCCTATTTTTATTTTGAAGTTTTATTTTTACATCAAATATATAAAAATAGGATTAGGGTTTTATAGTTAGATCTTTAAGATTAGGGTTTTAGGGTTTCAACACCTACATAACATATATGCACACATACACATGCACATATAATACATATATACATGTGTATATACATGTATACAGAAATATACATATTTTAGGTCTAGATATTTAAGATTAGGGTTTTAGGGTTTATTATTTCAGATTTAAGTCTAAGTCTTTCTGATTAGGGTTTTAGGATTTTTAATACATAGATAACATATATACACAAACACACATATACATATAATACATACATACATGTAGATACACATGCATACAAAAATATACATATTTTAGATTTAAATCTTTAAGAGTAGGGCTTTAGGGTTATAACACCTACATAACTTATATGCACACATATACATACACATGTAATACATATATACATGTATATACACGTGTATACAGAAATATACATATTTTAGGTCTAGATATTTAAGATTAGGGTTTTAGGGTTTTGTATTTCAGATTTAAGTCTAAGTCATTCTGATTAGGGTTTTAGGATTTTAATACGTAGATAACATATATAAACAAGCACACATATACATATAATACATACATACATGTAGATACACATGCATACAAAAATATACATATTTTAGATTTAAATCTTTAAGATTAGGGTTTTAGGGTTATAACACCTACATAACATATATGCACACATACACATGTGGATGGTTTTTTACTATGATTGCAAAATGAGGCTATGTATCATGTAATATTTTTGGTTCTTAAGGTATTCTTGAATTTTATGTATGACATAATTGCATTGGGAATGTTAATATTCAAAGGCCAAAAGATATGATATAGAGGAGAAAAATTTTTGGATTTCCTATTATTAAAGAAATAAATTTTGCATTATATGAAGCATATTTGTTAAGTAAATGTGCTTACCATTTAGGGATTCAATGCCTCAAAGTATGGATGTACTTGACCTTGTTTTCATAGTGACATATGGGGCCTCACAAAGGATACATGTTTGGCATCCATTAAACATGATGTAACATTGATTAATCATCATAACCTCATGATATTTGTTTATTTTCTAAAAAAGAAGAATGATGTATTTAATTAGTTCATCAAAGTTAAAGCTATGTGTGAAAAGTAGATATGAAGTTTTATAAAGGGACTATCATCTAGAAATAGAGGGGAAGATTTTATTTGAGAATTTAATGTTAAAAATTTTGGAATGAGGATATCAAACATGTAGCGACTCGGAAACGTGTCCCTCATTAACGTGGAGCATGCAGACAAAGAATCATGATATTTGTTGAGATTGTGAGATCTATGATTGATGAAAAAAAGACTTTGATACTTTGATTAAAATTTCCAAATATATATTTTTATATTATGAATCTTATTTCTACTTCATCTTGCTCCATATGAACTCAGAACAAGATAGAAACAAAAGGAGAGAGACTTATTATTTTTGGATATTTAGATAAGTGAAGGGGCCACAATTGTATAATCCTATTACAAAGATATGATTGGAAGTAAAGATGCAATTATTTTATGAATTTTTATCTCCGTACACAAATGTTTCTGGTATGCAAGAAGTGTTAAGGAAATATTTAAAGAATCTTCTCAATTGCTCTTGAAAGTTGAAGTGATTTAGACAAAAGATAAACTATGTATTTGACAAACTTTTATGAAATTAAGTTTTATGTGACGAATGCAAAGAAAAGATTTGGAGTTGGATCATGATAATTATGAAATACATGTAAATATTAGTGAATGATATAGAAAATCACTAAAATGTAGAAATAAACACAAGTTGTAGATGAACCAAACATATATGAAAGATAATAAAAATACATTCAAATATGTGTTTATTCTTATAATATTTTATATACAACCTTTATGTCACGTATTCTTGAAGAACATGAGCCCGAATTTATTTTTAAGATGTTGATGCAATTAGGAAATGACACAAGGCGATTCAAGAAGGGGCTTATGCATTTATGAAAAAATTAAACATGGAAACTAGTTCCAAGGGTGAGTACTATGAAGGTAGTTTGAATTAAGTGGATTTGTTCAATCTAGGAGACGTAATGATGGGTCGTTTTCTAGATACAAGGAAGCTTTAGTGGAATATAGTTACGCTCAAACCTATTGATTTGATTATGACAAAAGGTTTAGTGGAAAGAGTTTATGCTCATACCTAGAGATTTTTTTGAGTATTGTACATTGCAGCTCTTCCGAACTATTTGAAATTGACATAAGAAATGCATTATTTCACAATAATTCTAACGTGAAAGTATATTTGCAACAGCCATGAGGATTTGTAAATGGTAAATTTCCAAATAATGTATGTAAATAGATAAATACTTGTACGGCTCAAAGTACACGCTAAGCGATTTGAATTATAATCATGTGGTCTAACTTTGAGCACAAGGATATACAACACATATTAAAGATCCACCTATTAAGAGTTTGGTGGTTACTGTGTGTGTGTGTAATGATATGATTTTTAGAGGTGCTGATGAGGTTGAGATTGAACACCTTAATAAAAGTATTTAGATTGAAGGACATATGTTTTATATTGGATTGATGAATTACGTACATGACATTTAAATTGATTATGATAAATTTGGTTTATGGTTAGTATAAGAAAAAAAATACTTTTCACTTATATTAAAGTCTTTGTATGGAAAATGGTAAGAAAGCTATAAATCTAATCTCATCAAGCTTCAGATATAGGTAAGTGATGGTACTAATTTTTCTAAGATCTTGACTTTTATAGTTCTTTGATTTTATCACTAATCTATGTCAAAAACACTATATCACATATTGATATTTGAGTTGGCGTGCTTTCATACTTTTCTCATGGTCCAAGTTAGTTACATTACGAATGCATTGAATTATTTTCTACTCCAAAGGTACTCTTAAGGATGGATTATTTTGTGTCTATGATGCGTATTTTGATTTATAAGCTTTCAATGATGTGGGTTTTGTTGAAAATCATGTCTGAACCAAATACACTAAGGCGTACAATAATTATATGGATATAATTTGAGTATCATTTATCTGGCTTAAAATCTTGGGTTCCTGCATCTCCGAACCAAATATTGCATATAAACTGGACATAGCCTTCTTTCCTTCAAAATATCGATTGGTGAACATGATGATAGAAGCTCTAAGTTTTTGAATTTGCATAGATTTGAAGGCTTTAATGGTTTAAACGAATTTTGAAGTAAAGCTTGAGGAGAAGAAATTTTGGGATCATCAATCTCTATATGTGACAATTGTTGCGGAGTCAAATCGCTACATTTATTTTTCACAATTTGTTTTACTTATTTTCATGGATAATTCGAGAATTAGTTTCATCGTTTTAACAGGCACGCACATGCATGTACATAAATTATCGTTCATGGATTTCCACGTATACTGGTGACTGAACCTTGTGCGATATTCTCGACTGGGAGGCATGAGCTTCTTTATCACTTCCTACTCCTCAAAACTAAATTCTAATTGATAAGCTAAATGATTTTGTACAAAGTTCTAGTATGCCTTATTCTTATTAATTTTGTTGGGTGATCGGAAGGGAGAACTATTCATGAAGAACTGTACGTATCTTAGAGCTCCCATATGAGCTTTGATAGTGCTTTCTGAACATACTATGTTTCGTTTAAAATTGTTTTAGTCACATCTTTCTTTAACCAAAAACTTTAGTAACATGAACCTTGGACGTGTTGCATGAATTTTTTGTCAAATGCGTGATTTGTGAACAGTAAATTGCGATTTTTTCCACTTGATGTCCACCGACTTTCTTGCGATAATCAAATTGGTATCGACATTATCTAAGCAGTCCGTACTTATCACCAAACTTTTGGTGATGATTTATGGAGAATAGATTAAGTATAATATTTTCTTGTATGTCGAAGCCTAGGGTAGTTGTGTTGTGGTGACGATCTTGTTAAGCTCGATGAGGTAGAGGTGTTATTTTCTTCCTATTGGTGATTGATAAGAAGACTGGTCAAAGGGATCATGTTGCTGTGACATCCAACTGTTCATCGTAAACACCATATAAATTGAAAATGGCATTCATGACATGTTGAATTTTCGTGGAGAAAGTGGACACAACGGACAATCATTCATGTATAAATTCGGGATAGTAATATTGGCTTCGTGATGTAAGTTCTACAAATTGGATGAGTGAGTTTGTCTAGTCCTGTAACGGGTGTATGTGCATTCCAGAAGATGATGATAAATGAAAGTTTGCCATCTTGCGAACAGCAAATTCAAATGAGAAGTACCTCAAATACAATAGTTAAAGCCCTACGAGACTTACGTAGTAGTACATATCTTGGCGTTTGGGCTAAAAGCAGACTGGGACTTCAACTTGATTGACATATTTTATAATTAAACAATAAACAATACAAGTTTTTTTCAACAAACGGAACGTTTTACTTTTCCAGATGTGCTGACTTTAATGTGTACGCCAACGTCCAAGATGCAGAAATGTGATATTTCTTGTGGAAATCCTATGGTAATTCTCTTAGTTCAAGCATAAGAATACCCGAGAAAAGATAGTGTATACGATTGTTCTTTAGAACCAAATCTACATAGATGTTGATCCTTTATTGTGTAGGATATGAATACTAACTCATAGTGTCATACATTCTTTTAGTTTTGTTTGGTGTCCTACGACTGATTGGAATACATTTAAAGTGGAAAATTTCTTTATGCTTTCATAAGGAACCTGTTGTTTACCCTCTCTCATATACATACATACATATGTATGTGTCCGTGTGTGTATATATATCACAAACTCATAACTCTCTTTCTCTCTCTCTCTCTCGTCCATGCACACGCACACACACATCTCGCATTTGAGAGAGAGAGAGAGAGAGAGAGAGAGAGAGAGAGAGAGAGAGAGAGAGAGAGAGAGAGAGAGAGAGAGAGAGAGAACGCATATATACCTTTCACTATGTTATTCCCTTCCTCTTTCTTTTTCTGATAATTTGATTATTTGGTTATACCCAAATACAAGCTTAACACTAGAGCGTTCGAAAGATCAAGAATTATGCTAATACTAACAAGATCAAGAAGGGTCACATCGATAGTAACAATCATTGTTACCATCATAACCGTATTAGGAAATACGAAAATAGTTGCAGCAAGATGAAGGAAAGAAGAAAGAAGAAGCTATACACAGCGGTCACTCTTTTCCTCTGCCCGAAGGTAATTACATTTTAAAGCTAGGATGCTATTTAATTTACTAGAAGGCCTTCTCAAATTACACAACGTATTAATTTGAGATGACTCAAGTGCACGCTTACACATTCATGGTCAGGAGAAGGTATGCATTTACAGCTAGTAAATATAATCTCACTAGGCTAAATGCAAACTAATTGATGATTTGACATTAGAATGCTGTAACACTTTATATATTAATGAAAGAATGCATAATCTCTTGCGTGATACATGCACGTTCTTATCCAAAAGAGTCTCTCGCTCCCTCTCTTATCTTTGTATGAATCTCTGAACAGAATAAAACCGACATATCTACGCACATAGCCTAAAGTAGTACCATGTCCTAGCAAATGATGCCTTGGAAATAGTTTATTCAAAACATGAGCAGCTATGCAAGCCTCAATAATTAGTAGAAAACTATTCATGCGAATAATTAGTAGAAAACTTTACATACGCCATAGTTATATGTTGCACACGACAAAAGAAGATATCGTAGAGGTAAGTGGGTTGATTAATTGCGCTCTTGATATGCCATACAAAAGGGGCCGCATAGGATATAGTGTAGAAGCCATCAAGGAGCTAACCAGTGTGTGATAGGATAATTCTGGCATTTTGAAATGTTATAGACTTCATCAATGGAAAAGTCCACCATTCTTCCCTTTCCTTTGACATCAATTTGCAATCCAATATTGTCTTTCATATATTTCTTTCCATTCAACTTTTGCTTTCTCTCACATGGAGACATTCTATCTTGTAAACTGCATACCTCTTCCACCCTGAAGAGGTGGAAGAGGTATGCAGTTTACCTCTTTCATAAGAGGCTAGTATTGGAATTCCATGTTTGCAAAAGCACACGAAGAACACAAGGAAGAAGAAGAAGCTTAGCGTATAAGACAATACACAATATATTACCAAGTGAATGTAAAAGATAAGTAACTAGTTAGGGTTATAGGCATATATAAAAGTCATAAAAAAGACCTCCTAAAGCGGGGAAAAGCCCTTCGAGAGTCCTAATTGTGTTGACAAATATAACTACCAAAATATTTTAACAAAACGCCCTAGGAGTGATGCCATGAACAAGGAATTGGCACTCATGCACAAGGAAGTGCCAAGATATATGGAAAGAGATCAATCCACTAAAGGAAGTAAGCCCAAAGCTTTGTAGAAAGCTTCAAATGTCTCCCAAGGCAGAGCCTTGGTGAAAAGGTCTACAACATTATCTTGTGATTGGCACATAAGGGAAACTTATCTCTCCCATAAAGAGCCTCTTCCTAACATAATGATAGTGCACCTCAATGTGCTTTGTTCAAGCATGAAATGGAGGGTTCCTTGCAATTTCCAATGTGCTTTGATTGTCGGTGAATATGGTGGTGGAAAAAGATAGAACAATATCCAAATTGGCCAAAAGTCATCTAAGCCACACACACTTGACAATAATTATGAATTCTACCCTATACTTAGCTTCACAATTAGAAGTGCCCATAGTAGGCTGGTTCTTGCTCTATCAAGATATGCATGAGCCGCCAAGGATGAAGCAAAGAGCTTATGTGGATGCACAGCTATCATAGAAAGCTAGCCTAGTGTGAGTTAGGAAAAAGCATGTAAATCGCACAATAATGATCTCCCCTTAGGATAAAATGAGTATCTAGGTACCACTCAAATAGCAAAAGATTAGTTCAATCACCTGCCAATGTTTGATATTAGGCCATGCATAAACCTACTCATATGAGAGACAACAAGCTCAATATTAGGCCGAGTTATGCATAAATAAATGAAGCATCCAACAGACTCCCGATAGAAAAGAACATCAAATGCATCTCCAACCTCATGAAGACTCAAACTTAAACATGTTTACATGGGAGTGACAATAGGTTTGGAATCTTCAATGGGAAAATGCTACAATAATGTTTCAAATATTTTGTTTCACACAAAGCTATTCTCCCATCAAGTTGCAAATAAACACACTTCTTCATGTAAATCAAAATTCAAGAATCCAATTTTAATGTTCTTGTGTACATACCAAGGATGATCAGATCCAAGTTCAAAAATGCTATGAAAGGACTCATCAAAATCAATGCCTCTCTCTTGAGCATAATCTTTGGCAAAAAGCCTCACCTTATACCTCTCCACTATTCCATCAGACTTATGTTGTCGCTTGCATACCCATTTAGTGCCATTAGCCTTTTTTCCTGGAGAGAAATCACATAAAGATAAAGAACGATTCCAATTTTCTGAACTTTATCCCCGTCAAAAGATATGGCACATTCTCATCACAAATACTAGAGGCCGCCATTGCATAAAAATCTAATGCAAAGGAAGCACTTTGAGAGCCTTAACGGGTATGATATGACAAATGTACATCTAATTTGCTCTCTTGCAAAGTCTCCATTAGCCACTTAGGCATATTTCTAGCCTCTTCTATGTCAACCCTCATGAATAAGTGCATCATCGAAAACCGCATTCAAAATGGATTGATTTGCATCATCATGTGGCACTTGTAAAGGCTAAGAAATTGCCTCATTTGGATCAACACTTGACAATCCACCTATAAAAAGAGGCAGAAATGTGTCATACACAACTTTAGAGTCAACCAAAGTCTCCTTGGTACATGAAAGTAATGGTTAAACTACATCTTCCATAGAAACGTCATCACCACTAACCAAAATGTGTTTAGTCTATGGATGATATAGATGATAGACTTCGATTTTAGAACTTATATACCTAACAAAAATATATTTCAATTCTTTATCATCCTACATTGTTGTTCAAGCACTAATGCATATGCAAGACAACCAAAGATACAGAGATAAGCAATAGATGACTTGCAACCAAGCCAAGCTTCATATGGAGTGATAGATTGTAGTTCTTCAATGGGATACCTATTAAGTATATACATTACATACACAACAACCTAAAGCAAAAAGCTATGTGATAAAAACTAACTTTTGATGATATACCGTGCACTATCCTTGAAAGACCTTTCTTTATTTCAGATACTCCATTTTATTGAGATATATATGAACTTCATACTAACTTTTTGTATAATTATAGGTCATGTATCCCTCCCTTCTCCCCTGCCCCTCCAAACTAGAATGGAGGGTTCCCAAATTACATGTTGATAGATTTCCAACCATAACCTGAAATTGTTTCAAGAAATAAACTTTGATTTCAATGAACCAAAGAAATTATAAATAAATATGGCAAAGTAAAGGTATTTTCCAAAAGAGGGTTTTTGCATAGGAAAACATACATCACTATGAACAAGCTGCAATTTATGAGCAACTCAAATAGAAACATCTTCTAGGAAGGAGGAGTGCTGCATTCTACCGAAAATTTAGCCTTCACATACATGTTTACAAAGTGCCTCAAGCTTGGGTAGAGAAGCTATCATTTTATATTTCTACAAGTGTAGCAAACCAAGAATATTCAGATGACCAAAGTGTGCATGTCAAATCTTTGCATCTAAGATATCATGAGAATCTTAATCTGCACATGTTAAAACATTCATAAATATTGCAGAGTCTATAAGCTTATATGGCCCACAACATAAAATTACAGAAGTAGTAATAAAATCTTCATTTGAGAGATCATGAGTTGTACATCTATCGTAAACGAATTTGGCAATTAAGGGCAAATCTTGGTTTTTGTTGAAATTGAAAACAACTTTTCATGATCCTTGCCATATATAAAATATATAACAAGTTGAAAGAATTACCACCAGTAGTTCTGAGAATAATCTTACCAAATCACATGACATGATATGAGGGTTTATTAGTGCATGTGACAATATTCCCTATAGGGAAATGTTGAAGTGAACTGAAGGAGCTACGGTTTGGTTGCCCCACTATCAAAGTGCAAAGCATCTGAGTCTACTATAGACATGCACTACTCATGCAAAAGTGGATCATGTTTGCGTACACTAGTAAATGCCCATTCTTCATTTCTAACAAGATTAGCTCACTTTGTTTTAGGTGTAGACACCTCTGCAACAACCATTCCAACCTCTTTCTTCTTTGCTTCTTTGCAGCCTGTTTTGGACAAATCTTTATGGCATGATAATTTTCCTTATTATTTGAAAAATCATTTTTGCTTTTATGTTTTCCTCTCATCTTAGTCTTCCTTCTTTGACTATGGACCATTAGTAGATTTTTGCTTAGTAGCAGATGTGCTCCATTTCCCTTTGCCACTTTGACTAGCTAAGAAGGCTTGATCTGCAAACATGCATAATTGACTTTTTTTTTGTATTGATTCATCTTCTTGCAATAAAATAGAGACTAAATCCTCAAATGTTAAGGCATTTGGACTGCCTTTCATCATCAATCTAAGAGCAAAAGAAACTCTAATAGGAATCTAGAAGACCGATAAGAACACTTTGCATAAGCGAACTATCTGGCAAGACTTCATTAGTAGAAATTAATTGCTTCTTCATATCTTTGTTCCTCATCAAAACATTATCCGTAGAATATCCTTCATTCATATGCTTATTCTCCCAATCGTTTTGGAGATAAGCAACAGGGGCCTGAGTTTCTGTCTAGTGTAAAGTTGTAAGTATATCTCAAGGATCCTTTTCTACTTTGTAAGAGTATAGGTGAAGGATAATGGAGTTTGATGGACAAATCTATGAATGCATGTGTCGGAGCATTCTCTATCATCGTTTGAGGTATTATGTTTGTTTTCCCCACTATCAAAGTGCCAAGCATCTAAGTCTACTATAGACATGCACTACTCATGAGAAAGTGGATCATAATTGCAAACACTAGTAAATGCACATTCTCCATTTTGAATAAGATTAGCTCACTTTGTTTCAAATATAGAAACCTTTGCAACAACCATTCCAACCTCTTTCTTCTTTCCCTCTTGTGCATCCTGTTTTGGACAAATCTTTATGGCATGATAATTTTCCTTAGTATTTAAAAAATTGTTTGTGCTTCTATGTTTTGTTTTCATCTTTGCCTTCCTTCTTTGACTATGCACCATTAGCAGATGTGTGCTTACTAATACATGAGCTCCATTTTCCTTTTCCCCTCTAACTAGCTAAGAAAGCTTGATCTGCAAACATGGATAACTGATTTATTCTATATCGATTCATCTTCTTGCAACAAAATAGAGACTAACTTCTCAAATGTTGAGGCATTTGGACTGCCTTTCATCCCAATGTAAGAGCGAAAGAAACTCTAATATGAATCTAGAAAGATCGCTAAGAACAATTTGCACAAAAGAACTATCTGGCAAGACTTCATTAGCGGAAATTAATTGCTCCTTTAGATCTTTGATCTTTGTCAAAACATTATCCGTAGAATCTCCTTCATTCATATGCTTATCCTCCCACTCTTTTTGGAGATAAGCAACACGAGCCTTAGTTCTTGCCTAGTATGAAGTTGTTAGTATATCCCAAGCATCCTTTTGTACTTTGCAAGAGTGCATGTGAGCGATATTGGGGTTTGATAGATAAAGCTATGAATGCATGTGCTAGAGCATTCTCTACCATCGCAACAAAGTTTCTCTACAACAAGTGTAGTAGGAACTGCAACATGAATATGAATTTGAAGATCATTGCCCTCATTACCATCTACATCACCTTTGATAGCTATCTTTGCATGTGTAGTAGTAAGTTTCTCAACACCTTGCACAATATTGTGCAACCCTTTTTCCAATACATGATGCATCATATATGCCCATTATGGGATTGATGAAGCGAAACAACCAGAAACTCCAAGGTTTGATGCTCAAAGAGCATGCATTAAATTTTCTAAGTCCACAAGAAGCACTCCAAAGATGTCATTCAAAATAGTTTATGGCACCCATATCTTATCGCATCTTGACAGTCTTCTTGGAATCTATGAAATCAGTCCATTGGAAATTCGACGCCTGCCGTTCAATAATAATATTTTTTTATTTAAGTGAACGCCTGGACTTTCTGCATATTTGTTCATCGTGGTATGAAAATCTGAGAACGAACTTGTACGCAACGATTCTGCCCGACAGAATTCGCATTGTAGACATTGACAACGAGTTTACGTACGTAGAAAAATAGAACAACGCATTAACTGTTTCATGCCTTGAGCAAAAATACAAGAAACAAAGGATCGTAGAAACACTGATTTCTACTTCGACATTGCCCTTCATATATGTAAATTGTTAGTTTGAAAGAATTCCGCGGGTATATCCATAGTTGGATCAAACATTAGTACAAGCGAATATTCCTATTGAATTCATTTTATGATCGCATCAACAATGGTATTTCTCTAGTTTTAGCGTGCTTTTGAACTAAAAATAGTTCAATTCTATTGATATAAAAGTAGAAGGCGGAGAAATACAAAGGAAATTTATCAATTCTTCGTCTTTAGGGTATGGGATGCACTCAAAGTTTATCTCACCATTGTCGATAACAAATACTTCAAATATTTTACGCAACGTTTTACCACTACATCTAACTATTTCTTTCCACTGTAAGTTGAGGGGCCTAGGAGTCCTTAAACCTACCCACTTGTACAATAGGACTAGGGAACTGATATATATATATATATATATATATATATATATATATATATATATATATATATATATATATATATATATATATATATATATATATATATATATATATATGTGTGTGTGTGTGTGTGTGTGTGTATATGTACAATTGCTTTAAAACTTAGTCCTGTTCTTGTCCTTCTTGTATCTCTATACGGTTTCACATCTCGTCTCTATCTATCCACCAAGATAAACGTCCATTGATAATACAAATTATTCGCCAAGTCCATTGATAATTTAAACAATCCGCTTCTCATTCATCAGGTCCATATGCGGGTGGAAGATCAACATATATTTGTGCTTGTGCAGACGCGGAACTCATCTTGAAATCTGTGGTGAGGTGCTTCTATCCTATAACTTGGGATTTCAGTTCTTCACAGACTTGATCTACCATACGCCCCTCGCAAAGAGTTTTGAGGTCCCATGTCTTGCGACATGTAAGCAAGCTATCATCGTCAAAACATTCATTCGAGAAGGGAACAATACAGTAGTCTTGGACATCCACGTTTAACATTCTGCAGTTCCAAATCTTGTTTTATCTAGGTGATATTGAACTCTGCAAAACTGAAAGAGGTTTTTAATAAGCACTTTTCCCATGTTTAACGGACATCTTGGAAAAGCATGTGAGAAACGTGGAACAACTGAAATAAAGACTACACACTTCGTCATTTAATTACACACTTAGGACTTTCGTTGTGTAAGCTCAAAAATCACTGCTAACGATCTGTTTGGAAAATAAAGCTAAGTATCTCTCTAAGCGCAAAGATATGTCACATATTTATTTACCTCTTTCAAGGAGAGGTTTAAGTACTTAAACTTTCAATGGCCCTTAATTAGAAGCTCAACGTTTTGGAGCACGAAAAGAATCAAATGTTAACAAATTCATACTTATGCAGTCAAACATCCGGGATATAAGCGACTAGGAAGCATATTCAATCGATGTCTTGGAGCGAGACATTTCAGGATACGACAAGTCATCTATAATGCGCAAGTTATGTCTAACTTGTATTCTCATTAAACTATACATGGTTGAAACTCGTCGATCCGCAAATAGGAAGTCGAAGCGTAATCAAACAATGAAGAAATGAAATCAGAAATTTAAACTAATTTAATAACCAGCTGAAATTTTTAACTATTAATAGTTTGTACAGCGATTCAGATATTTTTGACATTTTGTTCAGCTCTAAGGAAAGATGACATTACCTTGAATCTACCTGAGTATTATATGACTCCTTACAGAGATCGAAAAAGAATTGATTTGATTATGTATGACCGATACGAGAACCGGGATTTTGTGCACTCATCTATTGATTGGCCGACTGCGAAAACGAGACTTTAGACATAAGCGCATTTCGTTTGACATTATTAGCATAGGGAACTACTAGGTGGGATATTCAACCGGACTCGATTGAAGCTTATTAAGTACTTCAGCCGGTAGTATCAAATGAAGCTCGCTGTTCAAAAAAAGAAAATATAATTTGGACAAACGTAGAAAGTTAGCGGTGATTAACCGCAATTTTGCCATCTCGAACTTCGCTTTCTTCTTCGGATAGATTTATAATTTTGTATAATGTAGTAATATTTCCCAAATTTCTTACAACAATATAATAGGCAGAGTTTCGAGTTCCACACATATTTTTTCAGGAAGTATCGTGTAGAGGAGAAGAATAATCTAGCTTAAATGCTAAAGAAATGCAAGATATAGTTAAAAGGACTGATAAGTTGTCCATTTACATCACCTGTCACGCAGAAGATATAGGGAGCGAAAGCTCCTATCCTTTAGAAACTTCAAAACCAACTATTTATCAATACAATCAAGCATGTAGAAAAATGTCCACATTATTCGTATCTATTTTATTTGTGAACTATTCAGAGACATGAACTCATGACTGATGATGGGCATATAAATGAGGCCATTTTTGTCCTATTGTATTTTCTTTCGTGGAGGATCTGAAAACATAGCCTAGACACATTCGTAAAATGTAGAACCGAAATTCTGCACTTTCGTGTTCGATTCAGAAGAAATCGGGAATTCAATGCCCCTATACCGCCAAAACTATCCGACACAGACAGACACCGGATCTTTGGCCATTTCTTTGTTTGCGCTCACTGAAACCCAGAAGCTCAATCGTTTGCAGAATGTAAGAAAACATGGTACTGTTGTCTACGACCTATCTCACGATATTAGGGCCCGTTATCTAAGAGTTGTGCCATTTGTTTTGCAATACATTCATGATGCAACGAGAAAGATGGTGTTTCGGTGCTCTATGCACCTCACAAATGTAAATTCAGATTTATTGACATACCGGAAAATTAAGTATGGTGTCGCTCCCCCAGTATTTGAGAGCTGCCAAGTCATATGCACGAGCAGCAGTATCCTCTTCATCATATGCACCTGCGAGTAGCATACGAGACGTTAAAACCGAATAGTTCTTCTAAAGTCTGCGGGGGAGCCATATACCAATATCGTGCACTTAGCGTAACACTGCAGGAAAATCCCTATGCATGAGAATTATGGTAATCTTATTACTCTTAGGCACATTCAAGAATGCAGTCTAGCTTGTCGGAGTTAGTATGTTTATGCAGAAGCTACTACCAAGCAGGCCAATGGCATAATCTTGGTTCTGATATAGCACAGAGTCGATGGTCAGTTTGAAAGGAGGAATATTGTACCTAAGTATACTGATTGTCGAGTCGGAACGATTATCAGAAATCGGTGACCGCATCAACAGACCAAAATCGTTTCTTAGCGTCAAATCAATTCATCAACTTGAAAATTTTCCACGACTCAGATTACCTTGTCTGCCTTTCTTGCTCTGTGATTGATTCCACGAATTCTTGTCCCAAAGATGCGCTTCAAAACGTCCGGTCCATCTATGCCTGTTCAATCGAAATAATGTTTATCTTGTCTGAGATATTTCAAAGAAGCAATACGGTCAAAACCTCCTGTAATGTCATCCTGGAGCTTCTTCCCATAGATTCTGAATTTTTCAACTCTATCCAATGATGATCGAAAAAGGCCGGTATTATTACTTTCGTGCACCTATTCGCGGAATCGTAGACGACATGTAAAACTATGCAGTAACATAGAAAATAATAGACGCGCGGTAGTATCTCTTTTATAAGAAGCTTTTCTCACAAAGCAATCCGCGCATATAAAATCATATTGACGTAGAGCAAGTAAACGTGCTCCAACTCTTGCAAAACATAAAGCATTCAGTCTATTAGCTTGTCTGCAGCCTCTTGTGCCCATACCTTGTGACGCCTCTGTACTTCGAACTACATCTGGATGTGGATCCACCTGTAACTCCTTTTGGAGGATCCTCCGAGTTTCTATCAATTACCCGAAGCTTGTTAGACTCTGTCTTGTTTTTCATGTTAGAATGTCCCTTTGCTTGCCTGGATCTCTTATTACACGGTGCCCTATTCTCTTCGCAGCATGCGTAACCGTCAAACCCCGCGTTACCTTTACTCGGTTCCATGTCTTTTAGATCTGTGGACGCCTGCTCCACAAGAAGATCCACAGTCGTTCCTCTTATCATCATCTTCCTCAATTCTATGGAGCGTGACCGTCGGCATGTTCAGTTTTGTAGGAGTGACGTTCTTTATAGCGAAGGAAATGCCTATCCATCAAAAAGTGCAGACGGCACTTGCCTTTCCTCGGCATTATTTTTTTATAATTATTCTGTTAAAGGCATTTTATTCCCAGAGGCATGAGCACAGTCCGTGAGGAGGATCCTCAAGGCAAATGATTGTGAAAGTGAACGACATGCACAGCTATCCATCTAATCAAACAAGAAATTGCTATCTGTGTATGTGTGCGTGTATGCATACGTGCATGCGCGCTCGCAGGTGTGTATGCATATTCTTGCTGGTTCAGTTATTTCCGATGATTGCGTGTCCTCGTCTGCATTTCTAGAGTCAAAATAAAACACTGTGCTTCTTTTGCTACTTCGGAAAATTCAAGCTATCGAGCTTTGGAGTTTGAACGGTAAGTCTACTACCTAAGCTTTCTAAATTGCGTACCTTTCAAACAAAGGCATGCAAAAACCGCTTAATAGACCCAGATGGTTATTGCCAGTGGCTGCAGCAATATTAGCTAGGTTTACCAGTTACAGGTCTACAGCAGACCTCATAAAAGCATGAAAAGATAGAGAACATTATGTCTCTCGATCGTTGGGAGCCTCTAACACGCTGCGATATACAATAATGTTGGCATGGACTGTCGCAAGGATGGATGTCCGGCACTGGCTTCCACACATTTTAAGAAGGCATTGGGTCTCGACAAACGCGCTTCTGTCCTCTTTTCAATCGACGTCAAGCAGAAGACTATGGTTTTGCTTCTTTATGTGCCATCTGGGGGTGTGTGTGCGTGTGCAAGTAGAGAGAGAGAGAGAGAGAGAGAGAGAGAGAGAGAGAGAGACGAATCGCAATGTATGAAAGCAATATATTACTATCGTGTCCTTGCACGATAGGATCGTGGAGGTACAGATTATCATAATAACTTGTCAGCTCCATGGTGGAGTTTGCAGAATAGTTCTCCAATCGGCGCTTGGTTAATGTCAGCCCTTTTAGAAACCTTTGAAGTATCATTTGCATTCGATCATTTGTATTCTCATTTTTTCTCCTTTACGACAAACTTTTAGATACTTTCGGAAACTATGACCTCAGAGTTACGAATTAGATAAGCAATTATAACATCCTTCAATCATCTTCCCATCTCCACAATGGGGAAGCCATATCCAACTCAGTAACTGGCATTCTCACAAATGTTCTTTTTTTAAAGCGAAAGAAAAATTACGGTTAATCAAAAAACTATGATGCAAGAGCGAAGGATTACATAAAGGTTTATCAAATCTTTCAAGGATATTTTCATCCTCAACGTAGTAGAGCTAAACCATCTTTTGTGTAACATCTACTGTTATAAGAAAATAAGCAACTCCCCAAAGAGCTGTTTTTTCGAACTTCTATGCCTATTCTACGTTTGAAATTTAATTTTTGCATTATTTATCGAATGTCCTTGAGGACGGAACTTTTCCTTGTAATTAAAATATCGTACCCCCTTATGAGCTCAAGTTCGAATTTCATTATTTTTATTCGACTCTACAAAAGTATAGACAAATCTGTACAGGGAGCTGCCATCTGCATATGAACGATCCGCGTGAAGCATGACATTTCGATTGACCGTTTAAAAATTAGTAGTATATATTTCTATCTTTACATGACTACTTATACAAATGATTGTGCTCATAGTAAGTAATTTCTTTAAAAAGCTGTCTCTTCATTAAACATAGAATCACGGGATATTGTTTCATAATCAAATGGATCTATATATACCTTTCGAGAATTCATCTTAAGTTCAATATTCTTTGGAATTTTTCTAGTGTACGATAACTTATTAAAATGAAAAGAAAAAGGAAATAAATTACTTCCCTTGTTACTGAAGAAAAGTATCTTCATGTTTTGGGCATTTTCTTCTATATAATATATTGTACTCTTACCAAATCTCTTCCTTGATCTGTCTCCTCCCTGTTTCCATCTATTTCTCACTTTTCGTATCCTTTGCGCTCTCGCCATATTTCTTCCACTCCATATCGCAAGTAAATTTTGACCTACAATTGCAAACTTTTCGTGCATTTTTTAGTAATTTCAACGTTATTATCCTTTTTAATGGTAATTTTAAAATGTTGTATGAATGAATGTATGTATCTGTGTATGTGTGTATTTATGTATGTATGTATGTATGTATGTATGTATGTATGCATGTATGTATGTATGTATGTATGTATGTATGTATGTATGTATGTATGTATGTATGTACATATGTGTGTGTATGCATGCATGCATGTATGTATGTGTGTATGTATGCATATGTGCATGAATGGATGTATGTAGGTATGTATGTATGTGTGTATGTATGTATGTTTGTGTGTATGTATGTATGTATGTATGCACATCCACATGCATGTACCTATATATATATATATATATATATATATATATATATATATATATATATATATATATATATATATATATATATATATATATATATATATATATATATATATATATATATATATATATATATATATATATATATATGTGTGTGTGTGTGTGTGTGTGTGTGTATGTGTGTATATATATATATATGTATGTATATATATATATATATATATATATATATATATATATATATATATATATATATATATATATATATATATATATATATATATATATATACATACATATATATATATATACACACATACACACACACACACATACATATATATATATATATATATATATATATATATATATACACACACATGTAGGTATGTATGTATGTATGTATATATGCATGATTGCATGTATGTGTATACTTATGTATGTATGTATGCATGCATGCATGCATGTATGTATGTATGTATGTAGGTGTGTAGGTATGTATGTATGTATGTACGTATGTATATTTGTATGTATGTATGTATGTATGTATGTATGTATGTATGTATGTATGTATGTATGTATGTATGTATGCATGAATGTATGTGTGAATGTATGTATGTATAGTGTATTTATAAATGTATGAATGTATATATTTATGTATGTAGTTTACATATGTGTGTATGCATGCATGCGTGTATGTATGTATGTATGTATGTATGTATGTATGTATGTATGTATGTATGTATGAATGTATGTATGTATGTATGTATGTATGTATGTATGTATGTATGTATGTATGTATTTATGTATGTATGTATGTATGTATGTATGTATGTATGTATGTATGTATGTGTGTGTGTGTGTGTGTCTTCATTCTTTTGATTGATACTCAAATACGTATGGATCTTTAGCGAGATTTTAAAACCCTAGAGATCTGTCTTGATCCTATGAGAATTGTCTCTTTTTATATCCAAGATCTCTCTTAAGATCTCCTATCCTGACATTGTAACTAGATCTTTCTTTTTCTTGCTGGTAACTTAAATTATTAAGTATCCAAAAGATGATCTTTCTAAGCATTCTTTCAATCTTGGCATAAGATCATCTTTATGTTCCTTGAATTTCAAGTCATACTTTTGGTGAAGCTTTTAGAGCTTCAACCTTTGGAGATAACTTTCAAAATTTGAGACGTTGATCGTTTCTAAATTATGACATTTATCGAGAGATAGAATCTTTACTATCTTGATGGAATAAATCTTTTTCCCTTTGATAGAATAATATGAAGAAGATGCCTATTTGTAGACATTATCTTCTTGAAATATTCCATTGGATCATGAGCCCCAATTTCTTCTAGCTATCAAGAGAGATCACTTAATGAGATTCTATTCCCATGATCCCATACTCGTAAATTCTTCTTTCAATCCACAAAACTACATCTCTATAACTTTTTGTTTTACTTTTTCTATCCGTTTTAATGATCTCTATATGTTGCAACTTATGGTATCAAATAATGAAAGCAAGGTCTAAGGTGCTTGGATACACTACAATGGATCTTAATTAATCTTCAAGAATATTTGGTTAACCATTTAATGTGGCGTGATTGATGTTATCAAACTTCAATGTTTGACTTGATCTTTGATCCTACTTTGGGCCTTTTGGCGTTTATTTTCTGCCAAATCAGAGATAAGAATAAGTATTTCTTGATTAGATCCCTTTTTGAAATTCTCATGTTCAATGCTTTAGCCATGGGTTTGATTTCAAGATTTTTCTATTATGATTCATAGAGGAGACCATTTTCCTTAGGTCTTAACTATTTGAATCCAAATTTTATGTTGTGTTATCCCATGAAGCATAAATATAGGATATGCTTTATATCTTTTCAAAATTCCTTTTCTAAACCATTTAGGATTTCTACAATCTTATGGGTTGTGAAAGTCTTCTCTTACATCATGGTTCCTTGAGGACTCCCAATCCTTGAGGACTTCATATAGGTTGAAATATGTAATGAAAGAATTATGAAGCACTTGAATATGGGGAATTACTTGAACGTTCTATTTTCCACCTTGGGATAGCTTATTTGGTCTTTTTAAAGCATAAGGTTCAATTTCGGAGGACTTTCTCCCCTCCTTAAGAGTTTTTTCCTTGACCTCTACTTGACAGTTTATTCAAAATTATGCTCTTTCTATTACTCTTTAGAATTTGAAGAAAAATATTTTCAATATTTTATTCTTCCCCTTGGTTAGAAGAACTATTTAAAGCTTTTTTTCTTTCTTTCCTCCAAGATAATTGAAACAGGATTGGATTACCTATAGATTCCATCTCTTGTACCATCAAATCCATTTCAGTGATAGTGTAAGCCCAAATGTCCTATAATGTCCTATACTATCTAGCTTACACTTCCATTTTCATGAAGGAACTTTAGCTTTAACCTTGGGAACAAAACTTCCTTTATTGTAATCAAGTGATATCTATTACTTCGTAGACTTGTAACTATTATTTTTATTGTGAATCATATGTGATGCTCATATCACATAGAAACTTTAATGTAACAAGTCCTAGTTGTAAATTAAACTTGAAAAGACTTAATTTTAATTATTACTTTTTCAACAATTTCTTTATTACGATGTGCTCTAAAACATCATTTTTAAGTCATTTGATAATAGAGCTAGTTTACATCTCAACTCGATATTATTTTTTTACATAATTAGAGATTTGAAATCCAAAGGAATAATTAATAAGCTAATCACATTATTCATGTGAAGAAGATAGTAACACATTTTACAATTTGGATAGTCCTTTACTTCTAGGAAATCAGAGAATACAACTTGGATAGTCCTTTACTTCTAGGACATTAGAGAATACTTCTAATGAAGATCAATACATGAACACCAGGGGAAACTTACTGATCCTTCTAACATGGATGAGCATACACAAGCTATATTCTATTTGAGATTGAGGTCTATAGAAGCACATGAACAACAAAATGGAGAAGAAGAAGAAGCTTGGAGTACAACAAAATAATAAATGTATTACCAAGAGAATGTACAAAAGATAAGGGACCCATTAGGCTTATAGGCATATATACAAATTGAGGGAAAAACCCTGGGAAAAAAGTGCCTTATCAATCCTAAGTGTGTTCACACACATCACTACCGAAATATATAAGCAAACACCCCCTAGGATTGATGCGGTGAACAAGGTGCTAGCATGCATGTATAAGGAATTTCAAGCTATGTGGAAAGAGATCAATTGAAAAAAGGAAGCAACCCAAAGATTCACAGAAAAGTTCAAACGTCTCCCTAGGTAGAGCGTTTTTGAAAAGGTATGCAACATTTTCTTGTGTAGGTACATATGCCAAACTAATCTCTTGAGAAGAGAATCTCTTCGTCACATAATGACAGTGCACGTGAATGTGCTTAGTGCAGGGTTGCCTGTAACTTACAATGCACTCTCAGTGATAGTGAGGATGGTGGTGGCAGACGACTCACCAACACCCAAATCAGCCAAAAGCTGACCAGCAGCCAAATCAGCCACACACACTGAATAGTCGTCGTGAAGCTTGCCCCATACTCAGCCTCATAACTAGAGGTTTCCACAACAGGCTGCCTCTTGCTCAACCAAGATATGCATGCACTAAAAAGCATGAAGCAAAAAACACTAGTGGACACATGAGTGTCCTATTAACCAGCCCAATCCAAGTCACAAAAAGCATGTAAACCTAGCGGTAGTGATCCACCCTTGGGATAAAACAATCCAAGTAGGCGGGTACCTTTCACGTAGTGAAGGATGTGCTTAACCGCCTGCCAATGCTTAACACCTGGGGAATGCATAAACATACTCATAGGAGAGATAGAAAACTCAATATGAGCCCAAGTTATGCATAAGTAAATCAAGCATCCAACTAATTGTTAATAGAGAACAACATCAAATGCATCTCTAGCATTATGAAGACTGAATCATAAACATTTTGCCATGGGAGTGGAAATAGGTTTCCAATCTTCAAGACAAAATGGTTCAGTTATGTGGTAATATATTTGGTGTGACACAAAGCTATTCCCCCATCAACTTGCATAAATTATATGCCCAATCAATGATGCAAATTCGTGAAATATGATATCTCTAAAGAGGCATCCAAATCAGCCTTAAATTCAGCAATACGCTTCTCATTAGGGCCAATGAGCATCATGCCATCAACATAGAAAGTCTGCATGCTTAACATATGATGTGATCCTAGTTGGACTTTTCTCAAAACCATGTGCAATCAAGCATGCATGTCTCTTTTCATACCAAGCATGTGGTGCTTGCTTCAAACCATATAATGCCTCTTTCACCCTGTGCACTTTGTTTCCATGCTCTTTTAGCACAAAACCACTGGGCTGAAATATATGCACTTCTTCATGTAATTCAACATTCAAAAATGTAGTTTTAATGTCAAAGTCATGTACATTCCAATCATGATGAATTGGAAGTGCAGAGATGCTACGAACAATGGTTATTCAACATGGGGGGGAAAATGTCTTATCAAAATTAATTCCTCTCTCTTGAGCATAACCTTTTACAACAAGCCTAACATTATACCTATCAAATATTCCATCAAGTTTACGTTTTAGCTTGTATAGCTATTTAGTGACAATGGCCTTTTTGATTGGAGGAAAATCACATAAAGACCAAGCACCATTCTTCATAATAGCATCATATTATGATTGTATAGTATCCATCATATTTTTTAAATTTTGTGCTTCATTCAAAGAAATACGATCATTCTCATTGCAAAGACTTGAGGCATTCATTGCACACAATGTGATGCAAAAGAAGCGCTATGAGAGCTTGAATAAGTAGGATATTTTAAAGTTGTATCTAATTTTCTATCTCTCAAAGTATGCACCAAGCATTTAGGCATATTTTTTGCCTCCTCTATATCAAGCCTCTCATCAACAAGTGCATCATGTATAGCTTTATCAGAAACACAATGATCTACATCATCATGTGGAACTTGGAAAGGCTAAAAAATTTCCTCATTGGCTTGCAACCATGCCAAGCATAATATGTAATGATCGATTACGAGACTTTTGGGACATGTGTTAAGTACATATGCTACACACATAACAACCTCAACCTAGAAGCTATGTGGTAAAGCCATATTTTTTACCATACACCTCATCCTCTCCATGAGATTTCTGCTCTTTCTTTTAGCAACTCCATTATGTTGAGGTTTATATGGAACTATACACTGATGTTTTATTCCATGCTAATCTAAAAATGCATTAAAATTAGAAGGCATGCATCCCCCCTTGATGAGAACAGAGGTGCCCAATTTACATGTTGAAATATTTTCAACCATAACTAGAAATTGTTTTAAGCACATAAATAATTTAGACTTTGCTTTCGATGGATTTACACATGTTTTGGAAATTGATTTTCCATAAAGGAAAAATGGAAAATCTTGTAATATCATAGAATAGAATATCCTAACTGTTGTAAAAATGAGGAAGATTCTCCTCATGATCAGATATAAGTTCATTGTTTTTTGTAGAATTATTAGAGCTCTCAAGTAAGTAGTTTTTTTTTGGGTAGAGGTTTAGAGAACTTATTTTGAGTGTGAAAAGAGACACTTGAAAAAATATATAAGTCAATTATGACTCAATTTTAGGGACATCTTGTAATTTCTGAAATCAATGAGAACTTGAGAGCTCTTCTTTCTTGCTAATCTTTTCATCAAGCTTTAATGGTGTTTCAAGTTGATTTTATGAGTATTTTCAATGGATTTAACTTTGTGATCACCAGTTCTTTGAAGGTTTCATGCTTTTGTAAGTCTATCTTTGTCTTCTAAACTCCATTATTCCTTCAAAGTATTGTTTCTTCATGATTGTGTGAATCAGTCAAAACCGTGATTCTCTTGTCACAAGGGTACATGTACTAACATTGCAATTTGATGTTACAAATGTATTTATTATACAAAATACCACACTTTTGGCATAAGAAACAATGAAAAAGCCTATTACTAACTTAATATACAATAGTTATGAGAATTACCCATATATTTTCTGAGAACTTTGATAATACAGATGTTGTGATGAGAAATCTTGGATATTGAATGAAAAAGGGACTAGGGTCTTAGCTTACTTCTCGGATTGAGAATTTAAGTGTTTGAGATTTTTTTTTCCTTTATCTATGAGGATTGGAGAGGACAACCCCAAAGTACAAAGAGTTTTTGGCATCATTGCCAGGGAACATTGAAACAAAGCTTTGGACCCCACTGGATCTTCTAAGTTGATGGTAACAAATATTTCTTCAAAATTCTTTTGAGTCACCAAGTGTGGCAAAGATGAAAAGGTGAGTGTGTTTAATCTTAGAGAAAGATATTTATTCATTCAGCTTGTTGAGAAAGTAGTGTAAGATCTATATGTTGTTCTCTAATTCCATTTATTTACAAGCTTCCATCACAAGCTTTTTAGCTTCATTTTTTGGAAAACCTTAGATAAATTGTTTTTCTTTGTTTGGGAAAATTTCAAAAAAAAAATTGGTTACATATTTCATAAAATAATGTCAATATCATTGGACCAACAATATCAAGAATAGGAAGGAAATGATGGGAAACATTAAAGATAGAAATTGAAGAGAATTTTTTGTTAACCTAGAAAATCATTTCCTTTAGAATAATCACAATCTATTTTGATTTGCATGTAAAGAGGGAAGAAGGAACACCATTGGACCCAAACTCAAGGCTCACCATCAAAAGAATTGACAAAGAGAAAGCAAAAAGAAGTTTAAGTTCAAAAAATTGAGTATACTGAGTGGATATCACCAATAGTTGTGGTTCCGAAGAATAATGGCAAACTTAGAGTTTGCATCAATCTTGTGAGGTTCAATGTTGTAACTATTAGAGATATCTATCCATTGCCAATAACAGATCATCTATAAGAGAGAGTGGTTGCAAAAGAATTTTATATTTTTTTGGATAGTTTCTCAAGTTATAACCAAGTGCTATTTGCATTAGAAGATCAAAATAAGACTTCCTTTGCAATAAAATGGTGTGTATATGCATTTAGGGTTATGCCTTTTGGTTTAACCAATTCTCTAGCCACATTCCAAAGGTTGATCTAAAGAAAATAATGGAAATTTATGCACATGATTTATGTACTTTCTTAACTCAGAGATAATATCATCTAAAAGACCCCTGAAATATGTAAAAACCAGAACTTATGGCATTTTCCTAAAACCTAATAAATGTGTCTTTTTTGTGAGGCAAGGAAGAATCTTAGCAAAAATAGTCTCCAAAAATGGCATCTCTATTGATGATGATAAAATCAAAGCCATAGTAAAGTTCTCTAGTACAAAAAATGTGAAAGAAATGCAAAAATGCATGGGACAGTATGGATATCGTAGAAAATTTGTGTACAAGTTTTTTGATGTTGCAAAACCTTTCTATGTCTTGATCACTAAATTTGAGTGGAGTGATGAATGTGATAAAGTTTTTGAAACCTTAAAAACTTATTTAGTCACCTCACCAATACTAAAAACACCTTAATGGGATACAATACTCCACGTACATGTGGATGCTTCAAATATTGCATTAGGATGTGTTTTGGCACAACATATAGAGGGAAGCAAAGGGGATTTCCCTATAGCCTAGGCAATTAAAAATTCAACCAAGATGCACAAAACTACACCACAACTGAAAGTGATGGGTTAAGCATTTCATTATGCATGGTTCTAGAGAGCATAAAGAACTATCAAACTTCTGGAGTAGGTACAGAGCCCAATGAGTTCTTGAAGTATGAGGAGAATATAAAAATAGCCAAAGAATTATTTAAAAAAGCTAATCCCTCCGGGAGAAACAAATGGTTTGACAAGAATAGGGAATGCAAGAAGATCTAGAGAGAAGCTCCATTGCACTTAAAGATTAATCCAACATTATATCTAGTTGCATGAAGAGATTCATAAAAAGTGTGGCAAATGAGAAAGTATTAAGTTATTTTGGCCAAATGGCTCAATTTCTCAAAGATAGTAGGACCCAAGAAAGGAACTTGGCCATCAAGAAATTATATGCTCAACATTTGCAAAAGAGTCAAAGAAAATTCGAAAGATGTAAATGACCCTCCTATATATAAATCAGAATTTTGAATTTAATCATCACCTATATAGAGACATTTACTGATCCAGATATTAAAACCCTTAACTATATAGGATTCAACTCACCTTCCGATGCACTTTAGTTTTACCTTAGTGAGACCCCACATAGGATGTCCTTAATGGCATATTATAGTATAATCATTTTAATGGGCAACTAGTATGTACAAATTTGTGCGGATGTCTTTGATTATGGTTTCTTTGAAAGACACTCAAAATTATTTGGTAGATTATCCTTAGTCATCAAAGCCAAATTTACAACTTATGAAGCAGCATATACAAAGTACATAAAGAAGGATGTAATAGATAGATGACTAGTTGTTATACAATGGGGAAAGGCACTTTTTGAAATGATATGAATGTCACCGAAACAGAGATTCATGAACTAGTGGCTCAAGTCTACCAAAGAAAGAAGAAGCCATGATTAGACCCAATACTAGTTTTTTCAAGGATGAAAAAAGGCAAGGAGAGGCAGAAATGTTGGAAAGTTATTTTTTGTGAAGGAAAAATGGAAAACCTTATAGTAGAAAAGAATATCCCGATTGTTGTAAAAATGAGGAAGATTCTTTCTCATGATTATATATTAATTATCTATTTTATGTAGAACTTTTAGAGCCCTCAAGCATGTATTTTTTGGGTAAAATTTTATTTACTTATTTTGAGTGTGAAAAGGGACACTTGAAAACATATATAAGTAAATTATGGCTCAATTGTAAGGACATCTTCTATTTTCAGCAATCAGCGAGAACTTGAGAGCTCTTCTTTCTTCTAAATTTTTATCATCAAGCTTCAATGTCGTTTTCAAGTTGATTTTCTTAGTATTTTCCATGGATTTATCTTTGTGATCAGTAGTTCTTTGAGTCTTTCATAATTTCATAAGTCTATCTTTATCTTCTAAGCTCCATTGTTCCTTCAAAGTGTTGTTTCTTCATGAATGTGTGAGTCCATCAAAATTTTGATGCTCTCATCATAGGGGTGCATGTACTAAAGTTTCAATTTGATGATATCAATATCTTTATTATGAAAAATAGCACACTTTTGACATAGAAAACACTTGAAAATCTTATATCGATCTTAATCTAAAAGAATTATAAGAATTATCCATATTTCTTTTGAAAAATTTGATAATACTGATTTTTTATGATAAATCCTGGATTGCATTGATGAAGAAGGGGTTAGGATCTTAGCATACTTCCGGGATTGACAGTTTAAGTTTTTGAGGTAATTTTTCCTTTACAATATGATGATTCAAGAGGACAATTCCAAAGCACAACAAACACCATGTATGTCTGGATAAATCATCAACGATAGTCATGAAGTAAAGGTAATTTCCAAAATAAGGTGTTTACATAGGATTGCATACATCATTATGAATAAGATCCAATTTATGGGCATATCAAATTGAACAATCTTTAGGGAAGGAAGAATGCTGGATTTTGCCTAAAATATAGCCTTCACAGACATTTTTACAAGGTGTCTCAGTTTTGGGAAGAGAGGACACCATTTTTTATTTTTTTAGGTGTAGCAAACTAGCATAATTAAGATGACCAAAGCATGCATGACAAAGCTTTGCATCTAAGATAGCCTAAGAATCTTAAACTTCACATGTTAATTCATTCACCGCTTTTGTATAGTTTATGAGCTTATATATCCCATGACATAAAATGCCAGAAGAAACAATAACATCTCCATTTGATAGATCATGAACTATACATGTGTCATCAATGAATTTGAAAACCAAGCCAACCTTGGCCAATGCTAAAAATGAGAAAATTCTTTTTTTTTTTTTCTCTGCCACATACAAAGTATCTCAGAATATGAAAGAATTACCATGAGGAGTATTCAAAATGATCCTACCAACTCCCATTAGAGGATAAGAGGAGTTTTTCGTGCATGTGACAATATTCCCTTTGGGGATAGGCTCAAGTTAGCTGAAGAAACTTTGTTGCAAGGTAATATGTTTGGTTGCCCCATTATCAAAGTACCAAACATATGAGCCTACTATAGATATATAGTGTGCATGAGAAGATGGGTATAATTGCAAATAGTATTAAATGCCCAATCTTCTTTCTATACAAGATAAGCAGACTCTGATTTAGTTGTAGAGGCCTTTGCAACAACCATTCCAACTCATTGCCTCTTTTATAGATATTTTTGGATAACTCTTTATGAAATGATCATTCCCCTTACCGTATTTGTGACTAGCTAAGAGATCCTGATCTGTAGCATGCATGACCAGCCTGTTCTGTCTAGACTGATCTTCTTGCAACAAAATAGAGACTAAATCCTCAAAAGTTAAGGCATTTGGATTTCTTTTCATCACCAATCAAAGACTAGAGGAAAAACTATGATACTAATCTAGAAGACGATTAAGAACTGCCTATACAAGTGAACTATCTAGTAAGACTTCATTAACAAAAATCACTTTATCCTTCAAATCTTTGATCTTTGTCAAAAAAAAATTGTCATAGAATCTCCTTTATTCATATGCTCACTCTCAACTATTTTAGGATGTAAGAGATAGGAGCCTAATGTTTTGCTTGGTATATGGTTGTAAGCATATCCAAAGCATCCTTTGTTGTCTTGCAAGAGCGAATGTGAGGGATAATGCCACGTTTGAAAGACAAAGCTATCAATGCAAGTGTTTGAGAGTTTCTACCTTCCGAATGAAGTTACTCTACAGGTGCAACAAGAATCGCAACACAAATAGGAGTGAAGATCATCATCTTCAAGGCCATCTCTATCACCTTCACTAATTGTATTCATTCGTGTAGTAGGATGTCTTTCAATACCCTATACAATATTACATAGACCTTTAAAATTTGCTACCAATACATGATGCATCATGTATGCCATAATGTATAATTATTACCATCCAACGTTTCCTCAACAACCAACATATGCAATACATCATTGCTTTTAGCCATAGCCAGTGACTAAATACCTTAATGCAAAGACATGACTGTATCTAAAAACATTGAATACAAATACCATGTTGAGCTCTACTAGATCTGTAGCAAATCTCAAGCCGCTTGTACTAGTTGAAAAAAAACTTGTATATATGTTTGGCACAAAAGAACTAAACAAAGACCCCATATTTTGAAGTTCCTTAGGAATTCAAGAAATACCAAGTGAAGAAATGAATGAAAAATAGTTTCCATAATGCCAAAGCAAGAAAAGAAAGAGACATAGAGTTATGATATAAAGAGGATAGAAAGAAAGTGTTCATAACAATAGAATAAAATGAAGAATTATCCTCTTATATTGTAATAATCTATCAAGCTTCAAGGAAGAAGATCTCCTACATCTCTTACAAGAGCATCATGACATCTTTGCTTGAACATATAATGATTTGAAAGGATTTGATACTCACATCTATGCGCATCATATACCAGTGGTTCTAAATTTTAAGAATAAAAATTATTGAACCGAATGAAGCAAATAATGATGACTTACTAGACACTTATTTGTTCAATGTCAAAATGGTTTTGAAATGGGTTGCAACAAAAATACCTATTTTTTATGGATATGCACGGGGTGTTCAACATCCGAGAAGAATACACACTTGTAGCCATTGCACATAATATAGAGTAAGGTGAGGAGTTCCTCTCTGATGATGAAATGGAAAATGTGGCCCTAGAAGAGAATTTTGATGCAAGGGATTGCTTGAATCTATGGTTCAATAGGGTAAGGGAATATATTGAAACATGAAGAATACCAATTGAAAAATAATTTAACAATATCCAAAGAGACGTTGGATATGACAAGCTTGCAACTGGTGCACATTTCTTAGTTGTATTGTTGATTTGTCTAGAGAGGAAGCGGTTTGCTTTTATCCCATCTATAGAGACTTTCCTAGGGAGATCTTGTTTATTGGTTGATAGCTTCTGATCTCTCTTAATTAAAAAATGCTCAATAATATGTTTTCAATTGTGGTAATAGCATTGTAGCATTCATATTGATTTTTCATCTTTTATACAAACCCAATGTAGAGGTTGATGAGCTTCTCTATGGCATGGCATAAACTACGCAAGGTAGATATGTGCACATTCTTCAAGGGTGTCACAAAAATGGCATGGAAGCTCTCACGCAAGAAAAAAATGTCTATTATGCACCTTCGTCCACCACCTCTTATGAAGGGTTTTAGTAGGCTCCATCCAATAGAGACATGGTAATTTCATGGATCCTCTATTGCAATTGTATAAGCATTAATTAATGTCTTCAATTCATAGGCCAAGTTCCAAATAACCTTAAAGATGCCTTGTTCCTCAATAAAAGAGTCACTTGCTATTGCATCTATCCACTAATAATTTAAGGAATAGGAGTATAATGAAAAATCAATTCTAAGACTTTGTAGTACTTAGTTAACACCTACCAAAATAAGCTAACCATGCGTGAACTATATGATTAGATATTCTTCCAATAAGTCCTACCGAATCTGCATATTGATATACCTGAAAACATCCAAGCAACCACAAATTCATCTATGACTATATTGAAAAGGACATTGGATCATGCTTTGATATGTTTTTCATTTCTCTATCCATCAAAGTTATCACTACTCTTTCCAACTTCCTATTATTTAGGATCTCACACTCATCAACGTTTAGAAAGACATTGAGAAAACCTTTTATTTCTAAGTAATTGATATTGTAGAATGCAACCAGCCATCTATGCAAGGCCTCCAAGTCCTTGAAGATGTCGTTCTATTCATCATATTGGATAGTTCTTTTTTTTCCTTTGAGTTCTATTTTATGTGGTAGGGTAACAAAATGTAGTCATTTATCCTATCATTAAGTCATTTTCAGTAGGCTTCAAACATGGCTGACAATTGGCAAGAGTTTTGGAGTTATCCTTTAATTTTTAGGGAAGATTTCATTATCTTTTGTCAGAATATGTAGCCTTTCAAATTAACACCACTTCCATCCATTGTAGTATGCACACTACCATAGTGATATGGTCTTATAAAGAATATAATCATCAACCACTTTCCTTTGCACAACTTTATATTTCTTCTCTTGCAACCATTCCTTTGCAATGTTTAAGCTAACAAGAGCCTTTATTTGCTTTGCTACATGACATTTGGATTGACATTCTCTTTGTCAGGCTGCATGGCCACCTTGCATTGAGCACCAAGCACAAAGAGGGGTTATATATATATGCATAGAATCAAGAGAATATTAAAAAAGTAATATTCGCTCAAGCTTCTCTATTTTGTGCAAATTTCTTTTCCTCTTACGAGTTTAGAGACATGTTTCTTTTGTTATTCTTTGTTTTATATGCATTTCTAGATTTCTGATCTTCTCTTGTTGGTCCTAGATCTTAGCATCTTGATAGTTGTGGAGCTCCCTCAAGCAACACATTTTAGTATTCTGAGGTTGCAATACTAATTTCCCAAATATAGAGGATGTTGAAAGTCTCCTATAATAAAGCAACATTCTTTTCTCACCATCCCAAAAAAAAATTAAAAGAGAGGTACTATTGTGGAAAGATGGATGACTACATATTTGAGGGTCAAGAGAGTAAATAGATCCATATCATGTTAAATATCTACATTTTGTGCTTCAAAAGACTTAGCATACTCTTGTTATTTGTTGAGAGAGAACTCCATTCATGACCTTTTTGTTCTAGAACATAAGTTGGTAGAAGGCCAACATGAAGATGATATTTGGAAAGTTCAATGGGAGTTTGCCATTGCCAATACAAGCAAAAGGGGTTACCAATAGAGGAAAAATGGCATTTTGAGATGTTTTAATTTCAAAGACTCCCCAATATTCTCTCACACTGTTGGGTAATTAATAACAACTTGGTCACCCAATTTGCAATCGCAAAGTGAAGCCTTCCATGTTGCATAATGAAGCCTTTAACAGGGGGAAGTAGCAAGTTTCATTGTCTATTATATAGAGAGGATATGGAAATACAATTTTCTTATAAGATACTCCTTTTCATCTCGAAATACCTCTAATGGCATACATCTCCTGTACCCTCAATGTCATTTGTTGTCTATAAGACATGTGCACACATCCATGACTCCCACTTGAGAATCGACAAAACAACTCGACATGTGGAGTAACATGAAATGTGGATACGGCATCAAGCAACCAAGCCATATGTGTATTGCCCAATGAATTAGAGGAATCATAAGATGAATTATAGGAGAAAGTGATATCAACATCATTTGCATAATCAATTTCCATAGGCCATCTTGAGACCATTTCATGACCTGCATCACATGCATCTTATTGACATCTTTCTCACATCTTCCTTAAACAATTTCATCGAGTATGAGACTTGCAGCCACTCTGCCAACTATTGATACATTTAGCAAGCCTAAATTCTTGGCTAAATATTCGAGATTACACTTTCTTCTTCATCATCTCTAATGCTTTTCATTTTTGGCATAGTTATCTTGGACAAATGTAAATGTTAAAGGAAGACGGAATCTCTTGGATATAGCATATTCAAATCATGACTTATTTGGTGAAAGAATTAAATGAATTATAGTGTAGGAACACTTTTAGGTGAGGGAAAATTCAATATCAAACTCATTTGATGAGTATAAATAGATATGCTTTTAGTCATGGAGAAGAGAGAGTCATTCTAAGAGATATTAAGCTACATCATTGAGCATACATTGAGCTCCCCTCATTTATGAATAGTCCACTACACTTCCCTTGTATCATATCTTCATTAGCATATACATTTTGACACTTTTCTTCAAGCATATTTCTGACTAGTGTTCTCTCTTGCGCCTTCATCATTTTAATGATTTTGCAAAACTGATTTCTCTGTGTGTACTCAATCATTTGCTACAATTCAGCTTGGTATAGTTATAGTGAAGTGTTTATTATCTACATATCAAGTTTCATTTGAGTACCTATGTAACATATTTGAGTACCTCTGTAACATGCCCCCTCTGTAACATGTCCCCTGACTTGCTAGATTTATTTCACAGTGTTTGGTGCCTCTAAATTCATGGAATAACTTGCTTTAGCAAGCTATACTCTCTGACTAGATGTGTGCAAAAGCTCTCTGGTCAATTCATACCAAGTTGCGAGCTCTAAGCAAAATACTGAGCACTTGCATTCCCAAAATAGAAGGTTTCTTCACATTCCTTACATAAGCAAGTTATCTATTTTAGTGCAAAATTTTGGGAATGATGTTCCAAAGCACTTTCTAGTTCTAAATGCATTAATGTAAAGCCAAAAAAGTCTACTAAGCATCTTTGAAGCAAACTTGGCAGGTGTAGAGCATGTTTTGTGCACAACCAACTCATCTTTGGAACCTATCAATCCATCTCCTCAATTTGGTATCAGAGCAACAATAAATCAACATTCAAGATGGTTTTCCTTCATCCATAGTAAAATTGGATCAAGATAATTACTCGGCTTGTTCACTTATAGTGTAAGCTTGTCTTTCAAGGGAGAACCATCAATGGTTACATTTCTAGAGATGAGATGATGCCAATCCTTAGAAGCAAAGGACAACCAACTCAAGAAGAACATGAGAGGTTAACAAATGGTGCCCAAAGGATGCTCTAGCGAGGTCATACATTCTTAACTTAATATCTAATTTTTTACTTTAGGACACCATTTCAGATTTCTGTAGGTGTAGCAAACTAGCAAAATTCAGATGACCAAAGCATGCATTGCAAAGCTTTGCATCTCACATAGCCTGAGAATCATGTACTGCACATGCCAAATCATTTAAAGATCTTTCATAATCTATGAGCTTATATAGCCCACAACATAATATGCCAGAAGCAATGATCACATCACCATTTGATAGATCATGAACTCTAATTCGATGTCTCAGGTAGTGCAGAAGTCATGTATATATAGGATCATGGGTCGCCTTCCATGGACGGCTATACATGGATGGTAGGACATGGGCGGCCACTACGTGCGTAATTTCCATACACGGCTTAAACCGGTTGAACCGACCTAACAAATATAAATGATTTCTGACTCCGATAGGGAATATTCTATGGAATATTCCCTTTACCATCGCGTCGGGGGTGCTGCCCTTGGCCCCCACAAGGGGGCCTGCTAGACCCCTGGGACCCCTAGCCAGGGGGCCTGCTGGCCCCCTTGGACCCCCCAACCGGTGCTGCTCACCCCTACCCTAGACCCCACAATTAGGGACCCTGGTAACTGCCTTTCCTTATAATACCTTACATGGTCCAATATGAACTTCATCCAACATAGAACTTGGGATTCCCATCAATTGCGTAATGCATGCCTGGCTTCTCCTCATAATGCGGGCCTTACAAAATGTGCATACAATCATGAGGGGTAGACATTGATCATATATTAACACCTCCCCTCAATGTTTACCAATGATAAATCAAGTAGGTCTTGCTCCTATGCCCATCTGTTGAAGATGCTTGTTGAGCTACTCTCCTCCAAGTGCTTTAGTGAATATGTCAGCATAATTTGCCTCTGTTGGGCAATATTCTAGCTCCACAATTTCATCTTCAATTAGCTCACAAATGTAATGGTACTGTACTTCTATGTGCTTGGTGCGAGCATGAAATACTGGGTTCTTTGCAATAGCCATACAACATCGATTATCACACTTGAGTATAGTCGCCATATTTGATGGAAAGCTTAGATCTGCAAGAATTCTCCTTAACTAGACTGCCTCACAAGAAGCAAAAGAAGTTGCTTTGTACTCTGCTTCAGTGGAGGAGAGTGCGAGAGTTGGTTGCTTCCTACTTAACCAAAAAAATATTCTTGAAACAAGTGAGAAACAATATCCAAAACTGATTTTCGAGAATCATAATCTCCAGCCCAATCTAAATCACAATTGACTCTCCTTAGGTTTGTTGGAAAACCTGCTTAGCACTCCAATGGCATAGCAAATGTCTGGTCTAGTGCTGCACAGAAAAATAAGACTTCCAACAAGCATCCTATACTTCTTAGCATCTACATCAGGCATGTTATCATCCATAGATAGCTTGTGATTTAGCTCCATAGGTGTGCATACAAGTTAGCATCAAAAGTACTTCTTTCAAAACCCATATTTTTGAAAAAATATCTATGCGTTGGTACCAAGCCCGTGGAGCTTGCTTAAGTCCACATAAGGCTTTCTTCAACCTGCAAACTTTATCTTCTGAATTGGGCACCTCAAAACTTGGTGGTTGAGATACATATACCTCCTCCTTGGGGTGACCATTCAAAAATGCAGATTTGACATCCATCTGGAAAATAGGCCAGGCCTTTTCTACAGCTACTACTAGTACCGTCCGAATAGTTATCATGTGTGCTATTGGTGCAAAAGTTTCTTGAACATCAAATCCTTTGAAAAACCCTGTGCAACTAATCTTGCCTTATACTTTTCTAGTGTTCCATCTGCTTTATACTTATCTTTCCAAATCCATTTAGTACCTATTACCTTCTTCTTTGGCGGGAAGTCGACCAGATCCCCTGTATCATTTTTGAGTATACTATCATACTCAGATTGCATTGCCGCTCTCCAACCTGGATCATCAAGGGCTTCTTCAATGGTGGTAGGTTCCTTTATCGAGCCCATGATATCTGCCATTAGAGCCATGTTAACAATGTGTTCCGAGGTTCTTCTTTGTTCCTCTATTCTCTTTGATCTTCGTAATCCATCCAAGGATGATTCTGGTACATCTACATGTGAATTGTGATCATCAAAGAGCTGTTGTGCCCACTTCAGTAGTGGCTTACGCTATGCAGCTACAACTAGTTGGCTTTTTATTGAGGAAATTTCTCCATCAGATGTTTCCTCCTCCTCAACTTTAACTTGTCTTTTGATAGGCACAAGGTTAGATATTTCTCCATTTGATGAGATAGTAGATTTACCTTTATCTTCTACTAAGTGTGGTCATTCATCAAACATCACATCTCGGCTAGTAAAAATCTTCCTTGGCTCAGGATCCCATAGCCTGAATGCTTTAGAACCTTCACTATAGAACCTTCACTATATCCTAGGAAGACACACTTTTTGCTTTTTGAATCCAACTTTGATCTTGTTGAATTAGGAATATGTGCATAACAGAAACAACCAAAAATTTTGAAATGCAAAGCGAAAGGCTTTTTACCAGAATATGCTTCTTGAGGAGTCATCCCCTTCAGTGCTTTTGTGTAGCTTTGAATGAGGATGTAGACTCCTGTATTGATTGCTTCTGCCCAAAATGAATCAGGCATGTCTTGAACCTTTAACATACAATGAGCCATTTCAACTACTATCTTGTTCCTACGCCACAACAATGCCATTTTGTTGAGGTGTATGAGTTGTGGTAAGTTGCCTTTTCACACCATGCTTCTTACAGTAATTATTGAATTCTGTTGACAAGAATTCACCTCCTCTATCTGTTTTGAATTTCTTCAGTTTCCTTCGTGATTCATTTTCCACATACTTATGCCACTGTTAAAATTTTTCAAAAGCATCAGCCTTCTCTTGAATGAAATAAACCCACATGTTTCTACTATAATCATCGACTAGTAGCAAAAAGTAGAAAGATCCTCCTAAAGTAGGTGTAGACATTTTACCATAGAGATCAGCATGTACCAACTCTAGAGGAGCTTGAGATCGATTGCTGGTCTCTCTTGGAAATGCCTTTTGTTGTTGCTTGCCCATCATACAAGCTTCACAAGGTTCCTGCAGCTCTGAAAATGTAGGCAAATGAGCAACCATCCCTGTTCTTTGCATCTCCTTCAAAACTACAAATCCGAGATTCCCAAATCATTGGTGCCATAACCTGCTTACATCTTTATCTTTTGTAGCAGTTAAGGCACTTAACTCATATAGGTTATCACGTCTTATGTGTTTACCTACTACATTACTTTCTTTCCACAATAGAAGCAACTACTTGTGAAAGTTTTCTTCTTTGGCTTCTTCTTTGATCCATCAAAAGAGCCATTACCTTTTGCATTTGCTGAGAATGCAGCATCACTTGTACTTTGTGGATTCTTCAGTCGCATCTCTTCTTCTAAAAGCATAGCACAAAACTCTTCAAATGTAAGGGGAGTTGGTCTTACCTGAGTGTTAAGGGTTGTTACTAATTGTTGAGGATAGAGGAATCTTGAAGATATATAGTTAATCTGAATTCTGAAACTCTGCTAATTTGGAGAATACTTAATCAGATTGTTGCTGAATCAAATTTCTTCTAACTCGGATCCTGCTAACTCGGGTTTTTAACAGACAATTATATTTTAATTGAGCAGCGACTTTGCGAGGAGAGAGCAGTTATGTTTTGTTTCGCGCGAGTAAAAAGAAAAGGGAGAAGAAGAAAGCAGGGGCGGAAGAAGAAAGAAGAAGTTGAAGAAACAGAAGAGAGATTCTTCATTCTTGTAATAGCGCAGATACATATTTGAGTCGGTCCGGATCAATCATGTAATGATTTACTATTTGTATTACCCGAATGTTCTCATGAACTCTTTCTATCTTGTAAAACCTGTTTTAGATGACTCATAATGATGATTTTTGCCTAAATCTGTTTAGAGCAAGCGTAATCTGTTTAGTCTATTGTGGGACATAATCTTTAAAATTATAGTATGTCTCAGCGGAGCAGTGATAGATCTGAAATTTGCTAGAAGTCAATTCTCTATGTGTAGTAGACTAGTGTTGAGAACTTGGTTTACCAGAGTCAAGTAATTGATGTGTTGTATGGGAAACCCAACACATTTGGCGATCCTACTGTGTTGCTAATGCCAAGACATGCATGAAAGAACAAAAAAGACGATTTGCTAAAGTGTATTTTACAAGAGCGCAGGCAAGGGTAGCTAACGTGGAGTCATCCTCAAAATTTTATGATTGGTATGAAGCAGAAGAGGAAGCCGATTTGGACACTGTAGAGGAGGAAGGAGAAACAGGTGCAGTAGAGGCAAGGTTAGTGGGCGGTATACTTGGGGCGCTATTCCTAATAGAAGCAACTGTAGGGGTAAGAAAACAACTCCAGTTTGACCCACTTGCAGGGGTGACCAGTCAAAGAACTAGGCGTACACCTCAACCACAGCCAATGGCGCAACCACCTCCCAGTCCTAAAGTCAAATCAGCATATTTCAAAGGCGGCTCTAAAGAAGATGCTGATTGTCATGTTGCTCGGTTTGAAATTAAATGGACGGCAAACAGTTATCAGGTAGTATATGGTGATGCAGTTAAGCTTCAGCAATTTGCAGCTCCCTTGGAAGGACGAGCAATGAGCTAGTTCAGTCAATATGGTATAGCTCATTTTGCTACATACAATGCATTAAAAACAACATTTTTGCAGAGATTTAGGAAGGAAAAGACTCCTGATATTTTGAGAAAATTATGAGCGATCAGACAGAAAAACATGCTGGTTGGCAGTTATGCTCAGAGATTTAGGATACTTGTGGATAGGTTACAGGGGAACGAGAGACCTACTGATGAGATGTTAGCAAGTTACTTTCTAAAAGGACTACGAAGTGCTATCAGACACGCAGTGGCAAGTATGGATATTGCTAATGGATTTAATGTATTAGTGTTAGCAGGTGCACGCGTGGAAAGAAGGTTTGGAAGGGCTAAGAAGAGACATTCTGATTCTGGTTCAGAGACTGAATCTGATTCAGAAACGGAGTCTGTGAGAGGTTCAACGGATTCTGACTCTGATGACCAAGATGAAGAAATAGTGGGGAAAAAGCATCACAAGCATAAGACTAAGCAAAGTAAAGAGAAGGCATGGATTAATAAGTTAAAGAGACATGGATATTCCATCGTAGCTCCAAAGGAAAAGAGATTTTGTGATATCTGTGACAAAGAGGGACATACAACAAATCAGTGTTGGTACAACCCCAAGCATAGAGGGCAAAGTTCACGACAAGATAATAGGAATATTAATGAAGTAGTGGCCAATCAGGCTATTCCTGTCTAGGGGTGGGGTAATTTTCAGAGGCAGCAACAAGTAAGACCTCCATGGAGAGATCAAGTGAATCAACAGGGGAATAACCAACAAGGGAATTAGCAGGGTCGACCGCCACGGGTGATGCCTTGTGGATATTGTTCATCTCCCGATCATTGGATAGGGCTGAATTGTCCCTTATGGGTAAAGGATAGGGAAGAGAGATGTATACATGTTCTCATGTACAATCAGAATAATCAACAGGGACAACATGAACAACAAGGGTAGCAGGGGGCTCAGGCAAATGCCATGCTTATAGAATGGCCAGATCAAGAGGATAGGGGGACTGATGCACCAAGTACATCTGAGAGTATACACATTAAGAGTGATAACCAATGGCAGTGTGATTGCAAACAATATGGGAAAGGCAAAGAAGTGGAAGTGTTGGCATTGACGATAGAGAAATCTTGAAGATATATTGTTAATCTAAATTCTAAAACTCTGCTAATTTGGAGAATACTTAATCAGATTGTTGCTGAATCAGATTTCTTCTAACTCGGATGTTGCTTAGTTAGATTTTTAACAGAAAGTTATATTTTAATTGAGCACCAACTTCGCGAGGAGAGAGCAGTTATGTTTTGTTTCACGCGAGTAAAAAGAAAAGGGAGAAGAAGAAAGCAGGGGTGGAAGAAGAAAGAAGAAGTTGAAGAAACAAAAAAGAGATTCTTCATTCTTGTAATAGCGCAGATACATATTTGAGTCAGTCTGGATCAATCATGTAATGATTTACTATTTGTATTACCCGAATGTTCTCATGAACTCTTTCTATCTTGTAAGGCCTATTTTAGACAACTCGTAATGATGATTTTTGCCTAAATCTGTTCAGAGCAAGCGTAAAACTCTGTCTATTGCGGGACATAAATTTTAAAATTATACTCTATCTCAGCAGAGCAGTGATAGATTTGAAATTTGCTAGAAGTCAATTCTCTGTGTGTAGCAGACTAGTGCTGAGAACTTTGTTTACTAGAGTCAAGTAATTGATGTGTTGTATACGAACCCCAACACTTATCCATCATACTTTGTTGGAAGAACACGTACACATCTTTGAGCCAGCTCTTCTTGTGTTATAACAACACCAACTGCGACCAATTGATCTTCAAGATGTTTTATCCGTTTGCTAAAATCTTCAACCTTTTCAGAATCAGAATGCTTTTCATTTGCCAACTGATTTTCTAAATTTTGTATCCTAGTGTGGTTCTTGGTCTCATATTGACGAGCCAATATGCCCCAAGCCTCATGTGCTTTAGTAGTATGTTGAACTAAAGTAAGCACAAAATCACTTACACTAGTGACAATTGCACATAATGCATCAGCATTCCGCCTCTTCCAAGCTCGTGGAAGATCTGGATCTATCTAAATCATCAATCTTGAATTTTTTGAATATTCAACTAGTATAGGCTCTGGATCCAATACCATCGGTCCCATGACAGTGTCAAGTAATTCATAGGAGTCCAAAATTGCAAAACTTTTGAACTTCCGGAGTGTATAGTTGGTTCCATCTAGCTTCCCTTCAGCGAATGCAAGTGGGTGAATTAGAATAGGTGCAGCATTAACATTTTCTGAAGCACCAAGAACAGTGTTTGATGATGAAGCCATCATGTAATCACTTGAATAATCTACTAATATTCTAGTCTGCTAGTAGGCCAAAAAAGTGATACTTCTCAAGCTATTCAAACCTTACAGCTCTGATACCATGTAAGACAATAGTTACGCAATATAACATAGAAACAGTAGCAGAGAAGATAACAGATAGAGGAGAATCTCAACAATTTTTTACTAGCAACAAGTACAAAGATGATGGCGTTGTCCACCTGTGCGCTCTCAAGGTAGAGCTTAAATGGTGATCTAGACAACTCTAGATAGGGAGATACAAGGTAGAGGTATGCTGGTTCGATTCGATGTCTCAGGTAGTGCAGAAGTCATGTATATATAGGATCATGGGTGGTCTTCCATGGACGGGTATACATGGGCGATACGGCATGGGCGGCCACCACCCACGTAATTGCCATACATGGCTTAGACCGGTTGAACCGAACTAACAAATATAAATGATATCTGACTCCGATAGGGAATATTACATGGAATATTCCCTTTACCATGGCCCCCTTGGACCCCCTAGTCGGGGCTCCTCATCGCTGCCCCGGACCCCACAATTGGGGACCCTGGTAACTCCCTTTCCTTACAATACCGTACATGGTCCAATATGACCTTCATCCAACATACAAGTTTGGATTCCCATCATTTGGTTAATGCACACTTGGCTTCTCCTCATAATGGAGGCCTTACAAAATGTGCATACAATCATGAGTGGTAGACATTGATCATATACTAACACTACCATCAACAGTAGTCAAAATGATCTTACCAACTCCCATAACAGGATAAGAGGAGTTGTTGGTGCATGTAACAGTATTCGTTGTAGGGGCAGGCTCGAGTGAAGAGAAGAAACTACGCTATGAGGTAATATGTTTGGTCGCCCCACTGTCAAAGTACCAAACATCTGAGTCTAGTGCAGATGTGCATTGCTCATGAGAAGATGGGTCAAAGCTGCAAACCGTAGTAAACGCCCATTCTTCTTCCTGCACAAGATTAGCACACTCTGTTTTTGGTGTAGAGGCCTCTGCAACAATCATTCCAACCTCTTTCTTATTTGCCTCTTTAGCAGCCAGTTTTGGACAGCTCTTTATGATATGATCATTTCCTTTACAATTCTTGCCACACAATTTCTACTTTCCTGATTTCTTTTCATCTTTGTCTTCCCTCTTTGATTGTGTAGAATTAGCAGATTTAAGCTTGCTAGTTGAAGAGCTCCATTTTCCTTAGCCCTTCTGACTAACTAGGAAAACTTGATCTGCAACACGCATAATAGACCTATTCTGCCTATATTGATCCTCCTGCAACAAATCAGAGACTAACTCCTCAAAAGGAAAGGCATTTAGACTGCCTTTCATCATCAACCAAAGAGTGGAAGCAAAACTCCCATATGAATTAGGAAGACCATTCAAAATGGCCTACACAAGTGAACTATGTGGTATAACACAGCAGAAATCAACTCTTCCTTCAACTCTTTGATCTTTGTTAGAAAATTGTCCATAGAATCACCTTCATTCATGTGCTCACTCTCTAACTGTTTTCGGAGGTAAGCAACATGAGCCTCATTCCTAGCTTGGTACAATGTGGTAAGTGTATCCCAAGCATCCTTAGCTATTCTGCAAGAGTGAATGTGAGGAATAATGGCATGTTTGATAGACAAAGCTATCAATGCATGTGCCTTGGCATCTCTTCCATCCCAACGAATGTGCTCTGTAGTAGGTGCAACAAATACCAAAGCATGAACATGAATATGCAGAATATCATCATCTTCGACACCTTCTGCTTCAGCTTCAGTACCTTCAGTTGTAACAGTTGTAGGTGTGATAGGACATTTTTCAACACCCTGCACAATGTTCCACAATCCTTTTGCAACCAATACATGTCGCATCATATAGGCCCATAACGGGTACACAAGCACTCTGATAGTGTGTTTGGAGGCCAAAACGAGCTCAGATCGTGATTTCGACACCACATAGCAAAGCTGTTTTGATCTCAGAAACATGTTGAGTATGCTCACCAAAATTTGTGCGATTTTGAGACTGCAACCGAAGGAGCATGGAGGATGCCCTAGATGAAGTGGTGACCTGCGCTGATACCAATTGTTGGAGTTAGACGTCTACGAAAGCACGCAAACAACAGAAGGAAGAAGAAGAAGCTTGGAGCACAACACACAATACTGAATGTATTAATAGAGAACGTACAAAGATAAGTAGCCTATTAGGGCAATAGGCGTATATACAAGCTGGGGGAAAAAACCCTCCTAAAGAGGGAAAAAAGTGTCCCGACCGTCCTAGTGTGTTCACACAAATCACTACCTAAATATAACAACAAGCATCACATGGAAGCAGCCAAAAGAATCCTAAAGTATTTGAAGGGCACAAAAAATTAAGGGCTATACTACCATTATGCCTCTCATTAGATGTCAAATTATTTTTTGATGCAGATTTGGCAGGCTGTAAGGATGATAGGAAAAGCACATCAATATATCTTACCTTTGGAGGTAGTAAATTGATCTCATGGTCTTCAAAGAAGCAACCTAAAGTTTCTCTCTCATCAATAGAGGCTGAATACTTACAACTTGAAAATGCTACTTAAGAAACTATGTGGATTAGAACCCTATATTTAGATTTAGGGTCGAATACTTCAACTCCACACATATTTGGAGACAATATTAGTTTGAATTCATTACACCTTGTTGCTAAACCTATATATAATTAAAGGACCAAAAATATTGAAGTTCACCACCATTTTGTCAGAGAAAAGATCATGAGTAAGGAGATACAACTTCCGTATGTAGTCTACAAATCAATAATGTGCAGATATGATGACAAAAGCATTTGATGGAAGCAAATTAAGCAGGTTCAAATCGATCATTCGATTACATGAAATCGTGAAGGAATGAAGATGCAAGCATCTTAGGCTTGAGGGGGAGAAATTGATACATTTATTAAGCCAATGCTTGGGTAAATATTTAGGACTACACTCTTTTCTTCTTCATCTCACATGAGGAACTAGATGTGAACACATGCTTGTCATTTTTGGCATAGTTATCTTGAACAAATGTAAATGTTAAATGAAGATGGAATCTCATGGATCTAGGAGACTCAAGTAAAAAATTATTTGTTGAAGGAATCAAATCAATTATGCACCTAAAGTGTAGGAACATGCTTAGGTGAGCAAAAATTCAAATTCGAACTCATTTGATAAGTATAAATAGAGATGCTTTTAGTCACGGGGAAGAGAGAGCCATTCTGAGAGTTACTAAGCTATATCATTGAGCATACATTGAACTCATCTCATGTATGAATAGTCAACTACACTTCCCTTGTATCATATGTTCATTAGCATGTACATTTGACACTTTTCTTCAAGCATAATTCTAACTACTCTTCTTTGTTCCATCTTCATCATTTCACAGATTTTGCAGAAACGATTTCTCTACGTGTACTCAATCATTTGCTACACTTTAACTTGATATAGTTAGTGTAAAATGTTTTTTTTTCTAGGTATCAAGTTTCATTAACTTTATTTCAACCGATCTCGAGATATGAGGTGATGAAGGTGACTGTGTCTACACACATTCTAGTTCCTGAAATGTCGAGATGCTCCTTCTAAATTGCTAGATTTATTTCTCAATGTATGGGGCCTCTTAATTCATGAAATAAATTGCTTTAGAAAACTATTCTCTCTAATTAGATGTGTGCAAAAGCTCTCTAGTAAATTCATACTAGTTGTGAGCTCTAAGCAAAAACCTGAGCATGTGTATTTCCAAAATAGAAGGTTTCTTCACATCCCTTGCATATGCAAGTTACCTCTTTTCGTGCAAACTTTTTAGAATGATGTTTGAAAGCACTTTGTGGTTCTAAATGCATTAATGTGAAGCCAAAGGAGTCTACTTATCATCCATAAAGCTAACTTGACACATGTAGAGGAGCTTTTCTGCAACACCAAGTCATCTCTGAAACATATCAATCCATCTCCTCAAACCAATATGGAAGCCATCAATGTGCTCTATGTCTCACATGATTCATATGGCTTGCATACATATTATGAAGTCTTTGTCATAATGCACTACTTGTCTCCTCGTGTATTACATACTCGCATATAGAATTCACAAGATGCAATCCTATATTCCATAACCACTCATACATGATCCGGCATGTCATGCGGCCTCTGTGCATCTTTATGTACATACATGTGCACCCTTGCAAGCCAAAGTATCCAATGTTTGGTCTTTCCACCTCAAGATGTTAGTGACTTTGAATCGAGAAGCCATCATGCTAGCAATTAAGGAGATTCAATGTGTAACAAGAGATCAAAATTGAACATAAATAAATACTCTATCACCAATAGGATCACAATTGCATATCCTTATGCATGTTTCACATGATAAATATCTCACGAGAGAATCAATCATGTGAATACTATATCACATAATCATACATTAACCATCACATAACCAAGTCTCCAAAATGACCAAGAAGATGTAAAACAGTCCTAGGAAAAATACCCTAGAGTATCCCCTATAAACCAAGTGATCAAGACAAGATAAAAAAAAAAGGAAAAGGAAAAATGAATGGCATATCACCATGTTTCACTAATCCAACTATAGATAATGGCAAGTACACATGCCATACATTGATGGCAATGCATGCCAATACAATGATGATACACATCCCATTCAACAATGAACCTAGTAAGATGGTCCAACTTATCATGGATAAGTGATGAACAAGTTTTCAATCAACAAATAAAACCATATCCAAGTGGCATAAAAAATATGAACACAATGCCATTGCACATTCACTAATAAAACCACAATTTCAAATAAAAAATGAAATGTCATAGTTGGAAAATAGTACCACAATGCCATCATACATGTTAAAACTTGACATAAACGACTCTAATACTATATGGAGGAACATTCATCATAAATCATACATATTGAATGCCCTCAAGCTCTAAACTAAGAGCTTGCATGCCAAGAAATCTCCCCGAAAGAAGTTTCAAGTCAATATGAACCTCCAAAAGTGACACGGATTTTTGTGATGAAAATTTACTAGTTTTTATTCTGCTATCTCAATGCATATAAGCTCTAGACTTGAAATTCTTCTCTTCATTAAGCTTGAAGAACCACTTCTCTACTACACAGTGACACTTAAAACACCTCAATCATAGGTTTGTAGCTCAAGATATAAGCAAAATATGTATCTAATCTCATTATCATCCTTACTTGTAGCATTATCTCTTTGTATTTTGCATTTTCTATTATCTTGGTCTTTGGACTTAGATATGCATTCTTCTACAAAGTTGTAGATGCTTTTTTGAGTTAACTTCTAGATCACTTAGTGTTTTTTTTTCAATCAAGATAAGAGATTCTTATTTGCGAAAAAGTAAACATTCAAGATCCTTATTTGAGAAAAAGTAAAAATTCTTATATTTTGAAGAGGGTATCAATGGTTCTTTCCAAACCTCTAACAATGAAACAATGAATATTCTTGTAATTGAAGTTATTACTTCAAAGGATTACACTTCATATTTGTAGTAAGGTCGCTATTTGTCATGACCCAAACATGTTCTTCTTTTTCTTTTTGCTTTCATGCATTCTCACGCCCTTGAACTCTATCAAGGTACATAATGAATCTTGAGGTTTAATCGATACCCTTTGCTTAGTATCTAAGATTATTTTAGAACCACATGAGCATTCTTGGGTCAAATAGTACTAGAACAACTTTTAAGGAGTTCATTGTTCTCTTATATTATCTAATAGACCACTTTCTAAGAGGCTTGCCAAAGTTGGCAACATATTTTTCCTTCCCAATTTTTAGAGCACTTTGCTTCTAAAGGCATTCCACAAGGTGAATAGATAGAATATGTATGAGTGCTAACTGTCTAATTGAAAATTATTGGGAAGTCAAGGTTGTCATTGAACCTTCTCTTTCCAAATATGATCATATTCTTGTAGTTTTTGAACTTCGTAAGGAAGAGTATTATGATAGGGTTTTTGGCCTCACCTTGATCCTTGATCAATGAATTTTAAGTCTCCTTCAAATTCTCGTTGCATTCGGCTAAGAAGTTGGATTTGAAAGGCTGATGATGATAACGGAATAACTCGCGAAGTTGGAACCTGGAGTTATTGCTTATAATCCTCAAGTTTTAAGAATATTTGTCTTGAAGTTTTAGTTCAACAAGAAGAAAAACTTTAGGCTAGTAGTATTCTCGTTCACGAAATGGAGTTCTTGGTACAGATGATTTCTACATCTACTAAGAATATGCTTAAGATTCTCGTAAAGAAAAAATATATATTTTTATTCTCGTTCTCATGAACAATGGTTTCATTATCTCTTTCAATGAGGAAAATATACAAATGATGCATGACCACATGCCAATAGTGTTTTATGCCGTACGAGAGGGAAAAAAAGCGTTTTCTGCTAGGTCTAACATTTCAAGAATTAGAAAGAAAACGACTCCATATGTGCTCCAAATCAAGCTTAGGACCTTCGCCGTTCGATTGAGATATGGACCTATTCATCGAGTTCCTCGATTCAAAGAAACATTACGTCATCATGTAGAAAAAGAATACTTGAGAGAGAGAGAGAGTGAATTAGGCTGACACTGCAGGCCAGATGTAGACTGCACCAAAAGAAGAATGGTGGGAGGAGGGGAGTAGGACGGAAAGGCTGAAAGGCCATTAGAATTTAGAAAGCGGTCGCCCGTGAGCTTTTGCCTCCGGAATGAGAATGATATTTGATGTCAGGAATGGCAGTGGTAGTGAAAGGAGAAGAGGACAGTCATCCACATGGAGGTTTCAGATTCTCATTAGTACGCACTGACCAGAGGAAGGATTACTTCAGGCTCTCTGACTTGTCTGGTCTTCTCCTGTAGGAAAGCCACTTCTCCTGTCACCTGTGGGAAAGCCACATTCCCTACGATCACGTTCTCCGAGCAAATCTCTGTAATTATGATGATTGAGAGGGGGGGGGGGGGGGGGGGGGGGGGGGGGGGGGGGGAGGGGGGGCTGTACTTCATCTGCCCTACATTGGACGGTAAAATATAAAAACAATCCATTGGCCAGGCCGCATCGATGAATGTACTGCACGATCCGAAAACTGATGATGGCTGATGCTCTTGACATAGTCCATAAGCCTGTTTTCAGGTCCATTAGGCTCATTCATCAAAGGCATGACTCATACTTTATGGTCATGTATCGAGTCTAAGCCCAACAACCGGTCCAATGCATATGACATGTTCAAACTAAAACTTCGGAGGCCCATCAAGTGAGTATGCCGTGATATCCATGAACAAAGGCATCCATGATCAAATGGACAGTAAGCAACAGATGCGTGGAATATATAAACTTCATAGGTTTATAAAGCAGTTTTCTCTTTAAGATAAAAAAAAAAAAATAAAACATATGATTGATCAACAATCTTATTTAAAAATCCCTTTACATTTTCCCATATTTACAAGTCCTTTAATTGATCAAAACATGTATCAACTTGGGCATTTTTCCCAAAGTATCCATCTAATTTTTCTATTTATTTTTTAATTCGTATTACGTACATTTTGTCAACCTTTATAAGATATTCTACTGTAGATTGACCTATTTTTCATCTATAAATAACTAAAAAATATCGTTTTAATATCATCATCATTAGCAAATCATCATGATTCTCACTACTTACAGCTACTTCTAATCATGACGTTTATTCGTCTTGCTCGTTAAAGTTTTTCTAAATAATCCTCTAAGCATTTTAACTTCTTTTGATTTACTTAAACCATTCGCTCAAATAATGGGAGTCAAGCAAGGGTAATATTCACTTAAGTTGAATGAGTCCATATAAAATCATGTACTCGACAATGAGCATACAGCTCTCTCTCTCTCTCTCTCTCTCTCTCTCGGGAGTGATGCGATGAACAAGGAGTTGGCACTAATGTGTAAGGAAATGCCAAGCTATGTGGAATCAATCCACAAAAGGAAGTAAGCCCAAAGATTTGCAGAAATATTCAAACTTCTCCCTAGGCAGAGCCTCTGTGAAAAGGTCTACAATGTTCTCCTGTGTGGGCACATATGCCAACCTGATCTCTCCAATCGAGAACCTCTCCCTAATATAATGATAGTGCACCTCAATATGCTTAGTGCGAGCATGGAACATAGGGCTCCTTGCAACTGCCAATGCGCTCTCACTGTCAAAGAAGATGGTGGTGGTAGAAGATTGACAAACACCCAAATCATCCATAAGGCATCTAAGCCACACACACTCAATATTCACTCTAAAAGTTGCCCTATACTCAGCTTCACAACTAGAAGTGGCCATATTAGGCCACTTCTTTCTCAACCAAGATATGCATGAGCTACCAAGCATGAAGCAAAAATAACTTGTGGGCACATGAATGTCGTATCAACCAACCAACTTAGAGTAAAAAAAGCATGTAAATTTGGCGGTAGTGATCCCCCCTTGGGATAAAACAATCCAAGTAGTCGAGTACCACTCAAGTAGCTAAAGATGTGCTTACTTGCCTTCCAATGTTTGACACTTGGGCAATGCATAAACCTACTCATCTATTTGCAGCAAACTGAATAGCTAGGCAAGTAATGCATGAATAAATCAAGCATCCAATAGCATGTTGATAGAGAACAACATCAAATCCATCTCCGCCATCATGAAGACTCAACCATAAACATGTTTCCATAGGAGCAGGTTAAGAAATACATTATATGGTTTGAAGCAAGCACCACGTGCTTGGTATGAAAAGATACATGCTACTTGATTAGACATGGGTTTGAGAACAGTCCAACGGAGAGCACCTTATATGTTAAGCATGCAAATGATGTGCTTATGATCATTATTGTCTATGTTGATGACATGCTACTCTTTGGTCCTCATGAGAAGCATATTGCTGATTTTAGGTCTGATTTGCACGCCTCATTTGAGATGTCAGAGTTGGGGCATTTGCATCATTATTTGGCCATTGACTTTATCCAAGTTGATGGAGGAGAGGCTTTGTGTCAACCAAAATATATTGACATATTATTGCAACATTTTGGCCTTGGAGATTGCAAAACTATTGCCACCAAGGAACAAAAGATAAGAAAACATGATGAATCAAATAAATAGAAATGAACTTACAAAGAGTGCTCTAAGAGCATGGAGACTCCATGGGGAGAGGATGCACACTCTTGGCCATGGGCTAGAGTGGAATAGCTTGTTTGGAGTGAAGGGAGGCCTTGCTTATATGGACTCTGGGAGAATTCCCTTGCATGTGGGATAAATGAGCTTGCATGAGAATGAAACTCGCTTTGGACAAAAGGGTGGAGCATGGAATTCTGAACACCCCCCCTCCATGTGATGACCCTTTTGTTTTGAGTATGGAGGACTAGTGACATATGGGATCACTTTGTCCATTGGTTTTTTTTTTAAGGATCAAAGGACATATGGGATCCTTAGACATAACTTGGACATTTGGGATCCAAGTTTGGGACATATGGCACCCTTAGGATCTTGGGACATATGGGATCCCAAGACATATACTTGGACATGTGGGATCCAAGTGGTTTTTGGGATCTAGGGACATATGGGATCCCTAGACATACAAGAGGGTTTACATCATGGGGTAGGTAGTGCTTATGATCCATTTGTATATTCTTCTTGTGTACTCCTTTTGCCTTGTGGTAGTTTCCTCTTGGTGTTGGTGTAGCCTTTGTCTCGTGAGCTTCTTGGCCTTGTAGCGAGCTTTGAGTGGCATTTGCTTGAGAGTACATGTAGTTCTTTAAGCCTCTTGGAGATACAAAATTTGATGTGGGAGTGAGTGAACATAGCCTTGGAAAATTTTCATGACATTGGGAAGGTTCTACCTTTGAGTACTACTCAAGGTGGTGTCTAGTCCCTTTACAAATGTTTTTGCATACAAGCTATGTGCTTAACTTGTTATAATTGTGAAAAACAACAAATATGAAGAGAGTAACACATCTACCACTACATGAGGAGTTGGGCATGTCCCATAAAGTCATGATACTTTCATAATTTGAAGAAGGCTTTATATAAATGCTACTAGCTAGGATGAAGTAGTCTAGCTTTAGTTTCAAACTCCCTAGTTTTGGGTACGAAAAATCATGTGATTCTCTGGAAATATCTTCTAAGATGAAGCTTTGCAAGACACAATCAAATGTTTTAGCGTAGCTGGCATTGTTGGTGGGTGATGAAATTTTCCTATACTCTTGATTTTAACATCATAGATGATGTCACTAGCTCCATGCATTTGAAGACGTCGCAAGTCAATGAAGCCCTAGAAACGAGATATCCATAGTGAACTGCTCGTCGCCTTCGTTTGCAGAAGCTCTTTGCTCCAAAATACACCTCTTTTTAAGAGGGCTCTTGATGAGAGTACAACACGTAAACATACAACACATCAGCTAGAGTGCTTCAGAACCTCGTCTCGATGACTGAATCCAACTAGAACATCCAGGTTATTTTTGCCGATCCTTTCTTGCACACATTCCGAGACGTGAATCTCTTTCTTTGGCATGAAAACAACTCAGCAACACCCATTTGTATTTCTCACTTGCCTAGCATGGCGGCTTGTTCTCTTGCACTCTCCGTGTCGTGCAATGGCACGTGCACCTCACTATTGGTTTGAATAAACCTTTGATCTCCAGAATGTCAAAGAGCTTCAGCAATCATTGAATGCCTCAACCATTCTATTTCTTGGAGCATCAAAGACTCCCAAGCTCGGTTGCAACACATGCTTGCTCTTAGAGATTTGCAGCATCTTTTGGCAGAGGACATAATCTTGATTATTGTGAAGTCTACAACAGGGCGTTGCAATCTTTATGTATTTCTGCTGCCACAACTTTTAGCTGCGATCTCCATCTTGTGTCATGAAGATTGTTATGCGATCCAGCTTATACAAGCTATCATGGCCTGGAAAATTCAAAGTGGTTAGAAGATGCAGAACAGAGTGACACGTTTCTACTCTGAAGCAATGCATATTTTTCATTGAAGAGAACAAAGAAGTTGCAGATCAATCTTCAATAGTTTGATATTTTGTTGTGTCAGTCTCTTTTCTTTGAATTGATTGTAGAAGCCTCTCCTCTTTCTCTTTGAGGTAGATCTATTCGATCTCCAGCTTTCACTCTACTCAAGTACAAAAACAAGGGAAGTACAACAATGGTTGATGGATTCCAATAGCTTGCAGCCCTGCACAGTCTCTCAAACCAGATAGTAAAGATTGTACAAGAGCTAGACTTTGCCTTTATGAGCTCTTTCTGATTTAAGCTATTTTACTCTTCCATCTTTCTTGGACAATGAATGTCGAGCACTTGCACAATAAGTTGAATGTGCATGAACTACTCTCTTCTCCCAAATAGGAGAAGCAGTCTTTGAAAAAACGGGCCACAATAGGGAAATTTGTGTTGCTGAATTGACTTGAGCCCAATCTTGCTCCTCAAAAGAGCTTACCTCAGCCTCATTTCACTTATGACCAGATATTGAACATTCTCTATCTCTTTTGTTGAGACATGGAGTGAGCTGACCGAAACTGCTTATAAGCACTTAGTGTTATGATGATGACACAAAAACGACACACTATGGACTATTGTGCTCAAACATCTTTATTAGAGATTGCATTGAAAATAAAAAATTATGATAAGAACAACACTGAAGATATTAGTCATGCTAAATGAAAGAAATGGAATAGTGCTGAGAAGCACTTTTATTAGGAAGGGAGGGAGGGAGGGAAAAAAGAAAAACAATGATGATGAAGATTATAAGAACATGAACTCAAAAAGAAAAACAATTCACCTATGCTCTGATACCATGTTGAAATGAAAGAAGAAACTCCTAATCTACTAATAATCATACATTAATCAAACTAGGGAGGAAGGAACAAAAGATAAGAAAACATGATGAATCAAATAAATAGAAATGAACATAGAAAGAATGCTCTAAGAGCATGGAGACTCCATGAGGAGAGGATGCACACTCTTGGCCATGGGCTAGAGTGGAATAGCTTGTTTGGAGTGAAGGGAGGCCTTGCTTATATGGAGTCTGGGAGAATTCCCTTGCATGTGGGAGAAATGAGCTTGCATGAGAATGAAACTAACTTTGGACAAAAGGGTGGACCATGGAATTCTCAACAAAAACCACGGGGCTAAAAAATATACACTTCTTCATGCAAGTCAGCATTCAAAAATGTAGTTTTAATGTCCAAGTGATGTACGCTCCAACCATGATGAGGTGCAAGTGCAGAGATGCTATGAACAATAGTCATTCGGCATGTAGAAGCAAAGGTCTCATCAAAATGAATGCCTCTTTCTTGAGCATAAAAATAGGTTGTAGTGATTTACTGGGACACCTGTTAAGTTTATATGATGCACACATAACAACCTCAAGCTAGAAACTATGTGGTAAAGCTTGACTCTTGATCATACACTTTGCCATCTCCATGAGTGACATGTTCTTCCTTTTGTTGATATATTTATGTTGTGATGTGTGTGAACACACTAGGACTATCGGGGTACTTTTTCCCTCTTTAGGAGTTTCTTCCCTTGGCTTGTTTCTATGTCTGTAGCCCTAAGGAGTCACTTATCTTTGTACATTCTCTTGGTATTACATTCAGTATTGTGTGTTGTGCTCCAAGCTTCTTCTTCTTCCTTGTGTTGTTCATGTGCTTCCGTAGACCTCAAACTCCAACAATTGGTATTAGAGTAGGTCACCGCTTCATCTAAATCATTGTTGACGCCCCTCCAATTAGAGTCTCAAAATCGCACAAAATTTGGTTAGCATACTCAAGTTGATTAGGATTTCAAAACAGCTTCACTTTGTGGTGTCAAAATTGTGATATGAGATCATTTCGGCCTGCGAATGCACTAGCACACTACGTATGCAAAGCAATTTCTCCTTTCTCGATCAAAGATATATACAAGTTTTAGTTCACTAGTATAAGTGCATCAAAGTATGCTACAGGCTTAGCACAACTCGACTGGGTAGTTCTGCTCAATTTTTTGAGATACAATCATTTTTTTTGCATCATGGTACTTTAGTAAGTAGACATGGCTGAAAGGAGTGATGTATTATGTATGTTGGTTTTTGAGGATAAGTTGGATGGTACCAATAACCCATTATGGGCTTATATGATGCATCATGTATTGGTTTCAAAAAGATTGTGGTATATTGTGTAGGGTGCAAAAAAATTTCATATTGCACCTGCAAACATAGTTGATAGCATTGAAGATGGTGATATTCTTCAAGTTCTTGTTCATGTTGTCGTTCCTACTGCACCTACTATAGAGAAACTTTTTTGGGATGGCAGAGATGCTAATACACATGCAATGATAGCCTTATCTGTCAAACGTGTCATTATTCCTCACATTTGCTCTTGTAGAACAGTTTAGGATGCTTGGATACACTCACCACTTTATACCAGGCAAGGAATGAGGCTCGTGATGCTTACCTCTGAAAAGAGTTAGAGAGTGAGCACATGAATGAAGGAGATTCCACGGACAAGTTTTTGAAAAAGATCAAAAGAGCATTTGATTTCTACTCATGAAGTCTTGCCTAAAAGTTCACTTGTGTAGACTGTTCTAAATGGTCTTCCACATTCACATGAGAGTTTTTCTTTGATGATGAAAGGTAATCCAAATGCCTTAACATTTGAAGAGTTAGTCTCTGTTATGTTGCATGAAGACTAGTCAAGGCAGAAAAGGTCGGTTATGCATATTGCAGATCAAGCTTTCTTGGCTAGTCACAAGGGCAAAGGTAAATGGAGCTCATCTACTAGTAAGCAAAAATTTGTAAGTCCTACAGAATCAAATAAAGATGATAGAGATGAGAAGAAAACAGAAAAGTAGAAATTGTTTTGCAAATGCTCTAAAAGAAATGATCATGTCATAAAAAGTCATCCAAAATTGGTTGTAAAAGAGGCTAGAATGGTTGTTGTAGAGTCCTCTACACCCAAAATAGAGTCTACTAATCTTGTGCAAAATGAAGAATGGACATTTACCATTGTTATGACTTATGCCCATCTTCTCATGAACAATGTATGTCTATAGTAGACTTAGATGTTTGGTACTTTGATAGTGGGGCAACCAAGCATATTACCCTAAAGTGCAATTTCTGCACTTCACTTGAGCCACCCCTACAGAGAATACTATCACATGTGCCAACAACTCCTCTTATCCTATCACGGGAGTTGTCCAAAACAAGGTACAAAAGAGGCAATGAAGAAGGAGGCTAGAATGGTTGTTGCAGAGTCCTCTACACCCAAAACAGAATGCTAATCTTGTACAGAATGAAGAATGGGCATTTACCACTATTTCTAGTTATGACCCATGTTCTAATGAATAGTGTATGTCTATTGTAGACTCAGATGTTTGGTACTTTGATAGTGGGACAACCAAACATATTACCTCACAGTGTAGTTTCTTCACTTCACTTGAGCCAACCCTTACAAGGAATACTGTCACATGCACCAACAACTCCTCTTATCCTATCATGGGAGTTGATAAGATCATTCTGACTACTAATGGTAGTTCTTTTACATTGTCAAATGCTTTATTTGCGACAGGGATCAAGAAAAATTAGTTTTAGCATTAGCCAAGATCGGCTTGGTTGTGAAAGTTTTTGATGATAGACGTAGAGTTCATGAACTGTAAAATGATGATGTCACTATTACTCTTGGCATTTTATGTTGTGGGTTGTACAAGCTCATAGATTATGCAAAATCTATGAATGATTCAACACGTGCAATTCAAGATTCTGAGGCTATGTTAGATGCAAAGCTTTGGCATGCATGCTTTGGTCATCTGAATTCTGCTAGTCTGCTATGCCTACAAAAATCTGAAATGGTGTCCTCTTTGCCCAAACTTGAGGCACCTAGTAAACATGTCCATGAAGGCTGTCTCTTGGGCAAAATGCAGCATTCCTCATTCCCAAAAGTTGGTTCATTTTGAGCTACTAATAATTTCACCTTGTTCACAGTGATGTCTCTTGTCCTATGCAAACACCTTCTTTTGGGAACGATCTTTACTTTGCGAGTTTCATTGATGATTTTTCCATGCATGCATGGGTACATCCATTGAAAAAAAAATTTGAATTGTTTATGTGCTTCAAAGAGTTTCTAGTCTTGGCTGAAAATCTATTAGCATGTAAAATGGGCACCCTCCATTGTCGTCAAGGGGGGAATATATGTCTTTTGACTTTAATGCATTTCTGGTCGAACATGGGATAAAACATCAGTGTAAAGTGTTGTATACACCTCAATAGAATGGAGTTTCTGAAAGGAAGAATAGGTCACTCATGGAGATGGTGAGGTGTATGGTCTAGAGTCGGGCTTTACCACATAGTTCCTAGCTTGAGGTTGATATGTGTGCAACACATGTACTTAACATGTGCCCCACTAAATCACCGTAGTCTATAACTCCATATGAGGCTTGGCATGGTCGCAAGTCATGTGTTGCTCATCTGCATGTTTTGGTTGTCTAGAAAATGCATTAGTGCCTGAAAAACAACACAAGAAATTGGATGATAAAGTGGTGAAATGTATTTTTCTTGCGTACAGTTGTGAAAGCAAAGGCTCTCGTCTATATCATCCACAAACTAAACACATTTTGGTCATCAGTGATGTTGTTTTTGTGGAAGATGTTATTCAGTCATTACTTTATGTACTATGGAGACATCAATTAGCTCCAAAGATATGAATGACTCTTTGTTGCCTTCTTTTATAGGTGAATATTCTAGTGCTGATCCAAATAAGGCAATTTCTTAGACTTTATATGTGTCATGTGATGATGTAGATCATTCCATTTCTAATGTGGATTTACATGATTTACTTGTTGATGAGAGAACTGATATAGAGGAGGCAAAGACTATGCCTAAATGGGTTGTGCCAACTTTGCAAGATAGAAAACTAGATGCACCTCTATCATATCATACTCATTCAGGCTCTCATAGTGCTTCTTTTGCATCAGATTGTTGTGCTATGGCTACATCTAGTCTTTGTGATGAGAATGAGCCAGTTTTGTTTGATGAAGCAACAATTTCAAAAAATTGGATGGATGCTATGCAATCAGAATATGATGCTATTATGAAAAATGATACTTGGGCTTTATGTGACTTGCCTTCTGGCAAGAAGGCCATTGGCACTAAGTGGGTATACAAGCTGAAGCATACATCTGATGGAGCAGTTGATAGGCATAAGGCTAGGCTTGTTGCAACAAGTTATGCTCAAGAAAAAGGCATTGATTTTGATGAGAACTTTGGTCCTACATGCCGAATGAATACTATTCATAACATCTATGCATTTGAAGCTCATCATGGTTGGAACCTACATCAATTGGGCAATAAAACTGCATTTCTGAATGGTGACTCGCACGAAGAAGTGTATGTTTTTCAACCCCATGGTTTTGTGCAGAAAGGGGATGGAAACAAAGTGTGCATGTTGAAAAAGGCATTATATGGTTTGAAGCAAGCACCATGTGCCTGGTATGAAAAGATACATGCCTATCTGATTGCACATGGTTTTGAGAACAATCTAATTGGGATCACCATATATGTTAAGTGTGTAAATGATATGCTTCTAATCATTGTTGTCTATGTTGATGACATGCTACTCACTTGTCCACATGAGAAGCATATTTCTAATTTTAAGGTTGATTTGCATGACTCATTTGAGATGTCAGATTTGGGGCATTTACATCATTATTTGGGCATTTAGTTTATGCAAGTTGATGGCAGAATAGCTTTGTGACAAACAAATATATTGACACATAATTGTAGCATTTTGGCCTTCAATACTGAAAATCTATTGCCACTCCTATGGAGATAGATTTACGACTGAGCCTTCATGATGTTGGAGATCCATTTGATGATGTTCTCTATCAATAGGTTCTTGAAATCTTGATTTATGCATTTCTCAACTAGATATTTAGTTTGTTGTCTCATAGATGAGAAGGCTTATGCATTGCCTAGGTGTCAAACATTTGCAAGTGATGAAGCACATTTTTCTCCACTTCAGATCACTACCACCAGATTTACATGCTTTTTCTTACTCTAACTAGGCTCATTGTATGACACTTCTATGTCCACTAGTGGTCTTTGCTTCATGCTTCATAGCTCATGCATAGCTTGGTTGAGCAAGAAGGAGCTTATTGTGGCCACTTTTAGTAAGGTTGAGTATAGGGCACCTTTCACAGTGATTGTTGAGTGTGTTTGGCTCAGATGCCTTATGGACAATTTGGGTGTTGGTCAGTCTTCTGCCACCACCCTCTTCAATGACAATAGGAGCACATTGGCAGTTGCAAGGAACCCTGTGTTCCATGCTCACATTAAGCACATTGAGGTGCACTATCATTATGTTAGGTAGAGGTTCTCTACTAGAGATATCAGTTTGGCATATGTTCCCACACAAGACAACATTGTAGACCTTTTCATAAAGGCTCATCCTAAGGAAGCTTTTCACAAAGCTTTCAGCTTACTTCCTTTTGTGGATTGATTCCACATAGCTTGGCACTGCTTTATACATGAGTTACAAATCCTTGTTCACTACATCACTCCCAAGAGGATTTGTTGATATATTTAGGTAGTGATGTGTGTGAACACACTAGGATTAATGGGGCTCTTCTTTCCCTCTTTAGTAGGTTTTCCTCCCCTGGCTAGCTATATACCTATAACTCTATGGGGTCACTTAACTTTATACATTCTCTTGGAAATTCATTCAGTATTTTGTGTTGTGCTCCAAGCTTCTTCTTCTTCTTCCTTGTGTTGTTTGTGTGCTTTCGTAGACCTCCAACCCCAACACCTTTTAGCAAGTCCATTATATTGAGGTGCATATGGCACTGCACACTGATGTTTTACCCCATGTTCATCCAAAAACGTTCATCCAAAAATGCATTAAATTTAGAAGAAATATATTCCCACCCTCGAGTGAGCCTCTCTATTACATCAAAATGATAAACTCTAAGCTCTATAATGGGGCTCTATTCCGTGAGTTTTTGAATTGATCTTTTATAATGTTGTTCTTCAAATTTGAGTTTGGATTCAAATTTGGCTCTCACTAAGAAGGTGATCCCCTAATCTAGGAGATATTCTCTCTAATGAATTTGTAAGTTTTCAATCCATCTAAATCCACGAGTTTTGTGGCTCTTACAAATATTCCTTCAAGTCAATTTCACTTTTACAAATGGTAAAAGATAAAGAGTTCATAGCAATGGTTCTCATGGGTCTTCAATGAAGTCTTCTCATGCCCAGCCAAGTGTGTAGGCTTGGCACTTGCACCAAAAACTCCCCGTCAAGCCAAACATCTTGGCTTGGTCTTCTTCATCAATCTTCTTGAATGTCCTACAATCCAATCATAGCTTTTAACTTGCAACGTTTTGTATCATCAAGTGCTTTGGTTAATAAGTCTGCACATTGTATATTAGTTGATACATATGCCAACTAAATTTCCTTGCTCAATAGCTTCTCTCTCACATAATGATAGTGGACCTCTATATGCTTGGTCCTAGCATGATAAATAGGATTTGCTACAAGATGTAAAGAACTTGTATTATCTCCAAAAATCATTGGAGATATAGTATGCAACCCAAATCTGCATATAGCAATCTGATCCATATGGCCTCCTGAGTGGAAATTGCCAATCGTCTATATTTTACCTCTGTTGAAGATAAAGCAACAGTAGGTTGCTTCTTGGAAGACCATGATATAGGCTTGTCAACTGCAAAAGATAGATAACCTGAAGTGCTCCTTCTATCATCCTTGCAACTTGCCCAATCTGCATCTCAGTATATCTTGATATCCAAATTTAAAGTATAAGGAAACTATAAACATTGATTTTGAGTGCCCTTAAGGTACTTCAAAATCCTCTTGGCAGCTTCTAAGTGAGGTACTCTAGGTCTATGCATAAATATGCTTAGAACACTTACTCCATAAGCAATATTAATTCTTGTCAATGTAGCATAGTTTAGGCTTCCCACTATGCTTTGGTATCCTGCAATATTTTCAAGCACATCAGCTTTATGAGTACTTAATTTTTGGTTTACCTCCATAGGAGTGCTTGCTATCTTGGCGTACTGCAAATGAAACTTCTTTAACATTTCCTATACATACTTTCTTTGAGTAATGTAAAATCTAGAGTTAGTATAGAATAACTCAAGTCCAAGAAAATACTTTAGTGACCCTAGATCATTGATTTTGAACTCTTGCATCCCGGCTCAATTTCATATCAACAATCTGTTGATCGACACAAGATAAACGATCTGCTTGAGCTCTGAGCTTCTTTTCTCTTCGCTCCAATTCTTGAGCCTGATATTGGATTGTCTGGTAATATGCATCCCTTTCTTTTCATATCCCTGCAATCTCCTTCTGGAGTTGACCTGTTAAATTCATCTAAACTTTAAGAGTAGAGTTGGCCTCAAACAGGTTGGCGTTTGCGAGCTGAAGTTTTGTATTAGTCTGTTGGGCTAAGTCCGCCATCTCCTGTCCTTTCTGCACAACTTCATCTAGTTGAACTCGTGTTTTTTCTAATAGATTTCCCAGTGCCACATGTGCATCTTCTCTATCCTGGGCTAGCTGTTTTAACTAAAGAATTTCCGCATCAGCAGCACTTACTAACTCATCTTTGGCTCTTAATTCAGCCAATGCAGCATCTCTTTGGTTGACCAACGAATCTTGTTCGGCAAGGTGAGCCTGGAGCTGTTGAATCTGCACATGCAGAGCATGATTTTCTGCTTTTACTGCATTCGCTTCTTCCTGGAGTGGATTAATATCTGCTTCAAGAACATCGACCTTATGCTGAAATTCTAGTTTGAGATTATCAGTAACCTCCTTCATCTGTTTTGGTAGTTTGGATCAACATATGACCCATGGATGCTAGCTTAGTAAACATAGGTATCGAAGGAAACAGAAGAGGAGGACGTGGTTGAGATGAAGAAGCTGTCAAGAGTTGATGGGAAGTGGGTGGAGAATAGTTAGGTGAAGAGGATGAGGAATCCGGAGCTTCAGGGACAATAGGTGGAATGGGGACAATGGGTTCAATTAGAGGTATGGGTGGAGGAGTGGGTTGTAGAGTGTTGGCCACCAACAATGTTTCGGTAGGTTGCTGCTTAGTCACTTCAGGTTGGGCAACTGCAGAATCTACTGCCGCAATCAATTCCTCCAAAATTTCGGCAACAATAACCTGCGCATCTTCTTGCACATCTTGTTTGGACTGTTGTTGAGATTCTTCCTTAGAAGAGCTGTCTTCAGAATCAGCAGTAACACTTTGATCTTGTTGCTGGATTGGAGAAGACTGGGTGGACGAATCAAGGTGAATTGAGGTGGCAGTGTCGTGGAAAATTTCTTCTTCATTTCTTTCTACTTTATTTTCAGCGGTAGAACCTTGTTCTTGACTTTTAGAGGTGCTTATCTTTCTACGTTTCCAACGGAGGAGTTGGAAGAGATCTTCATCATCTTCTTCGTCGTCTTCGAGCACCTAGGCAGATTCTTCATGATACAAAATTGGAGCTCTTGGTGGGGGTTGCGCTGCTTGAATGGAAGGAAAGAGAAATGTCAGGATGTGGGGAACACGTGATCGTGGGAGATCACCTTTGTTAACATGCTTAATGACTGTAACGCATTCATGGTGAATGCGCCAGAAATAGTAAGAAGCAAAATTGACAGGCTCTCTAGCATCCATGTCAATCATCGAGTAGAACGGGCGAGAAATGCCGTAAGTGCGTTTTTGTAAGTTCAGTATGGCTACTAAAAATTGAAGGGCGGTCCGTTCAGGATCAGGGCAACAGAGTATGGCATACTCATTCGATGAGTGCCTTGGGAACAATTCAATCATAGTAGCGAACGGAAGGTTAGGACCATTCTCTCCTCCTTCCAGAGAGAGTCGAAAAGCAGCAGCAAATGACTGTAGGGGCTACCGGACTCCAGTTGTCTGCTACAGATTGCAAATCGACAGTCCCCAAGGAGATCAAATCTTTGTTATTCTTCAAAAATTCTTCTTCTTTATCATCGGATAAACCATCCAACATGTGGACCGGCTCTGCTACATAAGGTCTGGCATGTAGTTCACAGGGTTGAATAGCATCCAGTTTGACAACATATTTACGGTGGTTGTCTTTGAAAGTTAGTTCCTGCGCTGACCAATCTTGTATAACCTTAGCCTGTTTCATCCAGGGTCGGCCAAAAAGAAGATTATAATCGAGACTAGACTCCGATAGTTCTAAGACTACAAAGGTCATCTTAAACGTTGTACCTTGCAAAGTGATCGGGACATTCCGTACGAGTCCCACCGAATGCACTCGGGATTGGTCGGCCATTCTTACAAAAAATTGGACAGGCTCAATTTGGGTCCATCCTAACTTCTTGCAAAGGGCTGAAGTGGCTATATTTACACCGGAACCACCATCAATTAGTACTTGAGTAATTTTGTGATTCTTGTGCCATACCGTAATTAAGGGGACCGCATGATCCACCGTAGAGTCAGCTTCTGGTTGGATTGTGGCAGTTGCCGGAGTACTAGGAGGTCTAGGACTAAGCTCTTGCTGGAATTGCTGCCGAACTCCTGGTACTAAAGTAAGTAGGTGTCCCAAGGAAAGTGTAATTGAGGCCTTAGAGAGGATATCCCATACCTGATCTGCTTGATTTGTATTCTTCACTGATTCTGATGATGATGCGCTTGTTACTGGGGTAGAATCTTGTCCAAGCATCCCTACCTAGGATAGGGGAATCTATGTCACCGGAACTAGGTCAGGGAACATCGTAGGCTCTTTGGTGGTCCATTGGCTAGCCTTGTTATACATTCTCTATTGTTCACAGATGCCAGGTTCAAACACCTCCGCTGCTGGTTGCAACTGCTTACCAGATCTTGTTTGAAGTACTGCTGCTTGAGTTTCCACTAGTAAAATATAGACCATATTGGTCATTGGGTTCTGACGCTCTTTCTTTCTTTGATCATATTCGTCTGCATCCTTGTAGAATCTTCGGATGTGACCAAGCTCACCACAAAAGTGACATCGAGGTAGTGGTAGAGAAGTATTCTCCGCTGATGTACTGGCCTGCCATCGATTTGCATTGAAGTTGGTATTCCGTTGTCCCCGGTAATTTCGGTATCCTTGCTGCTGATTGTTGCACATCTTCGGTGGCACGTAGTGAGTGGCTGGCTGCCCTGATTCTTGTATAATTGCATTTACAGTCACATGTCCCTGCACTTTCGCATTATATGCATAATTTTCGGTGGAATGTCTGGTGGTATTGCAAATAGCACAATACATTTGATTAAGGGCACAGGTAGCACTAGTATGCCTTGGATTTTTACATTTAGTGCAGTACATCTATTTAGCCGGATCCTCTGCAATGTTTCTACTGGCTTTCAGCCACTCCAAGTCTTCACTGAATCCTCCAATCTTATGCTCTAGTTGCAGGGCCATCGCTATGACAGCATCCAGTGTCATAGCACCCACACATCGGATGATCATGATTTGTTTAAGTTGTGGGGTCAAACCATTAATGAACCACTCGGTTATGACATCATCCGATAAATTAGCATGTGCCGGAAGCAATTGTCTTAAATGAGTTCTAAATAATGTAGCATATTCCTGCACAGTCTGATGCAGCTTCTGTCTATTGTTCTGCAAGTAATGGAAGATTTCGGCAGGGTTCTTCTTCAGTTGGAACCTCTGCAAAAACGCATCCCTTACCGCTTCATAGGTGCCAAAATGATTGATATGATACTCTGTTAACCACCTGGCTGCTTCATTGACTAATGTAGACTAGAATATGATGGCCTTGTATGCCGGATCAGGTGGATGGTTTAGTACGGCATAACTTATCTCAAAGGTACACACATGGGCATCAGGGTCGTCACCTAGAAATCCACCGAACTTGGTGTATGTTACCCCTGTTGGAGCAGGTCAAAGTGGAACTGGCAGTTGCTGTTGCTGCTACTGCTGTTGTTGCTGTTGTTGTTGTCCACTCATGGTGCTAGTAGTGGTACTGTTACTATCTCCTGAGTTCTGAGGTGGTGTTTCCGGTCCTTCAGATTCTGTATGATCAGACTGCTCACCTTTCGACTTGAAAATAGCATTCAGCCTCTTACAGATTTCCAATTCGAATAGCCTATCTTCTTCTTTGGTATCAAACGGCACACTTACCTTGAACAATGGTGTCCGGAATGAAGATTCACCGGGAAGTATAACACTGTCACTGGAAAATTGTAAATTCCCTGAAACTGGGACCGAACTATCACCGGAATTAGTCGAACTTTCCCCAACCCAGGATATTCTTTCACCAGCAATGGTCTCTCTGGATAACACACCTCTATCCTCAGAGAGGTTCAAATCTTGACCAGACGGTGTCGGATCAACTGCACATTGCGTTCCTGTAGACTCCGAAGTTATTGTATCTTCTACAGACTGTGCCGAAATTACACCAAAATCTACCAGAATTGCAGTATGTTCTACGGGAATGCTACCGGAATCACTACTACCGTGCTTCGCTTCTTCTACTACTCGGCTTAACCGATCTGTGCTTCTGCCTCCTGGGGGTGTCCTTAACAAATCTGGTACCACCCAAGGCTGTCCGTCTCTCCTGTACTTCGGATACGACTCACCGGACCGAGTTACCGGCATATATCACCTTTGCAACACTTGCGTACTACTCTACCTAACTGTTGATTCACAATCTATGGTCACCTTCCCACAACCAATTTGCAACACTCTATTTCCACCTTCCCACAATCAATTTGCAACACTCTATTGCCACCTTCCCACAGATGGCGCCAGTGTTAAACGCGTGTTGCTGTCATAGGCGCGTTTAAGCTCTTTCGGGTTCTTGGGAGTGGAAGGGGTCTGTTAATCAGAGGCCCTATTACTTAATTTTCCCAATTAACACCTCTACTTCATAGTACTTTAACACTCAAAACTCTGCATACAAATTACTATAAACCCTCTGGTTTGTTCTTTCACAGTCTTACTATTCGTACTCAGACTATTATTGGTTCTTCCACAACTTTACCGATTACACTCCGATTGATACATTAACAATACACAACGCCGAAACTATTCATTACCGTAATGCAGACTTACGTTCCCTAACTTAAAGGAACTGTGCCCAAACACAAGCTAATGTAATCAAACAGAGACAAGAACAGTAATACTCAGATTTCTCAACACCGCACTACGACAACTTCACAGAATGCAATCGCCCAGACAAACAGTCTGGCGATTCTCCTGATCGTTACCCAAGCGTCCTTTCATTAGTTTATAAAAGTACAACTCTTCGCAGCGACCTTTCGGTGCGTGCGGAATATGAAAAGAAAAAGATTTGCAAATGCCAATCCGGCGGCTTACAATACATCATTATACAGTTTTGTATACACCTCAACAGAATGGCATTGCTGAACGGAAGAATAGGTCGCTCATAAAGATGGTGAGGTTTATGGTCAAGAGTAAGGCTTCAACACATAGTTTCTAGCTTAAGGCTATTATGTGTGCAACATATGTGCTTAACAGGTGTCCTACTAAGGCATTGTAGTCTATCACTCCATAGGAGGCTTGGCATGGTCATAAGCCATTGGTTACTCACTTGTGTGTTTTTTGTGGTCTGGCATATGCATTAGTGCCTGAACAACAATGTACGAAATTGGATGATAAAGCGCTGAAATGTATTTTTGTTGGGTATAGTTCTGAAATCAAAGGTTGTCGTCTATATCATCCACAGACTAAATGCATTTTGGTTATCCATGATGTTGTTTTTCTGGAAGATGTTATTCAACAATTACTTTCATGTACTAAGAAGACATCAGTTAGCTCCAAAGACATGTATGACACTTTGCTACCTTTTTTATAGGTGGAAAATCTAGTGCTAGTCCTAATGAGGCAACTTCTCAGCCTTTTTAGGTTTCATTTGATGATGTAGATCATTCCATTTCTAATGTAGATTTACATGATGTGCTTGTTCATAAGAGAGCTCATATCGAGCAAGAAAAAACTATGGTTGGTGCAGACTTTGCATGATAGATAGAAAATTAGATGCACCTCTATCATATTGTACTCATTCTGTCTCTCATAGTGCTTCGTTTGCATCAAACTTCTATGCTACAGCTGCCTCTAGTCTCTGTGATGATAATGAGCCTGTTTTGTTGTTTGATGAAGCACAAAATTTTGAAAATTGGATGGCTGCTATGCAATCAGAATATGATGTTATCATGAAAAATGGTACCAAGCCTTTATGTGACTTGCCTCCTTGCAAGAAGGCCATTGGCACTAAGTGGTCATACGAGATAAAGCATAAGCCGGATGGAACAATAAAGAGGTATAAGGCTAGGCTTGTCAAAGGGTTATGCTCATGAAAGAGGCATTGATTTTGATGGGACCTTTGCTCCTACATGCCAAATGGTTATTGTTCATAGCATCTGTGCACTTGCAGCTCATCATGGTTGGAATGTACATTAGTTGAACATTAAAATTGCATTTCTGAATGGTTACTTGCATGAAGAAGTGTATGTTTCTCAGCCTTGTGGCTTTGTGCAAAAAGGGCATGAAAACAAAGTGTGCAAGTTGAAGAAGGCATTACATGGTTTAAAGCAAGCACCACGTGCTTGCTATGAAAAGATAGATTCCTATGTGAGTGCACATGGTTTTGAGAATAGTCTAGCTCAACGCACCTTATATGTTAAGCATGCAAATGATGTGCTTCTGATTATTGTTGTCTATGTTGATGACATGCTGCTTATTGGTCCTCATGAGAAGCATATTGCTGATTTTAAGGTTGATTTGCATGCCTGATTTGAGATGTCAGATTTGGGGCATTTGCATCATTATTTGTGCGTTTAGTTTATGAAAGTTGATAGGAGGATAGCTTTGTGTCAAACAAAATATATTGGCAGATTATTGTAGCGTTTTGTCCTTGAAGACTATAAACCTATTACCACTCCTATAGAGGCAAGTTGATGATTGAGTCTTCATGATGCCGAAGGTGCATTTGATGCTATTCTCTATCAGCAGGCTATTAGATGCTTGATTTACTTATGCATTACTTGGCTAGATATTTATCTTTCTGTCTCACAAATGAGCAGGTTTATGCATTGCCTAGGTGTCAAGAATTGGCAAGTGGTTAAGCGCATCTTTTGCTACTTGAGTGGTACCCAACTGAGTGGATTGTTTTATCCCAAGGGGGGATCAGTACCACTGGATTTACATGCTTTCTTTGACTCTAACTTGGCTAGTTGCTATGACACTCGTTTGTCCACTAGTGGCTTTTGCTTCATGCTTGGTAGCTCATGTATATCTTGGTTTAGCAAGAAGCAGCCTAGTCTGGCCACTTCTAGTTGTGAGGCTGAGTATAGGATAGCTTTCACAATGACTGTTTAGTGTGTATGGCTCAAACACCTTATGGCTGATTTGGGTGTTGGTTAGTCTTTTGCCACCCCCATCTTCACTGAGAGTCGGAGCACATTGGTAGTTGCGAGAAACCTTGTGTTCCATGCTCACACTAAGCACATTGAGGTGCATTCTCATTGTGTTAGGGAGAGGTTCTCTACTCGAGAGATCAACTTGGCATATCTGCCCATCGAGGAGAACATAGGAGACCTTTTCATGAAGGCTCTGCCTAGGTAGAAGTTTGAAACTTTCTGCAAAACTTTAGGCTTACTTCTTTTTGTGTTGATTCCACATAGCTTGGCACTTCCTTATACATGAGTGCCAGCTCCTTGTTCACCACATCAATCATAGCGGGGATTTCTTGATATATTTAGGTGGTGATATGTGTGAACACACTAGGATATCGAGGCATGTTTTTCCCTCTTTAGGAGGTTTTTTCCCTTGACATGTATATAGACCTATTGCCCTAACGGATCACTTATGTTTGAATATTCTTGTGGTAATACATTCAGTATTTTGTGTTGTGCTCCAAGCTTCTTCTTCTTCCTTTTGTTTGTGTGCTACCGCAAACCTCAAACTCCAACAATGTATTGGTAGAAAAAGGGTTGCGCAATATTTTGCAAGGTGTTGAAAAACATCCTACTCCATGCAAATATAGTAATTGAAGGTGATGCAGATAGCGTGAAGATAATGATCTTCAAACTCCTATTTGTGTTGGGCTTCCTGTTCACCTATTGTAGAGAAACTTTTTTGGGATGATAGATGCTCAAGTACCTGCATTGATAGCTTTTTCTATCAAAGGTGCCATTATCCCTTACATTCACTCTTGCAAAATAGAAAAGGATGCTTGTGATACACTTACCACTTTATAGTCATAATGAAATGAGGCTTGTGTTGCTTACCTCTGAAAATGGTTAGAGAGTGAGCATATGAATGAAGCAGATTTTGAGGAAAGTTTTCGACAAAGATCAAAGGTTTGAAGGAGCTATTGATTTCTATTGATGAAGTCTTGCGAGATAATTCACTTGTATAGCCTGTTCTTAACTATCTTTGACATTCATATCAAAGTTTTTCTTCTCCTCTTTGATTGATGTTGAAGGGCAATGCAATTTCTTGAACATTTGAGGAGTTAGTCACTATTTTGTTGTAGGAAGATCAATCCAGGTAGTATAGCTCCATTATGTGTGTTGTAGATCAAGCTTTCCTAGCTAGTTAGAAGGGAAGTGTTGTATAATGACATGGGTCTAAGGAGTAGAACCCTTGGGGTCTACGTGTGAAACCATTGGGATTTATGGTTTATTTACCCCTTTTAGATGGGTCTTGCACCTTAGAGATTGATTGGAAGCTTCTACTAGCCACTTTTTTTTGTACATGAGAGCTTGAAAAGTTGGAAGCTATGGAGCTCTCACACAATAGTGGTTTTAGAGCCTTCTTGATTTCAGAGTCCATTTTGAGGATTTTCATGCATAGGACTTGGGAGCTCCTCATGCGAGCTTTTTTGTGGACCTCCTCAGGAGATTTTTTCGTGGATTTAAGGAAGTGGAAAAACATGGCTCATCATGTCCCCCCTCTAAAGGGGCTACGATCATCCAATGAAGGTCACTGATAGGCAATCACGGATGGTCTACCACAAGAACACCTCACAGACTAAGGAAGAGGGAGGAGGTGCTCATGGAGCCTTTCTCTTTCCTTCCTCTATGATTGGAAAGATAAATAGACTAAGGAAGAGGGAGGAGGTGCTCATGGAGCCTCTCTCTTTCCTTCCTCTATGATTGGTAGAAATTTATCTTGACTTCCTTTGAGCCTCTCTCTTTCCTTCATCTATGATTGGAAGAAAGTTTTCTTGACTTCCTTTACTTTTAGAGTGCACAAAGATCAAAATTATCATATGTGGGATTTGTCTCTCTCATTTCTAGAAGCACATAAGCTTTTGAGCTTTTTTGCATGCGATTTTAGCAATCTCTGAATATATATGGAAAATATCAATGTGTCATCCTTAGGATTTGAACTTACGTCTACGAGAGGGACTTGCGCTAACCACATGAACCCATGAGTTTGCTGATTAAGAATTTTTTCAATCTGAACTAATTTCAAAAACAATGAGTTTTCCTAAAAGCAATTGATGCCTCACTCATCATTCTTCTTTGAGAGATGAAAGGAGAGACTTTGAGTACACCACTGCCTACATATATGAAGCTAAGTATGGATGATTGTCCCAAATTTGATGAGGAGAAGGAATTTATGACCAGAATTCCTCATCAATCTGTTGTTGGTAGTTTTAGCTATGAGACTAGAAATTGCATTTGTAGCGGGAATTGTTAGTAAATATATGTTGAATCTTGGCGAGAAGAATTGGAAAGCAATCAAAATGATATTGAGATATTTGGGTGGTACTAAGGATATATGTTTATTCTTGGGTAGAGTTGATGCATCCATTGTTGGATACATAGACTCTATCTATGCTTGTTGTGTAGAAAATATGAACTCTATTTCAAGGTACACTTTTTACCTCACAAGAGGTGTTATTTCTTGCACATATCATGTTCAAAATGTAAACATGTTTGCACTACAAAATCAAAGCATGTTATAGCCACTAAGGCACATAATGAATTAGTGGTAATTTGGATTGGCATGTGACATGGGCATACCTGAGCATATACCTTGTTTACATAATGACAATCAAAGTGCTATTGCATTGGCTAAGAATCTGGTCTATCATGCAAAGACCAAGCACATTAATGTGTGGCATCACTTCATTCATGACTGCTTAGGCACTAAGTGCATTTTTCTTTAGAATGTTCATACTCAAGAAAATCCAATAGACGCCTTGATAAAAGCTTTAGATAGTGTTCTTAAATTTTTGTAGTTTTCAAATGACTTGTAGATATTTTTCAACCACCTTTATTGTAATGCATATTCATTATTGATCTGGAATATTCTATCAAATATCCTCATGAAGTCATATAAAGTGAATAAGTAAACATTCTTAATGGGGAAAAGATAATGACATCCCAATCCTTATCTGGCATCTCACAATTAGGTTTATCAAACTCTAACACATAGATAATTATATATCATGCTCTTTGGTACTAATATGTGTATATCATCAAACTCTTCTATGAATTTTGCTTGTCATTTAATTGGCTTATAACCTTCTCCGTAATTAGCAAAATAAGAAAGAGTAGGTGCAATGTCTTTACAACATACCATGCATTTAATAATATTCGAGTCCCTAGCCAAGTTCCATTCTCTTCCAAAAAAATATATGCCCAATACACTATGTTTCCACCATGTATTTGACAAGACATCACCATTTTGATCCATGGGTTCATACCAAAGACCCATGAAAAGACATTATTCAATTAATAAGGTGCTTGAAAAGAACATCATTGCCTTTAACTTTGCAATTGTGCACTCTTTGTTATCGACATCTTGTTGACGTATCTTATCATATTCGTCCAAATATTTGACTACAATTTTTTACATACAAAATCTCAAGACATGATGACGACAGTGCTACATCAACTGAATTGCAATAAATCTGGATTTGATAGATGGTCACTTGGAATAACCTATGATTTTAGCTTCCACCACCAAGAACTTAAATAAAACTTGAAAGACTATGGAATATAGGATGAGAATTACATGCCTCATCATGAGGATTTGATGAACCACCAACCAAAAATGCAATACTCTTCTATCCAATTACACATCATTCATTTTGACAGTTTTGGTTATTGTTACACATAATCTTTGGAGAAAGTGTTTTACATATGTGAACTTCCAAATTTGTTGAATGAGGATCATGATCATGTTTGAATGGGATGTTTGTGATACATGTCAATATAATGTTGTGAAGGAACGCATATGGACTTTCTAGTGGAATATTGAAAGAACAATGCAAGATATTGATAGAAAGATTTTGAGGAGTAGCTCTATTGCTAAAAATATTGTACACATGAATGGTTCTACGTTAATTTTTCCCTTTTGTGTGAGTCAAAATGATGAAATTTGTGAACTTCATCTTTTGGGACAAAAAAAGCTAGTTTGTGAATGTTTCATAATAGGTTTGGGGGGATTTTATAAAAAATTATGTTTTGCTATGAATTATATTAAACATGGTTTAAAAGGTACGTATAACATGTACACTGAAGAATATCTATTCTTGAATATCCATTCTGAATAAAGAATACATAGAAATGATGCTCTTAACAATATATATATATATATTTCTATTCACAAAAGTGCATGTATCTTTCAACATACTAAAACGTGCCCTACTAAATGCACTTTGTCCCTTAAGCAAGAAAAAAAAAACAAGCTTTATCCCTTAAAATATGTATGCTTAGAAAGCCCATGCAGGTTCATTTTTTTCCTATTGGTATCCTACAAGTTCATGTGGCCACATAACATAAAAGCAAATATAATAATTGAGTGATGCATTGATATATCGTTTTTTCTTTGGTAACTTTTGGACCTCATAAACATATTTTATTCTTCAAGGGAGAATACGTGTATGTTGTATATGCACACCAATCGTAAGGTTTCCATCAACTTTATGTAGTGCAAGAAAAATCCCCATGGGTAAATGTTGAAACCATGATTTGACATATGTCTTTGTGAAATCCATGGAAAACTTAGAGTCAACATATTTGGGTCCAATGAGGGGGGCATTTTCACTCACTACAACATATAAAGCATATACCGAGGCTTCTACTAGGGAAAATGCATGGGTGCAGTTTCGCCCTGATGTTGGTGTAAGGGTCGGCATAGGCATCGGTGACAAAGACCCGTATAGGCATCGGTATAGGTGCCAGTATAGGCATCGGTAAAAGAGTCAGTATTGTCGATGCTCATACCGATACCTATATTGGCACCTATACTAGCAACCTTGCTTGGAATACCATCACGCATACCGGCAACCATGCTTGGAGTATGGATGCTCATATTGACGACCATATCTGCAAAACATTTTTTGGGTAGATTGTATTATCTCTTGCTAGAGTATCATTACCATGATGTTGTGTAGCAAAAGACAATACACTCTGCCCAAAAAAAACCAAGTCCATGTGACGTGTACTCTAATGGCAACCAAAACATGATTTCATAAAAGCAAAATACTATTGGACACAAAAGAGATGAGCAGAATGAACCATGAACCATGTATAAAATAGCTATATATTCCATAAATGAAGCATGTACAAGAGTGTGGCAAACCACTACCATATATGAGCCAAATACAAAATGTTGCAAAACACTACCATAGGAACCAAATAAAAAATTCTAGTGCACCACTACCATATATGAGCCAAATACAAAATTGTGGGACACCACTACCATACACATGCCCAAAAGGATCAAAACATCTATATCGGTAGTCCTGCAACAAAGAACATTCATGAAATGAGACAAATTGACATGATATTTACAAACAACAACTAAAAACACCAAACCAAATTTATAAGTTCATCACCTCATCATAGATGCTCCCATGAAACAACCGCACCATGTCCCTCCAAGTCCTCCAATAGTGCAACCAATCCATGATGATATCCATAAGCCTCCTCGGTTCGTGTTGGACGATAACCCACTGCCAACTCCTAGAACAAATATGCAAAACATTAGATGATCATACATGACATGCGTAACACAAACAAATTCAATACACCAGATGATACTTACAAACTCGTGACACCTAGTATCATATCCGTCACCACCCAAGTGTGATGATCCGATCGTATCTAGATATGTGGATGTGGCATCTCATTGCTAGCGATATCAGTCAAGAGTCTATTGTTGCTCGTCGCAAATCATATCCAACTCCTCAGCATCTAACCATGCAGGCTTTGGTAAGCCTATTCTGAAAGCATCACGAGCCTCAGATCGTCAATGGGACATAACCTCACATTCCATGTGTTGAATCCACTCTGAGATGACAATAGGATGCCCATGTTTTGGCTTGAACTCATGATAGATCATCTCTGTGATATAATTTTTACAATCTTTATTCTATTCACTCCATTTCAACATGAAAAAGTGTTCAAGCTGTATGGAGCAAAGTTGTCGTATACACTGGCACATGGCCTTTCTAGTCGCATCCATCACCGAAGCTCCATCACAAATAGTGTACACCTTGGAGTCATCATGGTCATGATCACCCCAAGGTGTACGTGGTGTACCATGTGGCATACCTACATCTGAGGTAGTCGCTCTAAGCGTAGAAGTGGGTGACATGAAGTCCGTCGCACTACCTCCATGAAATCTGCCTCCTCTAGAGCCACTTGTAGATCCACTCCTAGAACCTCCTCCTTCAAAGTGTGACCTTGACCTACAGTACGGTGTCGTAGAGATTTACATCTCTATGTATCCATATCTCTACGTATCCAATGTTTGAATAATCCAATCTAAAGAATGATTTTTACTGAGAATGTTGCAGATATATTTACCAAAGCATTGACTAGAGATAGTCATGAGAAGATTTGCAGATTACTGAAGACTGTACCATTGGGATATTGAAGGGAGGATTATTGAAGTCAATGTCCAATTATCAAGTCAGCAGATCACTTGCTCATCTTATGTGTTAGCAAAAGGCATATGAAACCCATGTTTAATTGTTCCATGTGAACCTGAAATATTTATAGTGTGAAACCATTCTTTAGAAACTAAAAGAAAACAAAACAAAAGTGAAGCGAACGTTTCAAAATCATTCGCTATTTTTTAATCTAAAAGCAATCGTTATTTTCAAGCAAAGCAATTAGCGATGAAGTCCGAAAAGCTAGAAATAGTGATCGCTATTTTGAGAAGAAGAAAGCTGATTTTCGTGATTTTTTTCGCTATGGGTTTTGGAGAAGGGAAAATACTATATATGAACACTTGGCCTCATTGTCAAGACATCATCTGGACATGAACTGAAGATTATCTGAAGATTTTCTGAAGCTCTTGGAGGAGGAGTTGGAGGAGGAGTTCTCACACTCTTGAGGAGTGTTGGCACACATCTTGGTGTGGAGGTTCTGCTCACATGATTGAGGAGGACATCATGATTTATGATGTTTTGGTAACTTGTATCTGTTTCCGTTATCTGCATTATATCTGTATAGAAACATTATTATGAATTAATTGTCTCTCCAATTTCCTCACATCTCTCTCGCTTCCAAACTCTCTTATGATGATGTTAATGAATTGTATGTGTGATTTGAGTTATGATTTCATCTGATTATCTGTGAGCGTCTATATTTGAATTCTACCTCTTACATTTGAACCCGACGTGAAACTGTTCCACACCATTTGGCAATTAGGAGGTACGATATCAAGCTCAATTCCAGGTACGCATATTTACTTTTACATTGATTACATTAAGTAAACAATGGGCAAAAAGGGGGTTGCAAAACACACCACACAAGACATAGGTTCTAGTGTTGAAGCATTAAATGAAAAGAAGTCTCCAGAATATGATGAACAATTCAAAGATATGGAGTCACGAATAATTGCATCCATAAATGAAAAACTCGAGCCATTAACTTCATATATCTCAATGATGACTTCAATATTGGAAAAAACTAATGAACTTATGAAATCATTAAATACATAATTTAATCAAGAATTTGTGAATTTAGAAGGAGTTGTTCACTATGAACTTTCAAATTTGATAGAGAGTATGGGAAATCTATCTAATCATGTGAGAGAACTTTCAACATCAGAAAGTATTAGCTGTGAAATTTCAAGTTTGAAAGGAAATATTGAAATTCTAACCAATCAAGTAAAAGAAATTACCACATGTAAGTGTAAATATGATCATCAAGTACAAAGTTTGTCTACTCAAGTTTTTTATAAAAGATATTCATCTGACCATAGAAGATCTACCCCTAAGGCCACATATAGAAGATTAAATAGACCTATAAGATGCTTTTGGTGTGATCAATTTGGCCATATGTTTTGGAATTGTAATGCGTATGAGAATGCTTGTAGACTTAAATTGGTCACTGAAGTTGATAAGAAAATTTGTAAATACCATGATCACTCAACTTTGCACTTGAACTTAGAAAGAGGTGGAATTAAAGAATATTTTGATCAAACAAAAACTAAGCCAAAATCATTTAGAGAACAATGGAAACCAAAGAAATATGATGATACAAAATCTTTTGAACAAGAAATTATGATGAAAATTGAGAATCAAGTTAAATGTTTTGAAGAAAAGAAAAGTGAACAAATCAAGTTGGATAAACAAAAAGTTGAACAAATTTTGCAAGAAAGATTGGAAGAGGATGAACAAGAATATGAAAAGTCGATACAATTGAAAAAGAAACATGATAAATACTATGTAGTATGCGATCCAAAGTTTCTAGAAAATGACAAATTATTTGATCAAGAAAAGGTTAAGAATTTGAAAGTTCAAATGAGCGAGAATATTAACAATGAACAAACTAGTCAAAGTGAACATGAAGATATCAATGAAATTGATGAGAGTACAAGCAATGCTCAAAATATTAAAGAAAAGGAAAAACAATGGATTAAAGATGCTATCAAACAAATTGAACACAATATTAAAAATTCATCAAAGTCTTCTAAACCTTTATCTTTGCAGAAAAGAACAGGTTGAAGATGATCCACGATGAACAGCTGCTTATGATTGAAGATGAACCATGAAGAGATCCAGAGATAGGATATAATGAGATAAATTGTAGTAAGGATGAATTGTAAAGCATGTTTTTTTATACTAACTTGATGTTTTTCATGAGACAGGAACAAACTTCTTCAAAATTATCTTTGATGATAATGATGCTTGAGATCATTGAGAGTGTTTGAGTGATTTGAGAGAATTATTTGATTGAAGAGTGAGAATTGAGTGTTGACTTTAATGCATTTTTAGTCTTCTTTTCTTACTCTCCATTATTTGCACCATATTGAGTCTATTCTGCACTTAGAGTATGCATAAACCAATGTATATATGCACATGTTTATTTCTTTAGCCTGCACAATCTACTTGCACTTGCAAATAAATTAAAAAAAGGATGACATCCAATTTAAAAAGTAGATATCAAAAATTCTGAAGAACCTCATCATCGACTTCCTCTTACCTACCTTTTGCACCATGATTTTTGGAACAATGCACTTATAGTATGCATGGTAGGGTCTCACTACATGACCTTGCATCCAGGCACATTTTGAGCTTTACCCATGCACTTTGAGTGATTGTAAGGATTGATGTATATATACATTGATATGTATGTGAGAGAGCGCACATGCTTCATTTACAAATTCCAATTACCTTATCTTTTGCACCATACTTTTAACCATGAATTTCCAAAGTATGCAATTGATAGGGCTAAATTATATGGCCTTGCATAGGCACATTTTTTATTTACCAATGCACTTTGAGTGATGGAAATGATTTATGTATAAAAACATGAAATGTATGAAAGTGAGCGCACATGCCTCGTCAACGAATGCCAAAAACCTTATCTTTTACACCATATTTTTAACCATGCATTTCCAAAGTATGCAATTGATAGGGCTACATTATATGGCCTTGCATAGGCATAATTTTTTATCTTCCCATGCACTTGACAAATGTTTTGAAAATTCAATGTTCTATGAAATGTCAGATTATCTCTGAAGCAGAAAGAAGATTTGAAGATTGGCCCATCAAGGATGATGTGCAAGTTTAGTAGGGGCGACTGTCGTAGAGATTTACATCTCTATGTATCCATATCTCTACGTATCCAATGTTTGAATAATCCAATCTAAAGAATGATTTTTACTGAGAATGTTGCAGATATATTTACCAAAGCATTGACTAGAGATAGTCATGAGAAGATTTGCAGATTACTGAAGACTGTACCATTGTGATATTGAAGGGAGGATTATTGAAGTCAATGTCCAATTATCAAGTCAGCAGATCACTTGCTCATCTTATGTGTTAGCAAAAGGCATATGAAACCCATGTTTAATTGTTCCATGTGAACCTGAAATCTTTATAGTGTGAAACCATTCTTTAGAAACTAAAAGAAAACAAAACAAAAGTGAAGCGAACGTTTCAAAATCATTCGCTATTTTTTAATCTAAAAGCAATCGTTATTTTCAAGCAAAGCAATTAGCGATGAAGTCCGAAAAGCTAGAAATAGCGATCGCTATTTTGAGAAGAAGAAAGCTGATTTTCGTGATTTTTTTCGCTATGGGTTTTGGAGAAGGGAAAATACTATATATGAACACTTGGCCTGATTGTCAAGACATCATCTGGACATGAACTGAAGATTATCTGAAGATTTTCTGAAGCTCTTGGAGGAGGAGTTGGAGGAGGAGTTCTCACACTCTTGAGGAGTGTTGGCACACATCTTGATGTGGAGGTTGTGCTCACATGATTGAGGAGGACATCATGATCTATGATGTTTTGGTAACTTGTATCTGTTTTCGTTATCTGCATTATATCTGTATAGAAACATTATTATGAATTAATTGTCTCTCCAATTTCCTCACATCTCTCTCGCTTCCAAACTCTCTTATGATGATGTTAATGAATTGTACGTGTGATTTGAGTTATGATTTCATCTGATTATCTGTGAGCGTCTATATTTGAATTCTACCTCTTAAGTTGCCCGAAGCACCCTGCGTGTACCGTCTATTTGGAACACTAGCAGTTGGCCTGATCCACCCAACTGAGCCCTTCACGACAACGGGCTAGCACATGTATCACGTAGAGGTATCAAACACACACATCTACTACTAGAGCCACTAGAGGATGGCTGAGAAGGTGGTCATGGTGGAGTCATAAAGCCAGGAGATGTACCTCCGACGAGAGTAGCCCTTCCTGTAGGAGTGATGCATAAAGGAGTGATGCCGATAGGAGTAAGGCCGGAGTGCTACTACGAGCGATCTAGTATCGTGATGCAGCGGCCATATATGCGAGAGGTGCATGAGATATAAACTCCAAGAATTGCTCCTCTATCATGGAATGTCGATTGATTGGAGGACTGTCTCCCATCGTGCTCTAACAAAAGAACTCAAATCATTAGCATATGATAACAAAGGTAATATAGAGAAATAGAAGTGTACAAAAGAACATAGCAAAAAACATAAACACAAATCAGTACATACAAGTGTTTGATTCAAGAATCCTCTATTGTAGCATCCTTTTGGAGATGTGATATAGAGAGGATATCTATCTCTACATTGGCAACTTCTAGATCTCTTGGTATGCTAGCTTCTTCTTGATCATCATCTGTTGCTTCATAGTGTATCTCCTCTTCATCAAAGACCTCTTCATCTCGGACAATGATCTCTTCCTCCTCCACTACCAAATGAATCTTAGAGTCCACTACACATGGACTTTCTTCTACATCTATGTTCTCATAAATTTGTTTGCTATGTGGGGAGACTTGTAAAACAAATAGCCACTCTAGTTCTTTCAAATCTGGCATAAAAACAACCTGCTCATAGTGTTTGGGAAGTATAAATGTATCTCTTTCATCCATCCATAACTTTGTGGAGTCGATCTAAAGCAAACCACTCTTATCCTGCCTCATTATTGCGTTTCTTCCATAGGTGACTACTTTGAACCATTTTACATCAAAAACAAAGTAACCAAACCTCATGAAGGATAGCTTCAAGATATCTTGAATCACTCCACAATAATCTACCTCGCCTTCTTGAGCATTGTTGTCTCTTGCATTAGCTCTACTTTTTTGGAAAAAGGTTCACCATCACCACAATATCAAAAGTAGACCTATTTTTGTCAATTTGTGCCATCCGAAAGTGTTGTCCATGAGACCATAGTGCATTGTATTTAGAATACTCCCAATCACATCCCTTTGTGAGTTCTTCTTCTTCTTCAGAGATATCTTCACCCACTGCCTTTGCTTGTGAAACCGCTGTATCTAGGCATCTACTCATTCGAAAGGGTGGAAGAGGTCGAAGACTTTCTAGAAGGGGTGAAAAATGGAGTGTAAAAATTCTTTAGAATGAGCTCTTTCCTTTGTGTTTGTCTCCTTGGTAAGCTCATACCTTTTTAACCACTTCTGCATAGGCTCAAAGTTAATGATGCAAAACTTCATTGCCTTCTCTCTCAAAGTGGCATCCACTTTTCTCGGCATCCTTTTACCTTGAGGTTCATCGCCTATGTGTTGGGAAAGATGGATGGATCCTCCAGAAGATTAAGTAGGTGCTGCTAATCTTGCTTTGCACCAGCCCTCAGTGACTCCAGATATGATTAGTAGACACCCTTAGCTTCCAAATTATACCAAGAAATGCTATATGTACTTTGGAAAAAGTTTGGGTAATAACTTGATCAAAATAGATGAGTTTGTGAATCACAAAGCTAGAAAACTTTCTATTTTGGTGTTGATATCTGCTCAGTCTTTCACTCAGTATGACCAGTACACTTACAATTGGCAAAATTCCTTCTGGAGGTATTCTATTAGCTTAGTAAGCTACCATTTGCAAGTGGAATCATTCAAAATGATAAACTATACTAAGAGAAACAACTTTAACAAAATTATGGACACCCCCGACTTTTTAGGAAGTGTGCAGACAAATACCAGTGAGCACTTCGACGGCGATTTCTCGAGATTGGCTGAATCAAGTTGCTTCAAAATTTCTATGCTTGTAGTATGCTTTGAGCTGGATCCACCAAGCTTTGAATCACTTGATTTGGTGAACTATGCACTGAGATATGCCTCTTTGAAGTTGACAGACTTGAAGTGGTACACTCAGAGAACACAGAGTTGATAAATATGAATCTATCTATTAATTGACATAATTGTACAATCTCATTAGCATGATAATCATAGCTAGATGAGGTAATAAGATGTGTGCTAGGATGTAGCACTCATACACACTCAGATACAATGATAATTGCCTTGGGAAGTGAGCTAGAATGAGCTAAGCTACCCGCCACATTTGATTTTCATCTTTTATAGATTTGAGTTGAATTCAAAATTCAAAACTCCTAGAATCTTTCACCTAAAAATGGTAATGAGATATTCTCTTAATCATTCAACAAATTTTTCCACGACTCTAATCAAGTAGGTGTGTACATAAGAAATGCCAAGTCTTTTAGACTTTTTACAAGGAGTAAAATGGTAAAAACTTATAAGCATAAGTTCCTATGGTCCTTCCTTCAAGTGGTGTCTTCATGAAGTAATCCAAGCCAAATTGTGAAGGATTGAATTGCACCAACAACTCCCCCTCAAGCCAAACACTTTGGCTTAAGTCTTCATCTTCAATCTTCGATCACATCCTGCAATCCAATTATGGATTTGAATCTGCATAATTTGTTTCCATCCAAAGCTTTAGTGAGTAAATCTACACATTGCATATTAGTAGACACATAAATCAACTGAATGTCCTTGCTTAGCAACTTTTCTCTCACATAGTGGTAATGAACCTCTATGTGTTTTGTCCTAGCATGATATATTGGATTAGCTGCAAGGTGAAGAGAGCTTGTGTTGTCTCCAAAGATAATTGGGGGCCTAGTGTATAGGCCTAGCTCTGTATACAAAAGCTTCAACCAAATAGCTTCTTGAGTGGCATTGGCTAGCCCTCTATACTCTGCTTCAGTGGATGACAATGCCACTGTTGGTTGTTTCTTGGCTGACCAAGAAATAGGTTTATCACCTGCAAAAGATAAGTATCTTGATGTGCTCCTCCTATCATCCTTGCATCCTGCCCAATCTGCATCTGAATACACTTTAATGTCAATATCTGATGTATAAGGAAAGTACAAACCATGGTTCTGAGTTCCCTTTAGATACTTCAAGATCTTCTTTGCAGCCTCAAGGTGAGGTATCCTTGGTTTGTGCATGAATTGACTTAGCACACTAACTCCATATGCTATGTCAATTCTAGTCAAGGTAGCATGATTCAAACTACCTACCATACTTTGATAACCTGCAATATCTTGTACTTCATCACCTTCATGAGCACTTAGTTTTAGGTTGACCTCCATTGGAGTGCTTGCTATCTTAGCATCCTGCAAGCCAAACTTCTTTAACATGTCCTGTACATACTTTTTCTGAGTGATATATATACCTCAATTAGTATAAACCAATTCAAGTCCTAGAAAGTATTTCAATAATCCAAGATCATTGATCTTGAACTTCATCATCTGTTTTTTGATGCTTCTGATTCCTTGGACATCATTACCTGTAATGATGATGTCATCAACATAAACACAGAGATAGATTACCTCTGAATTGCTCCTTTTGATAAATAATGAAGTATCTGCCTTGCTCATAGTAAACCCTTGGTCTTGGAGGTATGTTTTCAACATGTAGTTCCATGCCCTAGGTGCCTGCTTCAATCCATATAGAGCCTTCTTCAATTTACAAACATAAGTTACCTTCTTGGGATCTTCATAGCCAGGTGGTTGTGACATGTAGACTTCTTCAGATATCCATCCATTCAAGAAAGCATTCTTGACATCTAATTGGTACATGTTCCAATTTTTTGATGCAGCTACACTCACCAATACTCTGATTGTTGGCATCTTAGCCACAGGAGAAAATGTCTCCTCATAATCAATGCCTTGGGTTTGTGCAAAACCCTTGGCTACCAACCTAGCTTTGTACCTGTTGATTGTACCATCAGAGTTCCTCTTTAGTTTATAGATCCATCTGGATCCTATCACCTTCATAGAGTCCTTCTTGGGTACCAAGTCCCATGTGTCACTCTCCTTGAGAGCTTCTATTTCTTCATCCATAGCTCCTTTCCATTCTGGTTTGGTGATTGCCTCTTCATATGAACCTGGTTCTTCACTTAACAAGTCCTTTGCAAGATAAATTGAATGCTTAGTGACAAGAGATGTATCATACCCATATCTGATAGGCTTCTTACTTTCTCTCTGAGATCTCCTTATTGCTTGAGTTGAAGATTCTGGTATATCCTCAAGCTTTTTCATCTTCATCTTGCCCCTGGACTTCCATGCCTTGAATTCTTCAAGATTGATTGTGTCATCATCTTCTGAACTTGAGTCTTCCTTCTAGATTGGTTCCTCACTTGAGAGTTTTGGAAACTCCTCTTCTAAATCATAGGGTAGACTAACCTTCCTGCATTTATTCTCATACCATGAGTCATTCTCATCAAAGATGACATCTCTGCTTACCTTGAACCCTTTATTGGTTGGGTTGTAGAACCTGTACCCTTTTTTATTCAAGTCATAACCAATGAAAATACATTTTTCTGCTTTAGGGTCTAGCTTTCCCCTTACCTGTGAGGGAATGTGCACATATGCTACACAACCAAAGATTTTGCAATGATCCAATGATGGTCTCGTACCATGCCAAGCTTCATAAGGTGTCATTCCATCAAGTGACTTTGATGGCAACCTGTTTATGAGATAGGTGGCAGTAGATACACTCTCTGCCCAAAGATAATTTGGCAACTTCTTTTCATTAAGCATGGACCTAGCTGTTTCAACAATAAGTCTATTCCTTCTCTCAGCTACCCCATTTTGTTCAGGTGAGTACCTTGTGGTTATCTCCCTTTTGATGCCTCTTTCCTGCAAGAAGTCCTCAAACTCATTTGAGAAGTATTCACCTCCTCCATCTGACCTTAGCTTCTTCAAGTTCCTTCCTGTTTGATTTTCAACTAGTGCAAGATATCTTTTGAAACAATTAAACACTTCATCCTTGTGCTTCATAAAGTATAACACAGTCCATCTGCTATAATCATCAATGAAAGACACATAGTACCTTGATCCTGAAATGGATGGATCCTTGCTAGGTCCCCAAACATCTGTGTGTACCAAGTCTAGGTAGTCCTCATGCATAAAACCTTTCCTTGAGTAGGGCAATCTGTGAGACTTACCAAACTGACAAGCACCACATTTGTAAATCATGTGTTGCTTGGATACATTAGGTATCCCAAGCACACATTGGTCCCTGCACATTTGCTTTAAGGTCCTTTCACCTATGTGTCCTAATCTCTTGTGCCATATTTCTAATTCTGAAAGTATTTGATCCTTGTAATTGTATAAAGCAATGTTCTTGGTGTCTTCTAGCTCAAAAGTAAATAATCTACCTGATTTTTCTCCCTTTGCTATCCTTTTGAATCCATGTCTTGGGTCCTCCACATATGCTCCATGTTGAGTGAACCTGACCTGCAAACCTTTCTGCACAATCTGACCAACACTCATTAAGTTTCTGGTAATGGTTGGTACATAAAGTACCCTGCTCAATAGGTTTTCATTACCATCACAAGTTTTTACATTTCCAATCTTTACTACAGAATGCTTAGTATCATCACCTGTCTGTACTTGATGTTTGCCCTTGGGTTCCTCAAGATCAGAGAGTAGTGCCACATTGCCAGCTACATGATTAGAACACCCTGAATCAATATAAAACAGATGATCATCATTGATACCTGACTTGGAAGTCATATTCATGATCAATAGGGATTCATCTTGCTCCTCTGTGTAGTTGTTGTAGTCTTTCCTATTTCTGAATCCTCCTTGGTAGTTACCATTATGGTTGTTGTTGTAATTATTGTTGTAGTTATTGTTGTAGCCATTGTAGCCTTGGTGTTGGTTGAATCTTCCTCTGCCTTGAGAGTATCCACCTCTTTGATAGCCTCTTCCTCTCTGATTTTTGTAGTTTCTGTAGCACTCATCTGTGGTGTGGTTAGACAATCCACAAATATTGCATGGTGATGAATTGTAGGATCTCCCCCTACCTTGCTTACCTCCTCTGCCCCTGCCTCTTGAAGATCTACCTCTCCCTGCATAGTTGGCTTGGGAGGTAGAGCCTTCATCCTCTTGCTTTTTACCTTTATCTTTGTCTTTAATCTTTTTATCAGTATATAGGGCAAAAGGAGTGTTACCTTTGATGTATCTCCAACCTTTGTGAACTTTGCTTCATGTGTGAATAGTTGGCCCATCAGAGTTGTGAGATCTGGGGTATGTATGTCCATGTAGAGATCCAATGCAGTGGTGAAGCTTTCCCACTTATCATCTGCCTTTAGTCCATTGGTTACTTGCCTTACTATTTGTTCCTCTTCAATCTCCTCTCCTATGCTTGCTAATTGGTCTGCCACATCCTTGATCTTGGTCACAAATTCTGAGACTGATTGCTTTGGTTGCTTCCTAAGGGTTGTGAATTCAATCCACAATTGATTCTTCCTGGCCCTTGTATTAGATGAAATTTATGATGACAAGGTTTCCCAAGTTTCTTGGGAGGTCTTACAATTCCTGATGTGAGGTAAAAGGAAATCAGATATAGAGTTAAGAAGATAAGACCTTGCCAATGCATCTTTTGCACACCATGTATTAAGCCTTTCTTGTTCTTCCTTGGTGGGTAGACCCCTAGCTTTGAATGAGGGCAATTCCTCATCTCCTAAGATGAATCCAAATAGACTTCTTCCTTGTAGATAGGTCTTCATCCTCAGAGACCAAGCTTGATAATTGTTCCTGTCCAATTTATCAATGAATGAAGGAAAACCATCTCCCATGTAACCTTGTTTGCTCTGATACCACTGTTGGGAAAGATGGATGGATCCTCCAGAAGATTAAGTAGGTGCTGCTAATCCTGCTTTGCACCAGCCCTCAGTGACTCCAGATATGATTAGTAGACACCCTTAGCTTCCAAATTATACCAAGAAATGCTATATGTACTTTGGAAAAAGTTTGGGTAATAACTTGATCAAAACAGATGAGTTTGTGAATCACAAAGCTAGAAAACTTTCTATTTTGGTGTTGATATCTACTCAATCTTTCACTCAGTATGACCAGTACACTTACAGTTGGCAAAATTCCTTCTGGAGGTATTCTATTAGCTTAGTAAGCTACCATTTGCAAGTGGAATCATTCAAAATGATAAACTATACTAAGAGAAACAACTTTAACAAAATTATGGACACCCCCGACTTTTTAGGAAGTGTGCAGACAAATACCAGTGAGCACTTCGACGGTGATTTCTCGAGATTGGCTGAATCAAGTTGCTTCAAACTTTTTATGCTTGTATTATGCTTTGAGCTGGATCCACCAAGCTTTGAATCACTTGATTTGGTGAACTATGCACTGAGATATGCCTCTTTGAAGTTGACACACTTGAAGTGGTACACTCAGAGAACACAGAGTTGATAAATATGAATCTATCTATCAATTGACATAATTGTACAATCTCATTAGCATGATAATCATAGCTAGATGAGGTAATAAGATGTGTGCTAGGATGTAGCACTCATACACACTCAGATACAATGATAATTGCCTTGGGAAGTGAGCTAGAATGAGCTAAGCTACCCGCGACATTTGATTTTCATCTTTTATAGATTTGAGTTGAATTCAAAATTCAAAACTCCTAGAATCTTTCACCTAAAAAAGGTAATGAGATATTCTCTCAATCATTCAACAACTTTTTCCACAACTCTAATCAAGTAGGTGTGTACATAAGAAATGCCAAGTCTTTTAGACTTTTTACAAGGAGTAAAATGGTAAAAACTTATAAGCATAAGTTCCTATGGTCCTTCCTTCAAGTGGTGTCTTCATGAAGTAATCCAAGCCAAATTGTGAAGGCTTGAATTGCACCAACACTTTGAGACAAACATCTTCATCATTGTTCCATAAGCAAGGCATTTCTGGGTCAGACATGCATAGAAACTTAGTTATGAATACAAGAGACTCTTGTACGGGCCATCCCTCTGCCATGCTGCCCTTTGGATGTGCTCTCTGTCGAACAAACCCTTTTGATGTCTTCATGAAGCACTCTAAGAAGAACATCCATTTACTATGGGTAGTTCCTACTATTGCAACTTCATCTACCACATGAAGCAAGTAAATGAAGCTGAACTGTGAGAATACTTATGGGAAAGTATCTCTATGTTATCTCTATTTATCTCTTTAGAGGAGATCCACTGTACCAAGGAACTGACTTTATAAATGGTTGTTCGCACATCCTCCAAAAAGATAATCTTTTAAATCTATAGGGAGCACGAACTCTAAAAACTTGTGCCAATCATAAAACTTGAGCCCTTGAAGATCAGCGTTTTGTGTGAAGGCAGTCTTTACATGCACACACTAGGTATCCAAAACTCTGAAATCATCTTCTTCACTTATTGCTCTTCCATCTTGTGAAGCACCCAAGGAGCTCTTGGTAACGACACTATTCCGTTAGGCTTAGTAATAGCCCACAACTCTTGCATATGACCTAATCTTCCAAGTCCTCCCTTTGTGATTTGCTTTCTTTCTTTTTGATAAAAGTCTTCTAGAGAATCTCTCCCACATTCTTGAAAATATGCATCGATTCTACCAAATGATTGATCAATAACTCGCTCCAACAAAGGAGTTCGTGAAAGATCGACAACTGTTTCATGCCAGCAACTAGTGTTTCTAAATCCCAAAACTCTTTCCAATCACTAGCTTTCATTTGGCATTGCACTTGTCGACCAACTTGCCCTTCATGTAAAACATGTCCATCAGGCAAATATCTATGATGTACTTCATAAAAACTTTTTTGAAGTGCTTTGGAATAGCATGCTTCGAGTCGTGGTCTGCATCGTGGACAAGCATGGTAACCCGAAATCGATAAACCTAAACATTCACCATAACCAAGCCAATCATGCATCACCCACATAAGTATGCCTTGCACTCACACATCTCGTCTTCTTATAGGTTGAGACATGTCGCACACAGTAATCCCATCCCATAAAGTGTGCAGCTCTTCCACAAGTGGTGCAAGGTATACATCCATGTTTTTTACCTTATACTTACCTGGCACAATAAAAGCTAATAATAAATGGCCCATCTTTGTGGTCAGCCATGGTGGGATGTTAAAATTGACCAAACATACAGGCCATGTGCTCCATGAAGAGCTACGTTGTCGGGTCGTGAGAGATGCTCGGATGGTGGATCAAGTCATCCGCCTAAATCGTTCGGCACACGCGGGGTGTCTGTAGCAAACTCAGGCTTATGGAATTAAGGGCTCTAATGACACAACCATTTAAATTACCTATTTCTATGACTAAAACTAAGGTCTTTAAATAGTTTAAATAGCTATGGACCATAAGGACGGGCAGCCTCGTACATAGCAACAGCTTCCTGATATGAGATTGAAACTTCCATAATGGGTTCTTCTACTAAACTTTCAGGTAAGCTAGAGGGTTCTGGTCTGTCTAGAGTTGGCGGAACATTTTCAATATTTTCAATAGTACTGTGCTCAGACTCATGAACTAACTTAGAAGACATCAAGGAAAGTAATGGAAAAACTAATGAAACAATATGATGCTAAACTGTTTGAATGAATTAATTGATATGCTAATGGTTCTAATCAATAAATCTAATACAACTGGAAGGCCTAACAATTGGATAAATGTCTAGTCAATTGGATAGTTGACTAAATGAGAAATAAGATTTAAATGGATCTATAGGCTGCCGCTTCACTTCAATTGTCTTCACTTCAATTAATTGTAATCTTCAATGTTTCTGCAAAAAACATGAGGTTCACTGCACTTCATTTGCTCTTCAATTGCTCATTAATCTTCAATGCTTCTCGACACTGCAAAAAACATTAGTTCACTGCACTTCATTTCTCTGTCATCTTCAATGTTTATGAAACAAACATTAGGTTCACTGCACTTCATTTGCTCTTCAATTGCTAATTAATCTTCAATGCTGCTCGACACTGAAACAAACATTAGTTCACTGCACTTCATTTCTCTCTCATCTTCAATGTTTCTGAAACAAACATTAGGAAATATAAGTACCCTTTAAAAATCATAAAACATTCTCATGCTTTACTTTCAAACATGCATGCTAACTCACACTCTCATGCACATGCAAATTTGCTAACACACACACTTTCATATGCTTTCATGCTAACATATGCTTCCATGCATGTGGATATAAGCTAACATACATGTTGACACATTTATAAATTCTCTTATGCGTATGCTAATACACACACAGGCACATGCTTCTTGAATGCACATGCACTAATCATTCATGCATATATGCATCTTTCTCATGCTTCTATCTTATTTATGCATATGCTCATACATACATTAAAGCATTCACATGCACTCTGATGCATACATTCGCACATTCATGCATACATTACTTAAATGCAAATGCACATGCATCTAATCTCATTGTTCTGCACACATACATTAATTCTCATTACATATGAATGTATTATCACTTGCATCAATCATGCATATGCATTTACACTCTTCCTACTAACATAATCACATGTTTCTGCTATCATAGAATCATATATGCATTTATGAATACATATATGTATATCCAGACACACATGCATTCACATCATACGTACACGCATACTAACTTACCTTCATACATTCATGCTAACATTTTCATGCATACATCCATGTATTTATGTTATACTTCTACACACATGCATCTACATTCATTATGTAATATTCATGCCTATATTATAAAAGGAATATAATTCAAATAAATAAAAGTAAAATTATTACCTTAATTCTCTCTCTCTCTGCCAATTTCCCTCTTTCCGCGTTCTCTCTCTCTCTCTCTCTCTCTCTCTCTCTCTCTCTCTCTCTCTCTCTCTCTCTCTCTCTCTCTCTCTCTCTCTCTCTCTCTCTCTCTCTCTCTCTCTCTCTCTCTCTCTCTCTCTCTCTTTCCCTGCCGATCTCTCTCTCTTTCTGCGTTCTCTCTCTCTCTCTCTCTCTCTCTCTCTCTCTCTCTCTCTCTCTCTCTCTCTCTCTCTCTCTCTCTCTCTCTCTCTCTCTCTCTCTCTCTCTCTCTCTCTCTCTCTCTCTCTCTCTCCCTCTCTCTCTCTGCACACTGCTACGCGCAGCGCAAGAGAGGGGGGGGAATCTCTCTCTCTCCTCTCTCTCTCTCTCTCTCTCTCTCTCTCTCTCTCTCTCTCTCTCTCTCTCTCTCTCTCTCTCTCTCTCTCTCTCTCCCCCTCTCTCTCTCTGCGCGCTGCTGCACGCAGCGCCAGAGAGGGGGGGGAATCTCTCTCTCTCTCTCTCTCTCTCTCTCTCTCTCTCTCTCTCCCTCTCTCTCTCTCTCTCTCTCTTTCCCTGCCGATCTCTCTCTCTTTCTGTGTTCTCTCTCTCTCTCTCTCTCTCTCTCTCTCCCTCTCTCTCTCTCTCTCTCTCTCTCTCTCTCTCTCTCTCTCTCTCTCTCTCCCTCTGTCGGGTCGTGAGAGATGCTCGGATGGTGGATCAAGTCATCCGCCTAAATCGTTCGGCACACGCGTGTGAAGAGATGGATAAGTATGTGTTTGAAGATGAAGAGGTGTTGCAAAATCCTTGATCTACACCAGCCAAATGAACTCCAGGAGTAGATGGTGGGCCCTTTTAGCTTTCCAATGGATGTACTAGACACCCTATGTACCTTGGAAGATCACTCTCAAAAAGATAGATCAAAACAGATAAGTTGGAGTTAGCTCAGAGGTGAAAACTTGCTATTCTTGGTTCATACACCTGTCCAGTGTTTTACATAATTCTCCGCGCACAGCAGCAATTAGCTTAATTCCTCTTGGGGAAGTCTAGGTAGCTTAAAGAGCTAACTTTCAAGAGTAATCTCATCAAAAATAACAAAGCACACACTGAGAATGAGTTTTAACAAGTGATGACATCATCCCGATTTTCACGGGCTGCTATAGAAATAGACCAGTGAGCAGAAAAATCACCATAACTCAAAATGTAGAAACCGAATGATTATGAAAATTTGTATGGTTATACTAGACAGTACGCTAAATCCAACAAGCTTTAAATCACTGAATTTGGATAAGTAACCACTGAGAAACACCTCTGACAAGATGAGTGAAAAAATCGGGTACCTGACAGAGAGGTGAAGATGAACAGACCCTGTTGACTTCAAATGAACATAACTGAAGATTGCAACATCCAAATGACATGCAAATTTATGAGCATATAGTAGACTTATAGAGCTAACTTTACCAAGTTAAATCACTGAAAATGATGCACCAAGCTCAGAGGAAACATCTCTGCAAGCTGACTGAGAAAAACTGAGAGTAATGGCAGTGAGTAGTACACTTCACAAGAACATGGAAAGATGAACTCAAATAATCATGAAAATGAAAGTATATTGCTTGTACAATACAATGAATTACTGATACATATGTGTGCCTTGTAATCACACGTTGATATTGCATAAAGCTCAGCTCTTGGAGGTCTTCACATAGGTCTCTCTAACCACGACTAAAACTGCCATCTATTTATAGTTGAGTTTGGGAGGCTAACTTCCCTCAATCACTCTCCAATCAATCAATGATTGATTTGATTCTCTACCTACCACAAATCACGAATTCGTGGCTCCTCTTTCCATTCTTGATCAAGTGGACTCAACCACTTAAGATTCTCTTACTTTTACATTAAGTAAACTCTTCAAAAGTTACAAGAGGTAGTTCACAAGTGAACTTTACATAGTCTTCTTTTTAAAGCTTCTTCTAAGACTTTGTGAGACTCAAGCCAATACTTAGGCTTGTCATAGACTTGCTCCAACAGCTCCCCCTCAAGCCAAGTATGCTTGAGGTCTTCAATCTTCCAAGATTACTTGCAAACCAATCATAGCCTTGAATTTGCAAAGCTTTGTACCATCCAATGCTTTGGTTAGAATATCTGCACATTGTTGATGAGTGGACACATATGATATTTGAATCTCTTTGCTTAGAACCTTTTCTCGTACATAGTGATAATGAACTTCAATATGTTTAGTCCTTGCATGAAAAATAGGATTAGCAGCCAAATGAATAGAACTCATATTGTCACCAAAAATAGTTGGAGTTCCGAACTCCAATCCAAGATCTTTGAATAATGTCTTCATCCACATAGCTTCTTGTGTAGCTATGGCAAGACCTTTGTATTCAGCTTCAGTAGAAGAGAGAGCAACTGTGGGTTGCTTCTTGGATGACCATGAAATAAGCTTTGAACCTGCAAAGGTAAGATGACCTGAAGTGCTCCTTCTATCTTCCTTGGAGCCAGCCCAATCTGCATCAGAAAATAGCTTCAAACCTAAATCAGATACATAAGGATAATAAAGTCCTTCATTTATGGTTCCTTTGAGATACTTGAGAATCCTTTTGGCAGCATCCATATGTGGTTTCCTTGGTGTGTGCATAAATTGGCTTAGCACACTCACACTGTAACATATATCTACTCTTGTCAATGTGGCATAGTTGAGACTACCCACTAGACTTTGATATGATGTGATGTCCTCTATGAGTTCACCTTCATGTGAGCTCAATTTGTGATTGACCTCCATTGGAGTACCTGCAATCTTACAATCTTGCATCTTGAATTTTGCCAACATGTCCTTAATGTACTTCCTTTGAGTGAGAAACAAACCATGATCTTTGTAGACAAATTCCAAACCTAAGAAGTAGGTAAGTGAACCCAAATCACTTATCTTGAATTCTTCTCTCATCTGATCTTTGATCTTCTTCATACCATCTGCATCATTTCCTGTCAATATAATATCATCTACATATACACATAGGTAGATGACCTCGGAATTACTCTTTTTAATAAAGAGTGAAGGATCTGCCTTGCTTGGTTGAAAGCCTTTGTCCTACAAGAATGAAACAAGCCTGAAATTCCAAGCTCTTGGAGCTTGCTTGAGACCATACAATGCTTTGTTAAGTTTACACACATAATCAGGATAAACTTGATTCTCAAAACCAGGTGGTTGTGCCATATATACCTCTTCTGTTATCCAACCATTCAAGAATGCATTCTTTACATCTAGTTGAAGTATCTTCCAATTCTTGGAAGAGGCAATACTAAGCAAAACCCTAATAGTAGGCATCTTTGCCACAGGAGAGAAAGTCTCCTCATAATCAATTCCCTGAGTTTGTGCAAAGCCTTTAGCCACAAGCCTTGCCTTATACCTGTTAATTGAACCATCAGAATTCTTCTTGAGTTTATAGACCCATCTCGAGCCTATTACCTTCATGGATGAAGTCTTGGGCACCAAATCCCAAGTGTTGTTTTCCTCAAGTGCTTCAATCTCTTCCTTCATTGCATGCTTCCATTCTGTTTTTGCTTTGGCCTCTTCAAATGATGATGGCTCCTCTTGGTTTATGTCTTGTGCTATGTAGATAGAATGTTTAGTTACTAATGAGGTGTCAAACCCATACCTTTCTAGTTTTTTCTTTTCCCTCATAGATCTTCTTAGGCCATGATGTGATGATTCTGCTTCATGTCCAAGTTCCTGCAATTTGCTTTACCTTTAGACTTCCATGCTTTGATCTTTTCCATGTGAGATTCTTCATCATCCTCTGAGGTGTCTTGTTCTTCAATCTTTGATTGTTCTCTACCAAGCTTTGGAAAATCTTCTTCAAGATCATATGGTAAATTGATCTTCCTGCATGAATCTTCATACCATGAATTGTTCTCATCAAAAACTACATCTCTGCTTACCAAGAATCCTTTGTTGGTAGGGTTGTATAACCTGTAGCCCTTTTGATTGTTGTCATATCCAATAAATACACACCTTTCTGCCTTTGGATCCATCTTGCCTCTAACCTGTGAAGGAACATGAGCAAAAGCAATACATCCAAAAATTTTACAATGATCTAAGCTTGGTCTTCTTCCATTCCAAGCCTCATATGGAGTCATCCCATCAAGGGATTTTGAAGGCAACCTGTTAATCAAGTAAGTGGCTGTAGATACAGCCTCAGCCCATAAGTAATTAGGTAAATGCTTTTCATTTAACATAGACCTTGCAGCTTCAACAATTGTCCTATTCCTCCTTTCTACCACTCCATTTTGCTCAGGAGTGTACCTTGTAGTTACCTCTCTTTTGATTCCTCTTTCTTGAAGAAAAGAATCAAACTCATGGGAGAAGTATTCTCCCCCTCCATCTGACCTTAGCCTTTTTAGTGATTTACCTGTTTGATTCTCCACAAGAGCCAAATATCTTTTGAAACATGAAAAAACTTCATCTTTGTGTTTCATAAAGAATATGATAGTCCATCTGCTGCAATCATCAATAAAGGAAACATAATACCTTGATCCAGATATTGAAGCTTCCTTGCTAGGTCCCCATACATCTGTATGAACCAACTCCAAGAGATCTCCATGCATATAACCTTTCTTCATGAATGGTAACCTGTGAGACTTTCCAAATTGACATGCATTGCACTTATAAATCATATGTTGTTTTGACAAATTAGGAAGTCCAAGTACACTTTGGTCCCTGCAGATTTGCTTTAATGACCTTTCACCAATATGTGCTAACCTTTTGTGCCATACTTCCAATTCTGTGAGTGTCTGACTACCATAATTAAAGAGAGCAATGTTTCTAGTGTCCTGTAATTCAAATGTGAACAATCTACCTGTCTTTTCACCTTTTGCAATTCTTCTAAATCCTTGACTTGGATCTTCAACAAATGCTCCTGCTTTTGTGAACCTGACTTGCAACCCTTTCTCTACTATCTGCCCAACACTTATCAAATTCTTTGTAATGGTAGGGACATAGAGTACCTTACTGAGTAGGTTGATGTTTCCATCAGGTGCTTTGACATTGCCTATTTTCTCCACAGGATGTTCTGTATCATCTCTTGTTTGTACCTCATGCTTATTCCTTGGATCTTCTAAATCTGATAGGAGTGCCACATCTCCTGCCACATGATTTGAACAACCTGAATCTATGTAGAAAACATGCTCATCAGATTTACCTTGTGGCATAGCCATGTTCATGATCAATAATGAATCCTCTTTGTTTGAGTCTTCTGTGTAGTTATTGTAGTCTCTCCTTCCTTTGTAGCCTCCTTGATAGTTTGAATGATTGTAGTTGTTGTAGTTGCCATGGTAGTTGTTGAACCTTCCTCTTGAGTAGCCATAACTTCCTCTATTGTATCCTCTGCCTCTTTGATTCCTGGAATTCCTAAAGCAATTTTCAGTCGTATGATTAGTTAATCCACAAATAGAACATGAGTTGGAGTCTTGGGATCTCCCCCTGCCTTGTCTACCTCCTCTTCCTCTACCTCTGCCATGTCTTCCTCTGCCTGCATAGTTAGCTTGATATGTACCTGCTTCATCATCCACTTTCTTTGCCTTTCCTTTGTTATCTTTAGACTTGCTTTTATCCGTGTATAAGGCTGAAGATTGATTACCTTTAGAGCTTTCTCCATTTTTGATAAGCTTTGCCTCTTGAGTAAGTAGTTGTCCAATGAGTGTGTTGAAATCAGGTACATGCATGTCCATGTACAAATCCATAGCTGTGGTGAATGCTTCCCACTTATCATCTGCCTTCAAGCCGTTGATGACCTGCCTTACAATTTGCTCTTCATCTATTACCTCTCCAATGCTTCCCAACTGATCCGCTATGTCCTTGAGCTTTGTGACAAAATCAGTCACATTTTGTTTGGGAGCCTTCTTGAGAGTTGTGAACTCCAGCCATAGTTGATGCTTCCTAGCTTTGGTACTTGAAGAAAAGAATGCTTCAAGTGCATCCCACACTTCCTGAGATGTCTTACAACTTCTAATGTGAGGCAACAAAAAATCTGAGATAGAGTTGAGGAGATAAGACCTTGCAAGTGCATCCTTGGAGCACCATGTGCTCAATCTTTCTTGCTCTTCTTGTGTTGGTTGACTTTTGTTCCTGAAACTTGGCATAACTTCATCTCCAGCCACATAACCATATAAACTTCTACCTTGGAGATAAGCTTCCATCCTTAATGACCAAGCTGAGTAGTTACCTCTATCCAATTTGTCAATTGATGAAGGAAATCCATCTGCCATGTTGTCCAATCTTGCTCTGATACCACTGTGAAGAGATGGATAAGTATGTGTTTGAAGATGAAGAGGTGTTGCAAAATCCTTGATCTACACCAGCCAAATGAACTCCAGGAGTAGATGGTGGGCCCTTTTAGCTTGCCAATGGATGTATTAGACACCCTATGTACCTTGGAAGATCACTCTCAAAAAGATAGATCAAAACAGATAAGTTGGAGTTAGCTCAGAGGTGAAAACTTGCTATTCTTGGTTCATACACCTGTCCAGTGTTTTACATAATTCTCTGAGCACAGCAGCAATTAGCTTAATTCCTCTTGGGGAAGTCTAGGTAGCTTAAAGAGCTAACTTTCAAGAGTAATCTCATCAAAAATAACAAAGCACACACTGAGAATGAGTTTTAACAAGTGATGACATCATCCCGATTTTCACGGGCTGCTACAGAAATAGACCAGTGAGCACAAAAATCACCATAACTCAAAATGTAGAAACCGAATGATTATGAAAATTTGTATGGTTATACAAGACCGTAGGCTGAATCCAACAAGCTTTAAATCACTGAATTTGGATAAGTAACCACTGAGAAACACCTCTGACAAGATGAGTGAAAAAATCGGGTACCTGACAGAGAGGTGAAGATGAACAGACCCGGTTGACTTCAAATGAACATAACTGAAGATTGCAACATCCAAATGACATGAAAATTTATGAGCATATAGTAGACTTATAGAGCTAACTTTACCAAGTTAAATCACTGAAAATCATGCACCAAGCTCAGAGAAAACATCTCTGCAAGCTTACTGAGAAAAACTGAGAGTAATGGCAGTGAGTAGTACACTTCACAAGAACATGGAAAGATGAACTCAAATAATCATGAAAATGGAAGTATATTGCTTGTACAATACAATGACTTACTGATACATATGTGTGCCTTGTAATCACACCTTGATATGGCATAAAGCTCAGCTCTTGGAGGTCTTCACATAGGTCTCTCTAACCACGACTAAAACTGCCATCTATTTATAGTTGAGTTTGGGAGGCTAACTTCCCTCAATCACTCTCCAATCAATCAATGATTGATTTGATTCTCTACCTACCACAAATCACGAATTCGTGGCTCCTCTTTCCATTCTTGATCAAGTGGACTCAACCACTTAAGATTCTCTTACTTTTACATTAAGTAAACTCTTCAAAAGTTACAAGAGGTAGTTCACAAGTGAACTTTACATAGTCTTCTTTTGAAAGCTTCTTCTAAGACTTTGTGAGACTCAAGCCAATACTTAGGCTTGTCATAGACTTGCTCCAACAACGCGGGGTGTCTGTAGCAAACTCAGGCTTATGGAATTAAGGGCTCTAATGACACAACCATTTAAATTACCTATTTCTATGACTAAAACTAAGGTCTTTAAATAGTTTAAATAGCTATGGTCCGTAAGGACGGGCAGCCTCGTACATAGCAACAGCTTCTTGATATGAGATTGAAACTTCCATAATGGGTTCTTCTACTAAACTTTCAGGTAAGCTAGAGGGTTTTGGTCTGTCTAGAGTTGGCGGAACATTTTCAATATTTTCAATAGTACTGTGCTCAGACTCATGAACTAACTTAGAAGACATCAAGGAAAGTAATGGAAAAACTAATGAAACAATATGATGCTAAACTGTTTGAATGAATTAATTGATATGCTAATGGTTCTTGATGAAAGTAATGGGAAAGAATATTGATGCAAAACTGCTTAAATAAATTAATTGATAAGCTAATGGCTCGAATCAATAAATCTAATACAACTGGAAGGCCTAAACAATTGGATAAATGTCTAGTCAATTGGATAGTTGACTAAATGAGAAATAAGATTTAAATGGATCTTTAGGCTGCCGCTTCACTTCAATTGTCTTCACTTCAATTAATTGTAATCTTCAATGTTTCTGCAAAAAACATTAGGAGAAACTTGAGCTCAACACACATTTAAATACATACACAAGTCCTTCCTAATCCACTCTTTTGGTTTTAACTTTTAATCTACAACCACACTTTAATCTCCTTACTTTCACCACACTTTAAATTGACTTTTCTCACACAACCTCTCTTTTAATTACCCTCACACTCACCACTCTTTGTACACACCTTTTTTACACTTTAAATGCATATTTTTTTTCTACCACTCTTTTAACTTGCACTCACAACTACCACACTTTGAAACTATTCACTTTAACCACTTTAGTTACACACTTAACCCACACCACACTTTAAACAGCACTCACATACACCGCTCATTAATTATCCACTTCAATTATTATTTTTATTCTATTACCTTAATTTTCTTAATTAAATAAATCATTTAAATTAACCTTAGTTTAAGTTTTAATTAAATCAAACCTTAGGATTTAATTGCACATACATGATTAAATAATTAATTAAACCATATTTTAATTTTTATTATTGAACCAATGTTTAGATATAGATTAATTTCATTAAATATTAATTTTTTTAACCTTTAAAACATTCTAAAACCCTAGAAAACCTATTTAAACCCATCAGAAACTCATGAAAACCCTTTAAAACCCTTCTAAACCCTATCTCTAACCCATGATAAATCATCTAAACCCTTAACATTAACCCAATGGAATCATTTAAGATCCTTTGGATTAATCCTACTGACTTAACTTATATAAACTTATGAAACCCTAGGGGTATATACTCATATGTCTTATGAAAACACTCATTAAATGAGTAATTAGGGTAACCCTAATATGAACACATATTCTTCATCATTTCTTGTACCTGCAAACACTTCAAAAGTAGTTAATTCAATCCAGAACAACTGTTCAACAGTGAAAAAGAGGTTTAGAATTCACCAATTAAGTTGTTTTCATTTTCTCTGGTCATCAACTGGAAGATGCAAATCTTCCCGACAACGTAAACCAAATCAATTTACTCCATCCATAGCTAGGACTAGATGATAGTTCCGAGGCTCACTAGCATCCTATTTTTATATATTAAAACCCTAAATCCTATTTTTATATATTTAGTTATATATATTTAATTAAAACACTAGCTATTTTCATATTTATTTATCCATACTAAAATCCTATTTTTTATATACATTTAATTATATATTCCAAATTTTTTCTTTTCTTTTTCTTATATATGTTTAATTTAATTAAAGAACTATAAATCCTTAGATTGTATATATTTGATTATATATATGCAAAAAGCCTAAAAAATGAGTGGAAATACTTTTTACATATTCAATATGTGTGTATGCACATGTGTGTATGCATATGCGTGTATGTATGTATGCATATGCATGTGTATATGTATGTATGCATATGCATGTGTATGCATATGGATGTCTATGCATATGCATGTGTATGCATATGTGTGCGTATGTATATGCATATGTGTGTGTATGCATATGAATATGTGTGTGTATGCATATGCATATGTGCGTGTATGCATATGCATGTGTATGCATATGTGTGTGTATGTATATGCATATGTGTGTGTATGTATCTGCATATGTGTGTGTATGCATATGCATGTGTATGCATATGCATGTGTATGCATATGTGTGTGTATGTATATGCATGTGTGTATGTAATATGTATGTGAGTGTGTGTGTGTGTAGGTGTGAGTGTGTATGTATATATGTGAGTGTGTGTGTGTATATATATGTATGTGAGTGTGTATGCATATGTGTGTGTATGTATATGCATGTGTTTATGTAATATGTATGTGAGTGTATGTATATGTGTGTATGCATGCATGCATATGCATAATACATGTATGTGAGCATGTAACATGTATGTGTGCGTACATATGTGTGTACATGTATGTGCGTATATAATATATATGTGAGTATGTAATATGCATGTGTGTATGTAATATTGTTTGCGTACATATGTGTATGTATGTGTGTGTATGTATGTGTGTGAGTGTATGTATGCATATGTGAGTATGTAATATATATGTGAGTATGTAATATGCATGTGTGTATGTAATATATGCATGTGTGTATGTAATAGTGTATGTGTATGCATGTGTATGTATGTGTATGTATGTGTATCTACATGTGTGAATGTATGTATGCATATATTTGTGTATGTATATGTGTATGTATGCATATGTCTGTGTATGTATATGTGTATGTATGTGTGTGTACGTATGTGTGTGAATGTATGTATGCATCTGTATGTGTATGCATGTTTGTATGTGTGTGTGTATGTATACATGTGTGTATATGTTTGTGTGTATGTATGCATGTGTGTATATGTGTGTGTGTATGTATGCATGTGTGTATGTATGTGTGTATCTATCTCTCTCTCTCTCTCGTTCTCCCTCTTTATCGATCTCTCTTTAATCTCTCTCTCTCTCATTCTCTCTCTTTATCGATCTCTCTTTAATCTCTCTCTCTCTCGTTCTCTCTCTTTATCGATCTCTCTTTAATCTCTCGCTATCTATCTATGTATCTATCGATCTATCTCTCTCTCTCTATCTATCTATCTATCTATCTCTCTCTCTCTCTCTCTCTCTTTATCTTTTTCTCTCTCTATTCTCTCTATCTCTCTCATTCTCTCTCTCTCTCTCTCTCTCTCTCTCTCTCTCTCTCTCTCTCTCTCTCTCTCTCTCTCTTTCTCTTTCTCACTCTCTATCAAAAGAGAATAAAACAATCACTTACAAGTATGTCCCTCTTTTGGACCGCTGTCCTCAAGGCCTAATGAACATTGTCTCTCGTTGAATTCCAAAGAATTGATGCCAAAAAACTCCCATGAAACCAAAGAGAAGAGAAATTATAAAATAGAGAGCATAGAGAAAGAGAAAGGGTAAGAGTATGCACACCACTTACCAAGATGCAAGATCTAAAGAGAGAGAGAGAGAGAGAGTGTGTGTGTAGAGTGAGAGACCTGTATGTGTACACAAGACAATGCAAGTCACCATTCACTTCTCGCATGCAAGTTTGACAGAAGTAGTGCTCAGTTCAAATGATTTGCAAAATATCGAATTTTTGCTATTGGGTCCCTGTATGTTCAAAAGATGGTGTTGGTATATGTGTCAATATATGCATCGGTATAGGCATCGATATAAGTGCCGATAATTCTAGAGAATTACCAATGCTTATATTGACCCCTATATGGACGTGTATACAGATGCATATACCACTGATGGCAATGGATATCGAGGATCCGTTTATCTTTAGAGATATTTTCAATGATCATATCGATGCTAGGGGGTGAGGGTGAGTATGGATAGCATCGATATGCCCCTCATATGTTGTAGTGACTTCAAGATTAACATATTTTATATCTCTAATCTGAATTACCACGTCCTTATAAGTAACAAATGTAGTTGTGGATGCACCAAACAAGAAGGTGTACAGAAATTGTTGGTGCAAAGTCCAAGCCCACACATTTGGCTTGAAGTTCACAAACACATGAAGCTCCATGGAAACCATTGCTAGTAGAAAGTTATCCTTTTACATGTGTAAAAGTCATTTACTTGACTTGAGAGAATATTTGTAATCACCTACCAAAGACTCGTGGACTTGTTAGTTAGAAGAGCATCTACTTCATTGAGAGAATATTTCTTAGATTGAAGGAGTACGTTTAGAGAGAGCCAAAAGTTGAATTCAAATTCAAAATTGAATGTGACACTTATAAAAAGTGACTTGAAAAGGTCGCGGTATAGGGTCTCCAAACCCAAGCTCTCCATTGCTATTGAGTAAGAATGTGAGGCCTACATTGTAACCTACACTTATCTCTATCATCAGGCTATGATTATCAAGCCTAGGATCTTGTACAACATTGTTCATTAATACAATACATCTACATTGTTCATCTATGATCTCTCTTTTATAGTCATTCCTAATTGTCAACTTGTGCTGCTCATATCTCAGTCATATCTCCACCAATTTCAATGATGTATAGCTTGTTCAAATCAACTTCTATTTATCTACATTGTGACAAAATTTGAAGCAAATCCATTCAGCAAATTTGGAGAAAATCACATCGAAGCACTCACAGGTCAAACTCTACAGAGGTCCTAAAAAATCGGGGGGGAATGATTTATTTGCTAAATTGATTGCTCTGTGTGTAGTCCATCATTTCAAGTGATTCCACTTGGAATCAATATCTTACTAAGCTAATTAGATACCTCTAAAATAAATTTTTTCGATTCCTATTGTATTGGTAGCACTGAGCATTACAAGCAACAGGTGTGTGATAAAAAATACAAGGTTTTTTTGTATCTTTCAATTTGGAAGTAGTCTGTTTTGATTAAATCTTTTCACACATCATTTCCAAAGTGCATAGGCACTTTTATAGTGTCATTGGAAAGATAAAAGGGTCCACATATCTTCTCTGAAGTTACAAGGGGCTGGTGCAAAGCAAGATTTGGCAGTACCTACTCTTTTCTTGGAGTGTCGATCCATCTATCCCAACAGTGGTATCAAAGCAAAGTTAAGGTAAAATGGGAGATGGTTTTCCTTATTTCATTGATAAATTGGATAGGAACAACTATCAAGCATGTTCTTTAAGGATGAAGACATACTTATGAGGAAGGAGCCTCTATGGATACATCTCAAGGGATGAGGAGATGCCCATATTCAGAAGCAAAGGACAACCTACAAGAGAGGAGCATGAAAGACTCAACACATGGTGTGCCAAGGATGCATTAGCAAGGTCCTACTTACTTAACTCAATCTCTGATATTCTTCTTCCACATATTAGGAACTATAAGACATCCCAAGGGACTTGGGAAACATTGTCTTCTTATTTCTCTTCCAACACAAGGGCCAGAAGAACCAATTATGGATTGAGTTCACCAATCAAAGAAAGCAACCTAAGCAAGGTATCTCAGATTATGTGACCAAAGTCAAAGATCTAGCAGATCAGTTGGAAAACATAGGAGAAGAAATTGAAGAGGAGCAGATTGTAAGGCAAGTAGTCAACGGTATTAAAGCTGATGACAAATGGGAGAGCTTCACAACTACCATGGACATGTACATGGACGTGCAAATTCTAGAACTTACCATACTCATGGGGCAACTATTTACCCATGAAGCCAAGCTCAACAAGAATGGAGACTCATCAAGAGGTAATAGCTCTTCTGCCCTTTACATTGATAAAAGTAAGTCCAAAGATAAAGGCAAGAACAAAAAGGTTGAAGATGAAGGAACTACCTCCCAAGCCAACTATTCAGGGAGAGGTAGAACCTCAAGAGGAAGGGGTAGAGGAGGTAAGCAAGGCAGGGTGAGATCTTATAACTCCTCACCATGCAATATTTGTGGTTTATCAAATCATACTACAGATGAGTGTTTCAGAAACTTCAAGAATCAAAGAGGTAGAGGATATCAAAGAGGTGAATATACACAATCAAGAGGAAGATTCCATCACCATCAAGGATACAACAACAACTACAATAGCAATTACCAAGGAGGCTACAAATCAAGGAAGAATTACAACAACTACACAGAGGAGCAAGAAGATTCTCTTCTAATCATGAACATGACATCAAAACCAGGTATAAATGATGACCATCTCTTCTACATTGACTCAGGATGCTCAAACCATGTGGCAGGCAATGTAGCTCTTCTCTCTGACCTTAAGGAACCAAAGGGTAAGCATCGGGTTCAAATAGGTGATGACACCAAGCACTCAGTGATTAAAGTAAGGAATGTTAAGACCTCTGATGGAAACAAGAATCTGTTGAGTAGGGTTCTATATGTACCAACCATTACCAAGAATCTGCTGAGTGTTGGACAAATTGTGGAAAAGGGTTTGCAGGTTAGATTCCACCAATATGGAGCATTTGTGGAGGATCCCAAGCATGGGTTCAAGAGAATTGCCAAAGGAGAAAAATGAGGTAGGTTATTCACCTTTGAACTTGAGGATATAATTAACATTGCACTTTATAATTATAAAGATCAAACATTATCAGAGCTTGAAATTTGGCATAAAAGATTAGGGCATGTTGGTGAAAGAACTTTGAAACAAATATGTAGAGACCAATGTGTGCTTGGGATACCTAATGTATCCAAGCAACACATGATTTATAAATGTGGTGCTTGTCAGTTTGGAAAGTCCCACAGGTAACCCTTCTCAAGGAAAGGCTACATGCATGAAGACTACCTAGAACTTGTTCATACAGATGTATGGGGACCAATTAAAGATCCCTCAATCTCTAGATCAAGGTATTATGTATCTTTCATTGATGATTATAGTAGGTGGACTGTATTGTATTTTATGAAGCACAAAAATGAAGTATTCAATTTTTTTTAAAAGTATCTTGCACTTGTTGAGAATCAAATAGAGAAAAATCTAAAAAGACTAAGGTCAGATGGAGGAGGTGAGTACTTCTCAAATGATTTTGATATATTCTTGTAGGAAAGAGGAATTAAGAGAGAAATTACCACAAGGTATACCCCTGAGCAGAATGGGGTAGCAGAAAGGAGAAATAGATTGATTGTTGAAACAACTAGGTCAATGTTAAATGAGAAAAAAATACATAACTACTTGTGGGCACAAAGTGTATCTACTACGAGTTATCTTGTAAATCGGTTGCCATCCAAATCTCTTGATGGGATGACCCCATATGAAGCATGGCATGGTAGAAGACCTTCACTTGATCATTGCGGGATCTTTGGATGTGTATCGTATGTGCATTTCCCTTCTCAGATAAGAGGTAAGCTACACCCTAAGGCAGAGAAGTGCATCTTCATAGGGTATGACTCGAATAAAAAAGGATATAGGTTCTATAGTCCTTCAAACAAGGGATTCATGGTTAGTAGATATGTTTACTTTGATGAGAATGACTCTTGGTTTGATAGTGAATGCAGGAAAGTAAAACTACCCTATGACTTGGAAGAGGAATTTCCAAGCCTCACTAAGGAGGAGACTACTCAGAATGGAGACATCAATTCAAGTGATGAGGACATCATCAATCTTGAAGAGTTCAAGGCATGGAAGTCCAAAAGCAAAGTCAAGATGAAGAAATTGGAGGATATACCTGAATCATCCAACCAAGCTATCAGAAGATCACAAAGGGAGAGCAAGAAGCCAATCAGATATGGGTATGAAACTTCCCTAGTTACTAAGCACTCAGTTTATCTTGCAAAAGATTTTTAAACTGAAGAATCAGCATCATATGAAGAGGCAAAGACCAAGGCAGAATGGAAGGAAGCTATGGATCAGGAAATTGAAGCACTCAAAGAGAGTGATACTTGGGAACTAGTACCAAAGAAGGACTCTATGAAGGTAATTGGTTCTAGATGGATCCATAAGATCAAAAGGAATTCTGATGGGTCAATAAGCAGGTACAAAGCTAGACTTGTGGCTAAGGGTTTTGCACAAACCCATGGAATTGATTATGAAGAAACATTCTCACATGTGGCCAAAATGCCAACCATTAGGGTATTGGTAAGTGTGGCTGCATCAAATAATTGGAACATGTATAAGTTAGATGTAAAAATTGCATTTCTAAATGGCTGGATTTCAGAGGAGGTGTACATGTCTCAACGTCCTAGCTATGAGGACCCAAACAAGGTAACATATGTATGTAAATTGAACAAAGCTCTTTATGGATTGAAGCAGGCACCTAGGGCATGGAACCATAGGTTGACCAAATACCTTCAGGATCAAGGTTTTGTCATGAGTAAAGTAGATACTTCTCTGTTCATCAAGAGAAGTAATTTAGAGGTAATATACCTATGTGTATATGTTGATGATATCATACTCACATGTAATGATGATAATGGCATCAAACAGATCAAGAATCAGATGATGAAGGAGTTCAAAAATAGTGACCTTGGATCACAAAAATGTTTTCTTGGACTTGAGTTAGTCTATATTAACTCTGGAATTTATATTACTCAGAGAAAGTATATACAGGATATGTTGAAGAAGTTTCATTTGCATGATGCCAAAGTTGCAAGGACTCCAATGGAGGTAAACCTAAAGTTAAGTGCTCATGAAGGTAATGTACTTGAGAACATTGCAGGTTATCAAAGCATAGTGGGAAGCTTGAACTATGCTACCTTGACAAGGATTGACATTGCTTATGGAGTAAGTGTTCTAAGTCAATTTATGCATAAGCCTAGGGCACCTCACTTGGAGGCCTCCAAAAGGATCTTGAAGTACCTTAAGGGTACTCAACATCATGGATTATGTTTCCCTTATACATCAGATTTGGACATCAAGATATATTCAGATGCAGATTGGGCAGAATGCAAAGATGATAGGAGGAGTACCTCAGGATACTTATCCTTTGTAGGTGATAAGCCAATATCATGGTCTTTAAAGAAGCAAACTACTGTTGCTTTATCTTTTACAGAGGTAGAGTATAGAGGATTGGCCAATGCTACTCAAGAGGCCATATGGATCAGATTGTTATATACAGAATTAGGTTTGCATACTACATCTGCTATGATTTTTGGAGATAATACAAGTTCATTACACCTTGCAGCAAATCCTATTAATCATGTTAGGACCAAGCATATAGAGATCCACTATCATTATGTGAGAGAAAAGCTATTGAGCAAGGATATTCATTTGGCATATGTATCAACTAATATGTAGTATGCAGACTTGTTAACTAAAGCATTAGATGGTACAAAACTTTCCAGGTTTAAATCAATGATTGGATTGCAGGATATATATGAAGATTGAAGATGAAGACCAAGCCAAAATGTTTGGCTTGAGGGGGAGCTACTGGTGAAAAGTCCAAGCCCACACATTTGGCTTGAAGTTCACAAACACATGAAGCTCGATGGAAACCATTGCTAGTAGAAATTTATCCTTTTACATGTGTAAAAGTCATTTACTTGACTTGAGAGAATATTTGTAATCACCTACCAAAAACTCGTGGACTTGTTAGTTAGAAGAGCATCTACTTCATTGAGGAAATATTTCCTAGATTGAAGGATTACTTTTAGAGAGAGCCAAAAGTTGAATTCAAATTCAAATTTGAATGTGACATTTATAAAAAGTGACTTGAAAAGGTCGCGGTAGAGGTTCTCCAAACCTGAGCTCTCCATTGCTATTGAGTAAGAGTGTGAGGCCTACATTGTAACCTACACATATCTCTATCATCAGGCTATAATTGTCAAGCCTATGATCTTGTACAAAATTATTCATTAATACAATACATCTACATTGTTCATCTATGATCTCTCTGTTATAGTCATTCCTAATTGTCAACTTATGATGCTCATGTCTCAGTCACATCTCCACCAATTTCAATGATCTATAGCTTGTTGGAATTAGATCCACGGTATCTACATGCTGACAAAATTTGAAGCAAATCCATTTCGCCAATTTGGAGAAAATTGCATCGAAGCACTCATTGGTCAAACTCTGCAGAGGTCCTCAAAAATTGGGGGTAATGATTTATTTGCTAAATTGGTTGCTTTGTGTGCAGTCCATCATTTCAAGTGATTCCACTTGGAATCATTAGCTTAATAAGCTAATTAGATATCTCTAAAAGGAAGTTTTCCAATTCCTATTGTACTGGTAGCACTGAGCATTACAAGCAGCAGGTGTGTGATAAAAAATAGAAGGTTTTCTTGGATCTTTCTATTTGGAAGTAGTCTGTTTTGATTAAATCTTTTCACACATCATTTCCAAAGTACATAGGCACTTTTATAGTGTCATTGGAAAGATAAAAGGGCCCACATATAATCTCTGAAGTTACAAGGGGCTAGTACAAAGCAGTATTTGGCAGTACCTACTCATTTCTTGGAGTGTCCATCCATCTATCCCAACAGAAATTTATACATTTGATAGGTCTACATCAGAGGGAAAAAAGGAGAAGAGGGTTAGGAACAAAGGAGATTTTGAATTGAAAATTAGGAAAGAGAGACCTAAAAATCAAGGAATTAGATAGTTCTAGCATATGATCCTATATTCGGATCAAGATATGCGAAAAAAAAAATATTTCATAAATATTTGATAAGAACATAAAGCCGACTTAAAAATGATTAAAGATAAGAAACTCCGATGACGACTATAAATGTTGGAATTAAAAATATTTTGCATAGCATAGCTCTTAGAAAATTCTAGAACTCAAAATACTTTTTTTTACAAGTGAGAAGATGTTTTCTTTCGTGAACTTATTACTGTTTGTACACAATGTTTTCTCATTTACTCTATGGATAGATAGTTGAAGATGTTTCCAAAAGCATATAAGTGAAGAAGTGGCTTTAGGAATACATAGACATTTGGAGGCTCTCAGATTTGGGGACAATATTAAATATTTTAGTTGTATGCTCCTACCATTTTCTCCTAATGAAACCTCAAAAAAATTCTTCTCACACATTCCATAGATGATGGAAAGAATCTCAAAAGACACATGGAGATGTGTGTGTATCCCTCCCCCAAGCCATTTTTCCCTCAAATTCCAAAGTTAGATAGTTTCTAGACTGATCTACTATGGACGTTCACTCTACTACACAAGACAGAAACCTTAGGATAACCCCGGAGCTAGGGAATTGGATAATTTTGGATGCATCCCACCCACAAGAAAAGATGGCCTACTTGGCCTGTCTCTAATGATCTGTATGCCTTATCAAATCCATTTTCCTCAATGATGAATAAGCAAAAGTACTGGATAATTAGAAATGTCAGATGGGCAACATACACTTTTGTTAGTGTCCATGTGATGGGCACCATACACTTTTGTATATTTTCTTTAATACAACACATAAAGGTTTGGTCAATCGTAGACTATAAGTTCGATTTCATTTTGTAACACCTAAGAAATATGTGTTCATGCTCTCTATGCACTCTATTTTTCTACATATTTTGGAGGCTTGTGCAGAGTACTATGTGCGGCACCTGAACTCGGTTTCTTACTGTGAGGTATCCTCCTGGAGCTCTTGAGATGGGTGCATGGTTAATGAAATACTTCACTGGTACCAGAGCATTTTAATGCAAAATCTTTGTTGCTTTTGTGCAAGCCAATTGAGCACCTGCCCACCCACCCAAGGCATTCACAAAGGCTCACGACTAAGGGGGACCAAGGCATAGACCTTTGCATACCTTGTCATCTGAGTCATCAAAGTCACTATTGGCATTGTTGGTTGCATGTGAGAGGGGACCTCAACGATCTAGGAAGATGGAGGTTCCTAGTACTACTCGAGAGCACCCATCCTAGTATTGTTCCTCTCAAAGCTCGCTTAACTAGCAATATCTTGCCACTAAGCTACATTTGTGTGGTGTTTGAAGAGGGGGAAAGTATAAGGTTCACATTACCTTGAACATGTTTTGCACCCTCAAAGCTTAATTCTTTGCTTTCAAAGCCTATTTTTGAAGCATTTTTGGGGTGATTCTTAGAGTCATTTTGGAGTACTTTTGTGCATAATTCTCTTTATACAGGCTCAAGAACATCACGAACACTACTATGTGTACTTCTCCAACAACAAATATTCACCTTTGGGGATGTTTCTTTAGCCACACTAGTAAATCTATAGGTTTCTTGAAAGTGTTTTAGTTGTGGTTGGAGTAGCCATCACAAGTTTATGTAGGTTTTTGAGGCTAAAGAAGAGAGTTTAGAGGCACTTGTAGCTATTGTTGGCTAGTGTTTGTGATATAATTCAGGCTTTCAATGCCATTTTACTGGATATAATGAGCACATTCACACTATGTACGATTCTATGGATATTACTTATGTACATCCATGTGGTCATTGATATAGTGGTTATGTATTTGCATAAAGCCTTTGACATTGATAAGGAGGGTCATGGTGAAGTTTTCTTAACTGGGAGACACACAAATGAAGGGGTTTCTTTGGTGATGTAAGTGGAAGACTTACCCAACCTTGCCATAGGAGATGTATGATAATTTCTCATAGGTGCTTGATAAGCCTAGTTGGCTTCTTTCAATTAATTGATTATATGTAGTGGGGTCAATGTTTGACAATGCAAGTTTACATGTAAGTACTTGCTATTTTATGAGCTTTTCACACTGATCATCTGCTCATTTTGCAGAAGAGACTCTAGCAAAATGTTTCTAGATTCTTTGTTTTTCCAAGTATATAGTGATCCATTGATTCCTTGATACACTTATTGGTGTGAGCACATATCTTCTCATAGAATCCTTTTGGTTGGTCATTACTATTCATAAAACCATTTTTCTAGGGAGATTATATTGATTTTTCTTTCAGAATCTAACACTTGGTCATCCTTTTTTTGAGCTTTAGTGGTGTTTGGACTCCATGATCATTCTAGTTAGTTCTCTATCATCATGCCATCAGAGATCTCAAGCATGTCTAGTGGATCAAGGTAAAGTGACAGTGTTCCTAGGAGGAGCTAAAATGAGCAAGGCAAAGACCATTTTGAGATTTAAAAATTTGATGTCATATTAAACAACTATGTGCACCATCTACTTTGTCGATTAAGGTTGAAGAAATCAATGCTATTTTGATGATGTCGATGTGTTGAAACTTGATAGTACTCTACCTACTAAGGCTCTTATAAATGATTCTCTTTCCCACACATAGCTACTAGATTCTGGTGCTTCTTTCCATGGGATACCACATAGAGAATGATCCTCTACTTATGCACCAAAGTCTCTTGGTACTGTGAGACTTGGTCACTCTTACCAATGTAACATTGTTGAGATTGGAGATGTGGTTGTAGCAACTCATTGATGGTTCAAAATTTATTATGCATAATGTATGCCGTGTATCCGAATTATCATGCAGTTTGATATCAGTTGGTCAACTTCATGACCTTGGTTACAAGGTGGTCTTCTATGCTCAATCCTTTCACATATCAAAGTGCAATATGGTTACAATAAAAAGAAGCAAAGTTCATTCACTTTATCCTTTATTTGTATCACAAAAAAAACAATTGTTAGTTGTTGGTGAATAGTCGATGGCTTGTATTTGGCATGGCTATTTGGGCCATATATCTCATAGTGGAATGGAAAATCATTCTCACTCTAGCTACTTATCGATGTTATATTTCTCTGATTTTTTATTTTGTGAGTATCGAAAGCAAACTAGGAATGTGAATAAGATGCACATTGAATCTTGAATTCAACCTTTCACTACAACATATGAGTGGCATATGGGGTCTTACTAGTGCAAATACATGGGGGAATTTTAGCTTTGGTGCTCGCATAAGCACATGTATAAACATCGATATAATAATGCCAATATAAGCATCAACATGGGTGCTGGCATATGTGATGGCACCTACCCAATACCACCTGTATAAGCAATGGCATACATGTTGGTATAAAATTGCTTATACCTATGGTATTGGGTAGGTACCATCACAAGTATAAAATTATTGATATAAGTGTCCGCATGTTCTTGGGAAAAATCTCGGTATAAGCATTGATATGTCCTTGGGAATACTGACGCCCATAGGGTTCCTATATCGACAACCATATTTGCAAACATTTTTTGGGTAGAGTGTGTTGTCTCTTGCTACATCAACATGATAATGTTGTTGTGCAGCAAATGATAATACACTCTGCCTCCCCCCTCACCCCCCCAAAAAAACCGGGTACATGTGACATGTAGTCTAGTAGTTGCCAATTTAGGCTTTAGATGATCAGCAATTAAAACATAATTTGATAAAGCAAAACACATTGGCGAATATAGAAGAGATATGTAGGAGCAAAATGAACAATGAACCAAGAACCATGTAGAAAAGAGATATTCCATAAATGAACCATGTACAAAAGTATGGCAAACAACTACCATATATGATCCAAATACAAAATATGGCAAACCACTACCATATATGAACCAAATATAAAATTATGGCATAGCACTGCCATATATAAGCCAAATACAAAATTATGGCACACCATTTCCATATATGAGCCAAATACAAAGTTGTGGCACACCACTACCACTACTACCATACACATGCCCAAAGGGAATAAAACATCTATATCCGCAATCTTGCAGCAAAGCACATTCATGAAATGAGAGAAGTTGACATGATATTTATAAACAAAAACTAAAACACAATAAATGAAGTTCAAAATCTCACCTCATCATAGATGCTTTCATGAAATGACAACACCACCTCCCTTCAAGTCCTCCAACAGCACAACCAATCCATGACGATATCCATAATCCCCCCTCTACTCATGTCGAAAGATGAACCACTGCCAAATCCTACAACAACTATGCAAAATGTGAGATAAAAAAATATGATGTGCTTAATACAAGCAAATTCAATCATCAAAATGATACTTACAAACTTCTAATGCATAGTGTCATATCATTGCTACCCAAATATGATGTTCTGATCGTATCTAGATGTGTGGCCACCACATCTCGCTACTGACAATATCGATTAGGAGTGTGCTATTGCTCATCATGAATCATATTCCACTCCTTGTTGTCTAACCATACACGCTTTGATAAGCCTCCTTTGAGAGTGTCACGAACCTCTAATCGTCACTAGGACATCACCTCACACATCATATGCTTAATCCTCTCTGAGCTGACAACAGGGTGCCTAGCTGTTGGATCCTACTTGCAATAGATCACCTCTATGATGTATTTTTTTGTATCCTTGTCTTGTTCACTTGATTTGACCATGATAGAGTGTCCAAACTCTATGGAGCACAGTTGTCGTATGCACTGATGCATGGCCTTTTTTATTGCGTCCATCACTTGACCTCCATCAAGTATATGGTACACCTTGGAGTCGTCATTGTCATGAGCACCCCAAGGTGTACGTGGTGTACTATGTGGCATACCTACTTTGAGGTACTCGCTCTAGGGGTAGAAGTAGATGACACAACATTCATCGTACTGCCTCCATAACATCCGTCTCCTCTAGAGCCATATGTAGATCCACCTCTAGAATTTGCTACTCGAGAGCATGACCTCGATTGATGGGACAAACAAGAGAGGCCAGCACTTGTATCGTGTTGTGGTGTCAAATGCATACATTGATTGCTAGAGCCACTAGGGGATGGCTGAGAAGGCAATCGTGGTGGAGTCATAAAGCTTGGAGTGCCTCCATTGGGAGTAGTCCCACAAAGGGAGTACCACCAATGGGAGTAGTCCTTCCAAAGGGAGTATTGTCGGTGGGGGTAGTCTTGTCAAAGGGAGTGCAATCAGTAGGAGAGTCCTTGGTAGGAGTAAGGTCGGTGGAGTGCTACCATGGGCGATCTAGTAGTGTGATGCTTTAGCCATATAAGTAGGAGGTGATTGAGATATAAACTCCATGAACTTCTGCTCTATCATGGAATGCGGAGTGAATGGTGAACTGTCTCCCATCATGCTCTACAACAAAAAACTCAAATAATTAGCATACGATAATAATGGTAACATGAAAAACTAGTAGTCTACAAAAAAAATATAGCAAATAAGTAAACAAAAATAAGTATGTATAAGTATTTGCTTCATAAATCCTCTATTCTAGCATCCTCTTGGAAATCTGAGGTGGAGAGGATATCTATCTCTTTGGTGACTTCTAGATCTCTTGGTATGGCCACCCCTTCTTGATCATCATCCTTGCACAATATATCGTCTATCATCTCATTGTGTACCTCATTTTCTTCAAAGACCTCTTCTTCTCGGACAATGATTCCTTCCTCCTTGACTACCGAATGCACCTCAGAGTCACTATAGATGGAATTTCTTCTATGTCCACATCCTCACAAATTTCTCTACTACATGGAGAGACTTGTAAAACAAATAGCCACTATGGTTCTTTCAAATATGGCATAAAGACAACTTGCTCACAGTGTTCAAGAAGTACAAATGTGTCTCTTTTATCTCTCCATAGCTTTGTGGAGTCTACTTGAAGCAAAACACTCTTATCATGCCTCACTCTTGCATTTCTTCTAGAACCATGTCACATCTAATAGAAAGTAGTCAAACCTCTTGAATGATAGCTTCAAAATATCTTGGATCACTCCACAATAATTGAGTTGGCCTTCTTAAGCATTATCATCTCTTGCATTAGCTCTACTTTTTTGGAGAAAGTTCACCATCAGTCCACTATCAAAAGTAGACCTATTTTCGACGATGTGTGCGATCCAAAAGTGTCATCCATGAGACCATAGTGCACCATATTTGTAATACTCCCAATGACGCCCCTTTGCGATTTCCTCCTCTTCTTCATAGATGTCCTCACCTGATGTCTTTGCTTGTGAAATGGCTATATCTAGCCATCTCCTCATTGGAAAGGATGGAAGAGGTCAAAGAATTTTTGGAAGAGGCAAGAAATGAGTGGAATGATTCTTTCAAAACTGAGCTCTTTCCTTTGTTCTTGTCTCCTTAGCAAGCTCATATCTCTCCAACCACTTTTGCATGGGCTTTGAGTTAACGATGCAAAACTTCATTGCCTTCTTTCTAAAAGTTGCATCCATTTTTATTTCCATCCCTTTACCTTGAGGCTCATAGCCTACGAGATGATCATCTTCATCGTCGCTCTTGGAAGCGGCACTATTCCATTCGGCATGATAATTTCCCACAACTCTTGCATACGAACTCACTCTTCCAAGTCCTCCCTTTGTGCTTTGCTTTCCTTCTTTCCAGTCAATGTCTTCTAGAGCATCTCTCCCACATCCTTGAAAATATGCATTGGGTCCACCAAATGATTGTTTTCAATAACTCATATATTCTAATTTATTTTCCTCATTTTTATTTCATTATATATATTAATATTAAACCTAGCACCTTATTTTTTATATATTGAACTATATATAGTTGTTTTAACTCAAAAATCCTAATTTCTTATTGTTGATATATTTAGGTAGGGATGTGTGTGAACACTCTAGGATCACCAGGGCACTTTTTTCCCTCTTTAGGAGGTTTTTTTCCCCTGACTTGTATATATGCCTATTGCCCTAACGGGCTACTTATCTTTGTACATTCTAGTGGCAATACATTCAGTATTGTGTGTTGTGCTCCAAGCTTCTTCTTCTTCCTTGTGCTATTCATGTGCTTCCGTAGACACCTAACTCCAACAATTGGTATCAGAGCAGGTCGTTGCTTCATCTAGGGTGTCATCGACACCTCTTCGGTTTAGTCTCACAATCGTACGAATTTTGGTCAGCATAATCAAGGTGTTTCAAAGATCAAAACGGCTTCACTCTCTCATGCTAAAATCGCGATTTGAGCTCATTCCGGCCTCCGAATGCACTATTGTAGTGCTTGTGCAGGCTATTTTGTCTTTTTGCGCCAAAGGTATATACTAGTTTTGGTTTGCCAATATAAGCGTCTCGAATTTTACCTTGTTTACCAGAATTCATCTAGGCAGTTCTGTTGAAATTTTTGAGATACAGTCAGTTTCTGCATCAAGGTATTTTAGTCATCGACCATGAGTGAAAGTAGTGATGTATTTCGTATGTTGGCTGTTGAGAATAAGTTGGATGGTACCAACTACCTGTTGTGGGCTTATATGACGCGACATGTACTGGTTGCAAAAGGACTATGGAGCATTGTGTAGGGTGTTGAAAAACGTCCTATCACACCTCAAATTGTTGTTACAACTGCAGGTATTGAAGCTGATGCAGAATGTGTTGAAGATGGTGATATTCTATAGATTCCTCTTCGTGGTGTTATTCTTGTTGCACCTACTATAGAGCAAATTCTTTGGGATGGCAGATATTCCTAGGCACATGCATTAACAGCTTTGTTTGTCAAACGTGCCATTATTCCTCACATTCACTCTTACAGAATAGCTAAGGATGCTTGGGATACACTTACCACATTGTACCAGGCTAGGAATGAGGCTCGTGTTGCTTACCTTCAAAAACAATCGGAGATTGAGCATATGAATGAAGGTGATTCTATGGATGTTTTCTGACAAAGATCAAGGATTTGAAGGAACAATTGATTTCTGCTTATGAAGTCCTTCCTGATAGTTCACTTGTACAGATTGTTCTAAATGGTCTTCCTGACTCATATCAAAGTTTTGCTTCTACTCTTTGTTCGATGATGAAAGGCAATCCAAATGCCTTAACATTTGAAGAGTTAGTTTTTGTTTTGTTGTAGGAAGACCAATCTAGGCAGAACAGGTCTATTATGCATGTTGTAGATCAAGCTTTCTTGGCTAGTCAGAAGGGCAAAGGAAAATGGAGCTCTTCTACGAGTAAGCAGAAATCTACAAATGCTCCATATTCAAAGAAGAAAGACAAACATGAGAAGAAATCGGGATAGTAGAAATTGTTTTGCAAATATTATAAAGCAAATGATCATGTCATTAAGAGCTATCCAAAACTGATTGCTAGCGAGGCAAAGAAGAAAGAGTCTGGAAATGTTGTTGTCGAGGCCTCTACACCAAAAATAGAGTCTGCTAATCTTGGGTAGGAAGAAGAATGGGTATTTGTAACATAATCCTGGTAGGAGATGGTTGAACCACACCCTAAGAGAGAGGATTAGGAAGTAATCCTCAACCATGGCTTTTGGGGCAAGTGGTTAGCCCATCACATTCCTAACCAAGAGGTTGTGAGTTCAATTCCTTACATTGGTATCAGAGCCTAGGAAGTAGGCTTGGGCAAAGTGGAATGATCCAATGGCCTCTAAAAAAGGCGCTTGGGCATCCTCCATGTGAAAGGGTAGGAATTGTGGAAGGCGCGCGTCGATTTCAATGATGGACCTTACAATGATTGGGGTGTATCTCCCAATCCGTAGGTCAGATTGAGGCGTGTAATATACCGTTGGAAAGCTCTCGGAACGAACTTTCCAATGAGCTAGCTTGGAAGTGTGAATTCCTTGGGAATCCTTGGGTGGCACTTGATTGAGTGTTCAAGATACCAAGCATGGGTGAGAACAAGGTTCAAGACTGAGGTTGAGAACAAGGGCTCGAGACACCGAGGTTGCGAACAAGAAGGTTCAAGACACCGAGGTTGAGAGCAAGGGTTCAAGAGACCAAGGTTGCGAACAAGGTTCAAGAAACTATGCGAGGTTGAGGGACATCAATTCAAGGGCACCTAGGGGTTCAAGGGACTGATCACCGAGGCTAGAGGGATACAAGAGTAGATCATTGAGGACAATGATCGACCAAGGGGGGAAGAATGTAACATAATCCTGGTAGGAGATGGTTGAACCACACCCTAAGAGAGAGGATTAGGAAGTAATCCTCAACCATGGCTTTTGGGGCAAGTGGTTAGCCCATCACATTCCTAACCAAGAGGTTGTGAGTTCAACTCCTTACAGTATTTACTACTGTTTGCACTTTTGACCCATCTTCTCATGAGTAGTGCATGTCTATAGTAGACTCAGATGTTTGGTACTTTGATAGTGGGGCGACCAAACATATTACCTTGCAGTAGAGTTCCTTCTCTTCACTTGAGCCTGCCCCTACAGGGAATACTATTACATGTGCCAACAACTCCTCTTATCCTATTATAAGAGTTGGTAAGATCATTTTGACTACTACTGATGGTAGTTCTTTCACTTTGTGAGATGCTTTGTTTGTGCCAGGGATCAAGGAAAATCTTTTATCAGTTTTTGCATTAGCCAAGATTGGGTTGGTTGTGAAATTTGTTGATGATAGATGTATAGTTCATGATCTCTCAAATGGCGAAGTCGTTATTGCTTCTGGCATTTTGTGTCGTGGGCTGTATAAGATCATATACTATGAAAGATCTCTAAATGATTCGGCATGTGCACTACATGATTCTCAGGCTATGTCAAATGCAAAGCTTTGGCATGCACGCTTTGGTCATGTGAGTTTTGCTACTTTGCTATGCCTATAGAAATCTAAAATGGTGTCCTCTTTGCCCAAACTTGAGGCACCTGGAAAACATGTTTGTGAAGGCTGTATTTTGGGCAAAATGCAACATTCTTCCTTTCCAAAAGATGGTTCAGTTCAGGCTACTCAAAAATTGCAGCTTGTACATAGTGATGTCTGTGGTCCTATGCAGTCACCTTGTTTTGGGAACTATCTTTACTTCGCGACTTTCATCGATGAGTTTTCGAGGCATGCATGGGTATATCCATTGAAGGCAAAGTCCGAAGTTTTTATGTGCTTCAACTAGTTTCTGGTTTTGGCTGAAAATCTGTGAGCATGTAAAATGGGCACCCTCCATTCTGATCGTTTGGGGAATATATGTCTTCTGACTTTAATGCATTTTTGGCTAAACATGGGATAAAAAATCAGTGTAGAGTGTGGTATACACCTCGACAGAATGGAGTTGCTGAACGGAAGAACAAGTCACTCATGGAAATGGCAAGGTGTATGGTCAAGACTCAGGCTTTGCCACATAGTTTCTAGCTTGAGGATGTCATGTGTGCAGCATATGTACTTAACAGGTGTCCCACAAAAGCACTGCAGTCTATCACTCCATATTAGGCTTGGCATGGTCGCAAGCCATCTGTTGCTCATCTGCGTGTTTTTTGTTGTCTGGCATATGCATTGGTGCTTAAACTACATTGTATAATATTGGATGATAAAGTAGTAAAATTTATTTTTGTTGGGTACAGTTCTAAAAGCAAAGGCTATCGTCTGTATCATCCACAACTACAATGCATTTTGGTTAGCTGTGATGTTGTTTCTATGGAAGATGCTACTCAACCCTTACTTTCATGTACAAAGGAGACATCTGTTAGCTCCAAAGACATGAATGATACGTTGTTGCTTCTTTTTACAGGTGGACAACCTAGTGCTGGTCCTAATGACGCAACTGCTTAGCCTTTGCATGTTTCATGTGATGATGCAGATCATTCCATTTTTTATGTAGATTTACATGATGCACTTGTTGATGAGAGATATGATATTGAGCAAGCAAAAACTATGCCAAAATGGCTCGTGGAGACTTTGCATGATAGCAAATTAGATGCACCTATGCCATATCATACTCGTCAAGGCTCTCATAGGGCCTATTTTGCATCACATTGCTATGCTATGGTTGCACCTAGTCTCTATGATGAGAATGAGCCTGTTTCATTTGATGAAGCACAAAATTCAGAAAATTGGATGGCTGCTATGCAATCTGAATATTATGCTATAATGAAGAATGGTACTTGGTCTTTATGTGACTTGCTGCTTGGCAAGAAGGCCATTGGTACTAAGTGGGTATACAAGCTAAAGCGTAAGCTTGATGGTACAATTGACATGTATAAGGCTAGGCTTGTTGGAAAGGGTTATGTACAGAAAAGAGGCATTGATTTTGATGAAATCTTTGCTCCTACTTGTTGTATGACTACTATTTGTAGCATCTGTGCACTTGCAGCTCATCATGGTTCGAATGTACATCAATTAGACATTAAAACAACATTTTTGAATGGTGACTTGCATGAAGAAGTGTATGTTTTTTAGCCTTGTGGCTTTGTGTAGAAAGGGCATGAAAATCAGGTGTGCAAGTTAAAGAAGGCATTATATGGTTCAAAGAAAGCACCACGTGCTTGGTACGAAAAGATACATGCCTATCTCATTGCACATGGTTTAAGTGTGCTAATGATGTGCTTCTGATGATTGTTCTGTATGTTGATGACATGTTTCTCCCTGGTCCTCATGACACACATATTGCTGATTTTAAGGCTGATTTGCATGCCTCATTTGAGATGTCTGATTTGGGGCATTTGCATCACTATTTGGGCATTCACTTTATGCAAGTTGATGGTGGAATGGCTTTGAGTCAAACGAAATATATTGACATATTATTGCAGCATTTTGACCTTGAAGACTGTAAGCCTATTGCCACTCCTATGGAGACATGTTTATGCTTGAGTCTTCATGATGTTGGAGATGCATTTGATGTTGTTCCCTATCAGCAGGCTGTTGGATGCTTGATTTACTTATGCATTTCTTGGCCAGATATTCAATTTTTTGTCTCACAGATGAGGAGGTTTATGCATTGCCAAGGTGTCAAGCATTGGCAGGCAGTTAAGCGCATCTTTCACTACTTGAGTGGTACTCGGCTACTTAGATTGTTTTATCCCAAGGGGGGATCACTACCGCTAGATTTGCAGGCTTTTTTTTACTCTGAGTGGGCTGGTTGCTATGACACTCGTGTCCACTAGTGGTTCTTGCTTCATGCTTGGTAGCTCATGCATATCTTGGTTGAGCAAGAAGCAGCCTATTGCGGCCACTTCCAGTTGTGAGGCTGAGTATAGGGCAACTTTCACAACAACTGAGTGTGTGTGGCTCAAATGCCTTATGGTTGATTTGGGTGTTGGTTAGTCTTCTGCCACCACCATCTTCACTAATAGTCTGAGCGCATTGGCAGTTCAAAGTAACCATGTGTTCCATGCTTGCACTAAGCACATTGAGATGCACTATCAGTGTAGGGCTTTTTACGAACACTCTACCTAGGGAGAATTTTGAAGCACCCAGCTTTGGGCTTACTTCCTTTTGTGGAGTGATTTCTACATAGCTTGGCACATCCTTATACATGAGTGCCAGCTCCTTGTTCACTGCATCACTCCTAGGGGGGATTTTTTGATATATTTAGGTAGTGATGTGTGTGAACACTCTAGGACCACTAGGGCACTTTTTTCCCTCTTTAGGAGGTCCCCCCCCCCTTGTATATATGACTATTCCCCTAACCGACTACTTATCTTTGTACATTCTAGTAGTAATACATTCAGTATTGTGTGTTGTGCTCCAAGCTTCTTCTTCTTCCTTGTGTTGTTCGCGTGCTTCCATAGACACCTAACTCCAACACTTATATATCTAATTATACATAGCACATTTTATTATATATTCCACCGTTTTCAAATTTTTATTTGATTATATATATATTACTGATAAACCTAAAATCCTATTTTTTATATATTTAATTATATATGTTTATTTTAATTCAAGTACCCTAATTTCTTACATTTAATGATATGTATTATATTTTATTATATATTCTAATTTTTTCTCATAATAATATCAAACCTAAAACCCTATTTCTATATATTGAATTATATATATATATATTTATTTCAATTCAAAAACCCTAATTTCTTGTATATTTAATTATAAGTAGTACATTTTATTACATATTCCAATTTTTTCCTAATTTTTATATATTTTTTATTATATATATTTATGTATATATATAATTATACATAGTACATTTGTTTATATATTCTAATCTTTTCGAAAATTTATTTTATTATATATATTAATATTAAAGCTAAAAATCCTCTTTTTTTCAAACCTAAAGTATGTGGGTGTATGCATGTGTGTATGTATGTAAAAGCCAAAAACCCAAATCCTAAAGACTTAGACCTAAAACATGTATATGTGTATGTGTGTATGCATGTGCATATATATGTTTATGTGTGTATGCATATATGTGTATATGTGTGTATGGATATGTATATGTATGTAAAAACCCTAAAACCTTAATCCTAAAGACCTAGACCTAAAACATGTATATATGTGTATGTGTATGTGTACATGTAATATGTGTGTATATGTGTATATGTGTGTCTGCATGTGTGTATGTATGTAAAAACCATAAACCCTAATCCTAAAGGCTTACACCTAAAACATGTATATGTGTGTATGTGTGCATGCATGTATATATATATGTGTATGTGTATATGTGTGTATGCATATGTGTATGTATATAAAAACCCTAAGGCCCTAATCCTAAAGACCTAGACCTGAAACATCAATATGTGTGCATGTGTGTATGCATGTGTATATATATGTGTATGTGTATATGTATTATGTGTGTATATGTGTATATGTATGCCTGCATCTGTGTATGTATGTAAAAGCCAAAGACCCTAATCCTAAAGACTTAGACCTAAAACACATACATGTGTGTATGCATGCATATATATGCATATGTGTATATATGTAAAAACCGTAGGACCCTTATCCTAAAGACCTAGACCTAGAACATGTATATGTGTGTGTGCATGTGCATATATATGTGTATGTGTATATGTGTGTATGCATATGTGTATGTATGTAAAAACCATAAAACCCTAATCCTAAAGACCTAGACTATATATGTGTGTATATGTGTATGCATGTGTATATATATGTGTATGTGTATATGTATTATATGTGTATATGTATTATATGTGTATATGTGTGTCTACATGTGTGTATGTATGTAAAAGCCAAAAACCCTAATCCTAAAGACTTAGACCTAAAACATGTATATGTGTGTATGCATGTGTATATAATTGTATGTGTATATGTGTGGTATATATATGTGTATGTGTATATGTATTATATGTGTATATGTATTATATGTGTATATGTGTGTCTACATGTGTGTATGTATGTAAAAGCCAAAAACCCTAATCCTAAAGACTTAGACCTAAAACATGTATATGTGTGTATGCATGTGTATATAATTGTATGTGTATATGTGTGTATGCATGTGTATATGTATGTAAAATCCAAAAACCCTAATCCTAAAACCCTAACCCTAAAACATGTATATGTGTGTATGTGTGTATGGATATGTGACGTGTCTGTATGTGTATGTGCATGTATGCATGTGTATATGTGTGTATATGTGCACATGTGTGTATGTATATGTGTGTGTATGTGTATATGTGTGTTTGCATATGTGTGTATGTACATGTGTGTCTATGTGTATGTGTCTATGTGTGTGTATATGTGTGTCTCTTTTGTGTGTGTATATATGCATGTAAGTATATGTGTGTCCATATGTGTATGTATGTGCATGTATATATATGTGTGCTCATGCATGTGTTTATATGTGTGTGTATGTATGTATGCATATGCATGTGTGTATGTATATGTGTGTGTATGTACATGTGTGTATGTATATGTGTGTATGTATGTATGCATATGCATGAATATCATGTGTGTATGTAATATGTATGTGAGTGTGTTGTTGGTGCAAGAAAACCATCAATTGATGTTTTGGAAAAAGATTTGAAGTCAAAGATTGAAGCAAAGATAAATATATGAAGCTTGAAGTTAGTGCATGATCAGAGAATGAAGTCTTGTATATACACGTACACTAGACTTGTAATTAACTCACTTATACCTTTTTTATGGTCAAGATCTTGTACATATATGCTTATATATACAAGTAGAAAGTCAGGGCATGAGAGAGATGATGAATAATAAGTTTTAGAAGTCATTAGACATTTTAGAAGTGAAGAGAATAAGTCTCATCAATCAGATGTAATGTTTTCTTGAATAGACAAAAAATTGCACCCGATATTTTGCTTAGTGATCCTTCTCTGTTTATCATTTTGTGAAATGCTTTTGTAAAAATCTAAGTCCATAGTTATGTGACCTCTCTACAAATTTTCAGATCCTAATTCTGATCAGGTTGAGAGAATTAAGAGTAGGAACATTTATATGTGTAAATGTGAAGACGAGAAGATTCTAGTAGGTGCAAATTCGATGATAATGTTTTGGTCAGTTCTCCTTCAAAAGTGTAAACTTTTGAGCAAGCAAGCATTCATTCCTTAAGTAGGAAGGTAAAGCTACCTATGGCTAAAAGATATTAAATAAACGGGTTCTATTTTAAGAGAACTATGCATTAGAAGTTACAGGTGTCAAAGTCGATTGTATAGGAGTACAGTTTTAGAGATAGGTAAATTGTTTGGAGTAAATCTCAAGATTTACTAAAGCTTTTGAAAAATTTTGACTTGGACAAGGTACGGAAACAAATATTGACACCTCATACAAAGTTTCATTGAAACATTTACACATTTGATCACTCAATGAGTGAATTATGTGCAGCAGACTTTTCAGAATAATCACTCTCTTCATAGTTAGTGCAAAGATTGATAATCTGGCATTAGTATTCCAAAATTGGTTGAGGCTTTGAGTTATTCTTGATATAGAGGTGCTCTAACAGGATAACTTGTCCTTTTGGGGATTAACACTCTCCATCAATGGTATCAGAGCACGAATCATCAAAATTAAAGAAAGGAGGACCCCGACTGTTGCAGCTATATAGAAATCAACCTTTGAAGATTCAAAAGGTGAAAGTTTGAAGTGAAAGCTAGAGAAAGAGGCCTGAAGCTATCAAGAAGATCCAAAGGAACTACATGCAAAGTAAAGGTACACTTATTCCTCACAAAGCTTGAAGAATTTAATGCACAGGTAAAGATGGATGGGAAATTCTCTTTAGATAGAGAAATTGGATAGAGAAAACTATCTTGCTTGGTCAATGATGGAAGCTCATCTTATGCGCAAAGACTTGATATGATACATTATAGGTGAAGAAAAAAAAACCAAAATTCAGAGATCGTAGTGCTTCAACTAGGGATGAACTCTCAGATTTGAAGACATGGATGAAGAAGGATGCTCAAGCTAGGAGCATTATCTACATGGGAGTCAATGATTACTTTCTACCTCACATTAGAGACCTTGAAAGTGCAAGTGACACATGGAATGCTTTGGAAGAACATTGCCAAAATACCACAAATCCAAGGAAGGCATATTTATGGGCAGAGTTTACCACATTCAAGAAGAAGGCTTCTCAATCCATTTCTGATTATGTAGCAAGGATGAAGGACATTCTTGATGCATTAGGAGCAATTGATGAAGATATTGAAGAGGAAAACTTGGTAAGGAAAATTCTCACAGGTTTGAGAGGAGATGAGAAATGGAATCCATTCATTTTATCCACTGAATTGTCATTAGATCATTTTACTCTTTTTTTGAATCAGTTGCTAGGACATATGCTAACCTTTGAGCAGGATGTCAAAGGTGATGTTGATAAAAGTACAGATCAAGCAATGTATTGAAAGGACAAGAAGAAGTTTAACAAAGGCAAGCAACAATTGAATGAAGAAGAAGGTACAACTAGCCAAGCTAACTTCCTAAGAGGAAGAGGTGGTGGCAAAGGAAGAGGTAGAGGCAGAAGCAATAAAGATGGTGCGAAAGCTTGTTGGATTTTTGGTAAGAATAAAATTTTAGCTCATGATTGTTGGCATAATAATCAGAATGGTTGAGGATATAATCAGAACTTTAATTCAAGAGGAAGAGGTAGAAATCAGAGAGGTAATTTTAGAGGTAGAGATAGTAGATATTTCTTTGGAAGAAATGCAAGTAGAGGCTTTCAAAGTCAATCCTACAATAATACCTACTACAATTATGCTTTGGATCAGAAGGAGGATTCAAGCTTAATTATGAATGCAACTTGTGAAAGAAAAAGTGAAAGTCAAAGAGTCTTCTACATAGACTCAGGTTGTAGCAATCACCTGAGTGGCAACATTCCTTTGATGACTAATTTGGAGACTAAAATAACTAATCATGTGGTTCAAACAGGTGATAAAATAAATCATAATCTGAGGTCAATTGGATTAGTAAAGGCCGAGGATGGAAGCACTATTCTAAGTAAGGTTTTTTATGTTCCTACAATTCCAAATAATTTGGTAAGTGTAGAGAAAATTGTAGAGAAAGGTTATGAAGTAAGGTTCACTAATGATGAAGTTTTTTTGGAAGACCCTAGCAATGGGTATAAACAAATTGTTTTAGGAAAGAAACAAGGGAGGCTATTCAAGATGCAAGGCAATGTTGGTCATGCCTTGTTTACTTATGGAGGACATAAGATCTCTGAGTCAGATCTTTAGCATAAAAGGCTTGGACATTTCAATGAAAGAGATATTAAGGATATGATTAACAATGGTTTAGTGCTTGGATTACCTAATGTTTCAAGTCAACATATGACATATAGATGTGAGGCATGTCAATTAGGTAAGGCTCATAAACAATCATATAATAAGCATGGTTTCATGTATTCAGAGAAGCTTGAATTGGTACACACACATGTGTGGGGACCATCAAAGGACTTTAGTGTTAATGGTCCAAGATATTATGTGATTTATGTTGAGCAGATGGAGGGGGAGAGTATTTCTCTAATGAGTTCAATGAATACTTATGGAATGCATGTATAAAAAGGGAAGTTACTTGCAGGTACTCTCCTCAACGAAATGGTGTAACAGAAAGGAGAAATAGAACTCTTGTTGAGTTTGTAGGGTCAATAATGAAGGAGAAAAATTGTCCCAATTATTTGTGGGTCGAGGCTATAAAATACAGCTACATACTTGGTTAATAGGTTACCATGTAAAGCCTTGCAGGGTATGACACCATATGAAGCTTGGTGGGGTAAGAGACGTACCTTAGATCATTGCAAAATATTTGGATGTTGGGCTTATGCATATGTGCCATCTTAGTTGAGGCATAAATTGGAGCCTAAAGCTGAAAAATATGTGTTCATTGGTTATGGTGATAATCAGATGGGTTATAGGTTGTGGAGTCCATCCACAAAGCAATTCCTTTTGTCAAATGATGCGAAGCAGGTACTTGGTATGCAGGTACAATTAATATTCATGCAGGTGATGAAGAAATATTGAATCAGAAGGAAGGTAAATCAAAGTTTCAAATATTTGATGAAGAAGAGAACAATGAAGCATAAGCTGAAGTTGAAGAAATGCCAAGGTTTTATCCAGAATGTGATGAAATAGAAACTCCAAGAAGTGGAGAACCCAGAAGGTCATCAAGACATAAATGGCAACCTACAAGGTATAGCATGACACTTCTTTTTTGACTACTAAAGATTATGCTTATATGGTAAAAGCAAAGGAAGACCCTTCTACATATGAAGAGGCAAAAGGTAAGGAAAATTGTAACAAAGCTATGTAGGAAGAGTATGATGCATTAATGGAGAATGAGACATGGGATTTGGTTCCCAAACCAAATAGTCAGAAGATCATTGGATGCAAATGGGTCTACAAGACAAAGAGGTATGTAGATGGAAGTGTGTTTAGATATAAATCTAGACTTTTTGTGAAAGGGTATGCTCAAACATATGGTATAGATTAGGATGAACTTATAGTCATGTGGCAAAGATGACAACTATAAGGATTCTCATAGGTATTGCTGCATGTAAAGGTTGGAAGCTATGTCAATTACATGTGAAGAATGCTTTTCTAAATTGTTACATTTCAGATGATGTTTTCATGGAGCAACCAGAAGGTTTCAAGGATAAAAGGTATCCAGAATATGTACATAAGCTCAAAAGAGCTTTGTATGGTTTGAAGCAGGCTCCAAGGGCATGGAATTATAGACTTGTGAAGTTCTTTAAGGAGCTTGGTTTCCAAGTGTCTAAAGCAGATAGCAACTTGCTTGTTAAAGAAAGTGACGATGGGTTCATTTACATGTGCATATATGTTGATAACATAATTCTTACAAGTACAGATGAGAAGGGCATACAACGTCTTAAGAAGCAAATGGAGAAAGAATTCAAGATCAATGATTTGGGAGACTTGTCATACCTCTTGGGCATGGAGATTTCATATACTCAACATGGAGTGTATGTGACTCAAGAAAGGTATTTGAAGAACTTGCTAATCAAGTTTAAAATGGAAGATTGCAGGGTAGCACCTACTCCAATGGAGGTGAATCACAAATTGAGCAGATAAGGAGGAGAAGAATTCAAGGACATGAAGCTATATCAAAGTCTGGTTGGTAGTTTAATCTATGCTACATTAACTAGGCCTGATTTATCATATGCAGTTGGAGTATTGTCTTGATTCATGCATTGTCCTAGGAAAGAACATTGGGTTGCAGGATAAAGAGTGTCAAGATACATTAAGGGTACACTCAAGGAAGGTTTGTATTATGGTTTCACATCAGATACAAACATCAAGATATAGAGTGATACAGATTGGGCAAGTAATCCTGATGTTAGGAGATCAACCTACGGTTATGTATGTTATGTGGAAGATAAATTAATCTCTTGGTGTTCTAAGAAGAAACATACAGTTGCTTTGCCATCCACAAAAGTAGAGTATAAAGGGATGGTTGAAGTTGCAAAAGAGGTCATATGGTTAAAGATTCTCATGAAGAGTTTTGACATCATTCAGAGTACACCCACTATTCATGGAGATAATATGAGTTCATTGTATTTAGCTGCTAACCCTATGTTTCATACCAGGACTAAACATATTGAGATTCAATATCATTTTCTAAAGAGATTGAAGTCATACATACTTCAACAAAAGATGAGATTGTAGACATGTTAACTAAAAGCTTGGATGGACCAAAGCTACAAAGATTCAAAGACATGGCAGGTATAAAGAAGATGGAGAAAATCACAATTGATGATTGAGGGGAAGCAGTTGCTGCAGGACAACCATCACTTGATGTTTTGGACAAAGATTTGAAGTCAAATAATGAAGAAAAGATCAATATATGAAGCTTGAAGTTAGTGCATGATCAGAGAATGAAGTCTTGTATATACATGTACACTAGACTTGTAATTAACTCACTTATATCTTTGTTATGGTCAAAAGCTTGTACATATATGCCTATATATACAAGTAGAAAGTCGGGGCATGAGAGAGAGATGATGAATAATACGTTTTAGAAGTCATTAGACACTTTAAAAGTGAAGAGAATAAGTCTCATCAATCAAATGTAATGTATTCCTAAATAGAACAAAAATTGTGCCCGATATTTTGCTTAGTGCTCCTTCTCTGTTTATCATTTTGTGAAATGCTTTTGTACAAGTCTAAGTCCATAGTTGAGTGACCTCTATACAAATTTTGAAGTCCTAATTGTGATCAGGTTCAGAGAAGTAAGAGTAGGAACATTTACATGTGTAAATGTGAAGAAGAGAAGACTATAGTAGGTGCAAATTTGATGACAATGTTTTAGTTAGTTCTCCTTCCACAATGTAACGATTTGAGCAAAAAAGCACTCATTCTTTAGTTTGGAAGGCAAGCTACCTATGAATAAAATCATTTGAATAAACGAGTTCTAATTTAAGAGAAGCATGCATTAGAAGTTATAGGTGTCAAAGTCGACTATATAGAAGTACAACTTTAGACATAGGTGAATTGTTTCGAGTAAATCTCAAGTTTTACTAAACCTTTTGAGAGAATTTAACTTGGAGAAGGTACTCAAACAATAGGCAACACCTCATACAAAGTTTCATTGAAAACATTACACATTTGTTCACTCAATAAGTGAATTAAGTGTAGCAGACATTTCTGAATAGTCACTCTCTTCACACTTAGTGCAAAGATTGTCAATCTAGCATTAGTCTTCCAAAATTGGTTGAGGTTTTGAGTTGTTCTTGATATAGAGGTGCTCTAACATCAAGGACAACTTGTTATTTTGGAGATTAACACTCTCCATCATGTGTGTGTCTATGTGTGTATGTATATATGTGCGTGTGTGTGAAAACGCGTGTATGAATATGTGTGTATGTACATGTGTGTCTCTTATGTGTGTATGCATGTGAGAGTGTATGTGTATGCATGTGTGTGTACGCATGTGTCTATATGTATGTGTGTGTGTGCCTATATCTGTATGTAAGCAAATGCATGTGTGTATATATGTATGCATATGCATGCGGCCTGCATGTAATATGTATGCATGCATATACATGAGTATGTGTGTGTATATGTATCTCTTTCTCTCTCTCTCTCTTTCTCTCTCTATATCTCTCTCTTTCTCTCTCTCTCTCTTGCTCTCTCTTGCTCTCTCTTTCATTGCATCTGTGTACATATGTATGAGTACACATGTGTGTGTATGTATATGTGTGTATGTATGTACACATATGCATGTGTGTATGTAATATATATGCATGCATATATGTGAGTATGCATGTTTGTATCTATCTATATCTCTCTCTTTGTCTCTCTCTCTCTCTTTCATCTCTCTCTCTCTTTCATCTCTCTCTCCATTTCTCTCTCTCTTTCATCTCTCTCCCCCTCTCTTTAATCTCTCTCTCTTTCATCTCTCTCTCTCTCTCTCGATCTCTCTCTTTCTCTCTCTCTTTCATCTCTCTCTTTCATCTCTCTCTCTCATCTTCTCTCTTTATCTCTCTCTATCTCTATTTCTAATAAAGAACAAAACAATAACTTACATCCATGTAATTCTTCGGATCTCTCTCATCAAAGCCCAATCGACATCATCTCTTGTTAAATTCAAAGAACCGATGCCAAAATGCTCCTACAAAACAAAAGGAATATATCAATGCTTATACCGATGCCTATCTTGATGACTATACCGATGCATATACTGACGGATGAATTTTTCGATGCTTATACTGGTGACAAGCTTTCAATGGTTATATCGACACCCAAGTGATTGTCGATATTCCTAGCATGATCATTCGAGACATTTCCAATGGTCATATCGATGACACGGTATGACCATCAGCATGGGTACTGTTGGTATGCCCCTCATATGTTGTAGTGTTTAGATCTCATTCATACACGTGTGTGGTCCTATGCCCACAAGGTTATGAGGTGGTTCTCTTTACTTTGTCACTTTCGTAGATGATGCTACTAGAAAAGTTTGGGTATATCCTATCAAATCAAAGGATGAGATATTCCCTACTTTCAAAAAATGGCATTCTTGAGTTGAGACTGAAAAAGGAACTAAGCTTAAATGTTTACATTCAGATAATGGGGTTGAGTATACCTCACCTGAATTCAACCTCTTTTGTCACTCTAGAGGAATTGGTAGAGATTTAATAGCTCCTTATACCCCAACACAAAATGTATAAGTTAAAGGATGAATAGAACTATTCAGGATAGAGTAGTTTCTATCCTACATCATGCAGAATTTTCACAAGGCTTTTGGGAAGAAGCAGTATTGAGTGCAGTTCATGTGATTAACCTTTTACCTAGTACTACCAAAGATATGAAAGTGGCACAAGAGCTATGGACAGGGACACCACCATATTATGATCATCTTTGAGTTTTTGGTTGTGAATTATATGTTCATATACCCAAGAATCTTAGAAAAAAGCTAGACCATAATCAAAGAAATGCATTTCTCTTGGTTATGTTTGAGAAGGCCAATTTGGATATCACTTATAGGATTAGTGATCAGAACTATTGATGTATTTTTTTATTAATGAGTCTAAGATGCATAAACAACCAATTAAGGATGTTGAAGTGATTAAAAGTGGTATCTAAGGATACTATTCCACCAATTGGAATGGATAAAAATGTTGCAGATAGGGATGTTCAAGGGATAGTCCAATTGAATTAGTCTGCAAATGTTCTTGTTCACCAACTATTGACACACTCTACACATGACTCACATTCACGTGATAGATATGTTCCACGTTTGAATGTTTTTATGCTAATAGATGTTGGTGAGCCTTCTTGCTACACAGACAAAGGATCATGTCAAGAGGGAGCATGCCATGAAGAGTGAGCTGGATTCTATTCACAAGAATGGTACTTGGGATTTAGTACCTTTGCCAAAGGGAAGAAAGCTTTACCATGTAAATGGGTATGTAAGCTTAAATTCACATCAGATAGTGATTCTCCAAAGTATAAAGCATGACTTTTTGCAAAACATTTTGAGCAAAAACATGGTGTTGATTTTGAGGAGATCTTCTCTCTATGGTCAAGATGGCTACCCTGCACATGTTGCTTGGATTCGTTGCAGTGGAGGACTTAGAGCTAGTCCAAATGGATGCAAAAGCTATGTTCTTGAATGTAGATCTTACAGATGAGGTCTATATGGAACAACTAGAGAGTTTTGTAGTTCCTCGCAAAGAGACTCTAGTTTGTAAGTTGAAGAATAGCTTATATGGACTTAAACAATCCCCTAGACAATGGTACCAAAAGTTTGACAATTCCATGAAGTTTAAAGGCTATTGTCAAAGCAATGATGATCATTGTCTCTACACAAAGAGATGCTTATGTGTGAGCTTGATATGCTTGATACTTTATGTCGATGATATGTTGATTGCCGGGAAGTCCTCTTATGAATTGTCAATTCTCAAGCAAAAGTTGAGTGAGACATTTGATATGAAGGTTTTGGGGGATCCCAAATATATGATTTGGCATGGCCATTACTCTTGATTGGAGTAAAAGATTTATATACTTGCCTCAAAGTGAGTACATATCCAAAGTAATTCACAAGTTCAATATGGAGGGTGAAAAGGCATTGAGTACACCTTTATCCTCATTTGTGAAACTGAGCAAGGATGATTGCCTCAAATCGGATGAGGAAAAGAAATTCATGAACAAAATTCATTTTAAGTGTGTTGTTGGTAGTCTCATGTATGCTATGGTAGCTACGAGACCAGACATTGCATTTGCAGTGGGAGTTGTGAGCAGATATATGTCTAACCCTAGTAAGAACCATTGGGAAGTGTTCAAGATGATTTTGAGATATTTGGATGGCTCTAAAGGCAAGTGTTTATGCTTGGGTAGAGGGAAGGCATCCACTATTGGTTACACAGATTCTGATTGTGTTGGTTGTGTAGAAAATCATAAGTCTACATTAGGGTACATTTTTCCTTTTTCTGAAGGTGCTATCTCTTGGAGATCTAATCTTTAAGAATCTATAGTTGTTTCCATTTGCAGAGTATGTTGTAGCAAGTGAGGCATGTAAGGAAGCATTGTGGATTTCTAGTTTTACTTGTGATATGGGTCTACCTTGGGCCGTTTGCTTAGTGATAGTTAGAGTGCCATTGCTTTGGCTAAGAATCTGGTTTATCATGCAAAGACCAAGTACATTGAGGTGAGGTATCACTTCATTAGAGATTGCTTAGCCACTAAGCATATTATTCTTGAGAAGGTTCATACTCGGGATAACGTTGCAGATGCTTTGACTAAAGCTCTACGAGAGGATAGCTTCCGACACTATTGTCACTTGATGGGGGTTACCTGACCCATGATCTTACATAGTTACTTGTATACTATGTAACATGCCTATTAGGTGAAAGGTATAGTTTCTATACCTACAATTAGGTATTCTTTATCATTCTATATTTTTCTCCCATAGTCACTTTGGCTATATTCACCTTTATGTGGGAGATTGTTATCATTAGTGTACATGTGAAAGGCCAAATGTTCATTAGAAACTTTTGTATATGTTATTTGATAAAACGTATAATGGTTTGGTAAGCCGCAAACTATATGTTTAATCATGTTTTGTAATACATAAGAAATCTATGTTCGTGCTCTCTATGTACTCTCCATTTTTGTGTATTTTCTAGACCCATGTAGAGTACTCTGTGCAGCACCGGAGCTTCGTTTACTACCACAAGGGTATCGTCGTGAAGCTCTTAAGACACAGAGTCCACCATGATACATCACCATTGAAATACTTCATTAATTGCCAACTAAAATATGTGAGTGGAAATCCCCTCTAAGCTACTAAATAATTTTGGATGACATGATTTCTCAACGTTTTCTATCTCCTTTCTAATATCACATCTCGATAGTGATTCATCATTCATAATCTCAAATTCCTACAAAGAAACAATGGATGCTATTATGTTAGCATCCTTATAGATACATTCGAGGCTAAAAAACCATGCTACAGCCCAACCAACTGTTGAGACCTTTTGTTTCTTTGAAAGAGAAAATTGATAAATGGGAGATTGCTAGTATCAATTAGAATTTCTCTTGTCCTCCCAAGAGGGGGGAAGATATCCAGAGAGCCAGGGCCCACATAGCTTCTGTCAGGGCTAAAACTCTCCCTCAAGGGATGATTTCTCTTCTGGACTTGCCCCTCTCTCCTGGTGAGGTGAAAGAAACCATTGATAAATTGAAACTTGGGAAATCTCCAGGGATTGATGGGATTCCTAATGAGCTTTTCAAAGTACTCAAGGACTTCATTACCCCTTACCTTCTGGAGATCTGGAGAGAGGCCACTAGGAAAGGTTCTTTGTCCGCTGACATAAACATGGGGGTTATCAGACTCATCCACAAGAAGGGCCCTAAGGATGATCTCAATAACTGGAGACCCATCACTTGTCTTAATTCTGTTTACAAAGTTTTTGCTTCTGCCCTTGCTAGAAGAATTAGCCCCATCATGGATTCTATCATTTTACCCATGCAAAAAGGTTTTATCAAAGGAAGGTACATATTAGATGCTATCATATCCTTGTGGGAAGGCTTTGACCTTGCTGATGAAAAAGGTCTTGATTTCTACTTTTTTAAAATCGATTTCGACAAGGCCTATGACAGAATCGAATGGGACTTTGTTCTTCAATCTCTGCAGGATATTGGTCTGGGAAAAAAGTTTATTAAATTTGTTAGTACTCTTTTTGGGAATGCTTGGTCCAGAATCTCTTTGAATGGTCATCTCTCCCCCCCTTTTAAAATTGTTAGATCCATTAGACAAGGGTGCCCCTTGGCCCCTCTTTTATTTGCCATTGCCAGTGATGCTCTTGGGTGGTTGGTGAATCATGAAATGTCCAGAGGTAATATTAAAGGCATCCGCATTCCCAACTCCAATCACCAATTGGGTCTCCAAATGTTTGCGGATGACACTAACATGTGTACTTTGGCTGAGCCTATTTTTGCTGAAAATTTTCTGGCTTGTTTGAATACTTTTTGTTTGGCTAGTGGTTCTCACATTAACCACTCCAAAACCGGTTTTCGTTCCTCCAATAATTTGATTCCCATCTGCATTTCTAACTCCAATTGTATGATCTTGCAGGAACAAGTTGTTTTTAGACTCCTGGGTATTCCCATGGGATTCAATGTTACTATGCAACAAAGATGGGATTGGGTGATTAACAAATTTAAAGCTAAAATGTTCAGGTGGTATAATGTTTATGCCTCTTTGTCTCACAGATGCTTCATATTAAAACATTACCTGCTCCCTTCCCTGGTGTACTTCTTGTCTTGTTGGAGCCCTTCAAAGAAGCAGCTTGGCCAGGCCATTGCCCTGGCCAGGAGGTATTTGTGGGGTGGCAATGATCAAGTTAATAAAACTCCTAAAGTTTCTTGGAAGATATGCTGTTTGCCTAAGCATGAAGGAGGGTTAGGCATCATATGTCCCATTAAAATGGCTGAGAATATGACTTCTAAGTGGATCCTCAGAGCTTTAAGCTCTTCTGATATCTGGGCTGTCCTCCTTAAAAGGAACATACATAAATTTCATGTCAAAAATTACAAAGCGTGGTCTAACAATCACTTGTGGGATATTGTTATCTCACCCTCCATTTTTTCTCCTGTTGGTAGTACTCTTTCCTGCAGATTTTGGTCTATGTGGATGAAGGTCAAGACCTGCTTCTCTCCAAGCTCCAAGTATACTTCTAACATTAATTTCTTTTTGCAGGAATCTCCTTCGCTGGGTTGGATTGCATTATGGAAGAACAAAAGTATTGGCATTAGAGAGCATAAATGCTTCAAACTGGGAATTAGAAACTGGGCTTGGTTCCTCAATGATGGGGAGTTGATCTCTGATAATTCTATCCGTGTCCTGACACAATGCTCTTCTGGTTGCTTTCAGATCTTGTTGGAGATGAAGTCCCTCTTGAAGGAGAAGTTGGAGGAGTGCAGGAATAGCAACACTCACATCAAGGACATTGCTAAAGATATGTGGCAAAGCTTTAAAGTCAACAAAGGCTCTGTTCTCTGTGTGGTTAACAAGCTGAATAAGAGATGGGGATGAAACTGGTCGGCCATCCAGTGGAGATACAGGTTCAAAGTTGTCTGGGCTTTCCCCCTCAACATCAAACATTCCTTCTTGGAATGGTTGATCTTACATAATGGTCTATGGACAGGCAACAGGGCAAAGAGAGTAAATCCCAATAATGGAAAATGTTCTCTGTGTAGCAGGGAAGAGGATTTAACCCATCTGTTCATCAAATGTTGGCAATCCAGACAGTTCTGGAGTCTGCTTGATCCTATTCTGGCAATAAAAAAGATCCCCCAACTGGGCGTTAGTGAAATCCTTCTTGGCTGTTGCAATAAACTTGATCTTGTTCTCTGGAATCTGTGGAGGGGGCATATATTATGGTATATATGGATCAGTAGAAATCAATCGTTGTTTAACAGTGGCAAAAAAAATTTTTTGTGTGCCCTCAGGAAAACATTGTATCTTACTGGTATACATAGTCTTCAAGCCATTAAAAATGCCCCCCATGATCTCAATAGCACTATCAAATCCTTGCCTCCTTCTAAATGGAGGAAATCTCTTCTTGAATGTTACTCCCAAGACAGATTCATTATGGTCTGTAATTTGTAACCCCTTGTTTTATGATGGGATCTCTGCTTCCCTGTATACTTTGTAACTTTTTCCATTAATTTACTCTCTTTTCCTGTTGTCTCAAAAAAAAAAAATTAGAATTTAGTTTACTCACATTTAATGATTTTGATATCCTCAAATTTTTTTTTATTATAAAGGAAGTTCGGCAGTAGCCTACTCTCCCGGACTTGAATTAAATTAAGAAACAAAGGTACAATAGAAGGGGACTAGTGCCCACGGGACCCCCCCAATCCCACAAAGCAGGGGAAGCTTGGTTGATTCCTAGATTGCATTACAAAGAAGGTTGATCACCCTCTCGTCGCCCTCATGCGGGACCCACTTGGGTTTGAGCTTGTTGTTGATCAAAAGGAAGACTTGATGGTGCCTGAAGGGTGGGGATTTCTTACTGTTGGCAATCCTTTTGCCAAGGAGGAATAGAGATTTTTCAATCGACCACTCCCTGGGGGGGTCGCCGAAGTTGAGAGCACACCGCTCTCGCCAAATTTTCCACATGACTTCCCCTCTGATTGCGTTCCAGAGAGTCGCAGAGCAGCCAATCGCTTCTCCCAAAAGGACTTGTTTCCAACTAAACTGTTTCTGAACTCTGATTTTCAGTCCAACCGTATGCCAGATTCTGTAGGAGTTGGGGCAAGTAAGGAAGATGTGTGGGACATCTTCGATAGCACGGTGGCAGCGTTTGCACCACGGAGGGATCCCACAAATTTTGCTTGCCTTATGGTTAGTCCAAATTCCTCGATGAAGAATTTGCCATAAGAGGACAGACTTCTTAATCTCTATAAGTGGGTGCCAGATACCCATGAATTTCATGTCCCACCGAAGCCGCGTCCAAGACAGGCACCACTTCTTGTTGAGGCTGATCTGGAGGTCAGTCGTTTCTTTGATGTTCGGGATTTTGAGTAGGCTATTTCCATTGTGCCATTTGAGACCACGCGCGTTCGGAGCATCATGTCCCATGAGCAGGCGAGTTTTGTGACGATCCCAAGCGAGGCATCTGCTTTGCAAGGTGTTCCATTCTTCGTAGGAGATGTTTGTGCGAGGGTCGATATCCTCGAAGTTGATCCAGCTGTTGGTGTCATGTTTCCAGAGGTGTTTCCATTTTTTGAATCCTTTGTTCCATAACTTCTTGGCATTTTGAATGTTCCACGACTCCACACTCCGAATGCCATGTATCGGAAACCAGATAGAGTCGTTTTGTCTGATTCCGGCCGCCCACTTCCAGTCCTCACTAATTCTTGTGAAGCTTTTGACTTTATTCGAGCCCTTCCAAAGAGAGCAAACGAGATTGGAGCCTTTCGGGAAGACAGGTATCGGGGAGAATAGCAGGGTCATGATGTCAAGGTTCTTCCAGTTCGGGGATCCCGTGAGGGCCAACTCATTTTTGTTTCTGAAGATCAGCTTGGCCCACGAGGTCTCCTGATTGCACCAAGCATTAATCATCCATTTGGCTGCCAGTTTGTTAGCCATACACCCAATGTCCAGGATGCCAAGCCCCCCGCTATCTCTAGGGCTGGTGCAGATGGCCCATTTGATTTTAGGCACCCCCCTTCTGTTATGATCACCCGTCCAAAGAAAGTTTCTGCAGATGCTGTTCAGTTTGGACAGGCCTTGCTCATTCGGTCTCCAGCAAGAAAGGAAATAGATGGTAGACGAGAGGAGGAACGTGTTGATAACCATCGCCCGTCCAGCGAGATTGATTTGCATGCCTCTCTAGTAATTGAGCTTGTTTTCAAGTCTGGCCAGCACCCAGTTCCATCGCTGCTCCATAGAGACGCCAAACCCCAAGGGGATTCCAAGCAGCCGGAAGATTTGGCCCTGCGGAATGATTTGACAGCCATGATCAATGAGAAGGCCAGGTTGATGTCCCACAATGGCCCTAAAGGCGGTCTTGTTGTGGTTGATTTTGGATCCAGAGGCCTCACAAAAGGTATCAAGACACCTCCAGAAAGTCTCCAGGCTGGTATTATCATTGTGAACGAACGCGTTCATATCGTCAGCAAAAAGTCTCATGATGATTTGACTGTGGTCGTGAGGTAGCTGGAGGCCTTTGATATTGCCAGCCTCCACATGATGAGCCACAAGTCTGCTCAGCCCCTCAGTGGCGATGGCAAAGAGAAGGGGGGCAAGGGGGCACCCTTGCCTAATAGATCTTTTAAGCTGGATCGCCTTCGAAAGTTTGCCGTTAACGTTAATTTGGGTCGTTGCGTTGCCGAGAAGGGTCGCGATCATCTTGGTGAATTTCTGACTACATCCGAGGTCTTGGAGCGACTGCAGAATATAGTCCCATTCTAGCCTATCGTAGGCTTTGTCGAAGTCGATCTTGAGGAAGACCACATCTTGATTAGACTCGTTTGCAAATTGAATACCTTCCCAAATATCCATAATGGTTTCCAGGATGGACCTGCCTTTGATGAAACCTTTTTGGTCCACACTAAGCCAAGATCTCAGGTGGCACGCAAGTCTGTTGGCAATGACTTTGGCGACGATCTTGTATCCTGTTTGGAGCATCGTAATTGGCCGCCAGTTCTCGATTCTGTTTTTCTCCCCCTTCTTGTGAATCAGCTTGATAATTCCATTATTTATACAAGAAGGAAGAGCACCAAATTTTAGCGCTTCTTGCCAAACCATCCGAAGAGGGGTGGCAACCACCAGCTTGAAGGATTTAAAGAACTCGTTAGTGAGTCCGTCGGGTCCCGGGCTTTTACCGAGAGGGAGGGCATCAATGACCTCAATGATTTCTGATTCAGAGATCGGGGCATGAAGCAGGGAGTGGAGGTTGGGTGGTATTCTCCGGGGGGAAACCCTAGAAATGGAAGCCATGCAGTCCCTTCTATGGTGGGAGAGGGGGTTCGAGGTTCCCAGGAGTCTCGTGAAGTGCCCTTCGATGATGCCAAAATTATCTTCTTCCGAGTTGCATACATTGCCATGTGGGTCTAGCAGTAGGGGAATCGTCTCTCTGTTGTGTTTCCTTTTAAGGATACTGCACATCTCTTTGGTGGGTTTGTCGGCTTTTCCAGCCCACCACTCCTTGAAGAAGATTTGCAAGTTTTTCCTTTGTATTTCTTCCTCATATCTCAACGCTGCTCTGATTCTTCGGAGACCTTTCTGGGCTTGGTGTTTTCCTTTGTTCACTTCCTCCTCGAGTCGCCAGAGTCTGTGGTAAAGCGCTTCCCTACGAGCCCGCCGCACCGTCTCGAGCATCTTCTTAGTTCTGATCATGATCTTGCGAGACTTGTCGACCGCACTTCTCCAGCACTTGGCTGGGGCCAAGCCAGAGGCGAACGCCACCTTCCACACATCGGCAATCTCTTGATGGACGGAGGGGAGAGAGAAGGTGGAAGCGTTGGCATGGAACCACGGAGCCTTGTGGGTCCTGTTGGAGGGTTGAAAAGTGATAACGATCGGGTAGTGGTCAGAGATGGTGAGGTCAGTACGTTGCGTGATGGAAGGGTGGCCCCACAGATGAGTAAAGCTCTGAGAGATGTAGCATCTATCAAGTCTAGCTTTCCTCAGATCCTCGCCCGCTTGGAGATTCGACCAGGAAAAGCCATTCGAGTCTTTGAATTCGACCAGATCCAAGTGGAGTTTGGTCATGTCCCACGTTTCTTTCTCCCGACTGTCAATGACCCTGCCCTTGCCCATCCATCTGTCCAAAGGGTCCTCCACCATGTTGAAGTCTCCACAAATAAGCACGTTGTGAGGAAGCGAGTCAAGAGAAGTCCAAGTGTTCAGCCTCTCCAAATCCCCGTTGGGGGCGTACAAAGAAACCATGGTAACATAGAGGGGAGCACCAAAAGAAACCGCAATCCAGCGATGGTTTACATCTTCAATGGAGTTCTCGAGCTTTTCAAGCCAGGGTTGTTTAACACCGATAGCCGTTCCACCGGACCCCCGCTGGTGCTTTGTTGGGGATCCACACATGGGCCGAGGAAACCTGTCTGAGCCGTTTCAGAAGGTCTTCTCCGTCGATTTTAATCTCTTGAATGCATATAATGTCTGGTTTTAAGCTAATGTCGCGGAGCCATTGACCAATGATGGCCGCTCTTGAGGGGTCGGTTAGCCCCCTAGCATTCAGCGAGATGACAATCATTTTTGTATTGATCCCTCTTTGCGGGAGGGAGCCTTGTCCTTTCTTCTCTTGGCTTCATCTTTCTTTTTCGCTGGGATCTGTTCCCGACTTAGAAATCGGTTCTTATGGGGGCTTTTCCAGGGTAACTCCAAAGGCTGTTTCCCTTTGCGGGATGCCCCCCGCTGGGGAGAATTGGGCCCCGTGCTCGGCAACGTTTCCGGGATCGTCGATCCAATGATGGAACTTTCACTATCCATGTTGTCTTCATTATTAGTAGTGAAACCATCTTCTTTGCTTGTAGTGTAGCCCTCCTGGGGGGTTTCTTTGTTGTCAGGGATCTCTAGGGCTACGTCGTAGTTGTCTACCTCAGGTGGTTCCCCACCTGGGTAGTCGAGCTCGTTGATCTCCTTTCCGAGATTGCAATACAAATTGCTGTGTGGGGTAATTAGCAGGTTGTTCCTCTCACCGTTGGCCCTCGGACTTCTTTTCCTTCTTCTTCTAACTTCAGTAAAGCCATCAGCATCGGCTTGTGGATTGGGGAGGCCCTTGTCCACCCCTTCCTTGGTCGGGTGGGTCAAATCGCCCTTGTCGTCTTGAGCAGTTTTGGAGGCTTCTTGTGAACGCTTGTTTTTTTGCCTGAGAGGGCAGTCTTTAATCCTGTGACCTTGCTGACCACAACGAAAGCACGCGTTGGGGAGGTTTTTGTAGGTGACATCCTGCTCCCAAACATCACCTTCGCCCATGTCCACTTTGATCATTGATGGAAGCGGCGAACTGAGGTCGGCCTCGACGCAGATTTGTGGGTGCCACCTAGCATTGAACGAGTGTCTTGCACCTTCATAGATGAGACCACCAATGTCTTCGCGTGAAGCCAACGGCTTGCCGATAGGAGAAACAATATCCCACACGAAGTTGTACAAGAAGTATGGGAGGTTAGGGAGCTCAACCCAGAGAGGGTACCGAAGTGATTTCGATTTGTCAGGAGTAAAGTCCGGGGACCATCTGAATAGGCACAGGGTCGCCCGACCAAACTGCCAGGTGCCTACGCTTAGGGCTCTGAACGCCATCTCTTCATTCTCAAAGACTAGCAGCATGTGGTTTGCTGGTAGGAACTGACATTTGCTGACAATTAGTCCTCGAGGGAACCACTCTTTTCGAAGCCATTGTCGCACAATTTCGAGCGGGGGCCTAGGGCCAAATACTTGGCCGACGAGGCAAACTTTCTTGAGCTCCTCCTGAGCGGACAGAACTGCGGGTCTACTGAGGGACACAACGGGGGATTCAACACTTTCGGATGTCCCCGGGGCGGCACACGACCCCCCCTCCAGCAGAGCGGCCAAGAAGCCGGTCTCCCCAGGGGGAGGGGCCCGATTACTTTTCACGAGAGAGGAAGAAGCCACATCCATGGCCAAAAGGAACTTGCACCACTTTTACCTTTCAAACCCCAAAGGGAAGCCCCTCCAACATGGAGAAAAAGCAGATCACAACCCAGGAAGACACCGAGGCCAAAAAACAGGGAAGGACAAACCAAGGAGCCCACAAAGCCCACTTCCCCTTTTCGAACCTTTTTAAATTCCCTATTTCTTTTTTTATTATTTTTTCTTTTTTCTTTTTTTTCTTTTTTCCTCTTTTTTTTTCTTTTTTGTTTTTCTCTCTTTTTTTTTTTCTTTTTCTTTTTTTTCTCCTCTTTTTTGAACTGCAGTCTTCAACGGCAACCGAATCTGCCTATTGAAGGCGAGGAAACCAAGCCGTCGAGCTCATCATTGGAGGGGCTGCCGTCAATGATGAAGGCGCCCTGGCGGCGTCCATCACAGTGCCCACGTGGGAGCACGTGCTGCCCAGTATTGTGTGCAGGGCAACAGGCGTCGCGCGCCAATTAATCAAAACGGATTCCCACGAGTATTCCGGCCCACCAACCAAGGCAGGGTGTCGCCACGCGGGCGGGGTGTCGCCACGCGAGCGGGGTATCGCGACAGGCCGAAGGGGGGGTGTATCGCGACAAGGACAGAGTGTCGCCACGCGAGCGGGGTGTCGCCACGCGAGCGGGGTATCGCGACAGGCCGAAGGGTATCGCGATAGGCCGAAGACCCACAGACGAAGCTACTGCAGGACGCTGCCGGAACAATGCTGGGCACGCCAGCGGTTTTTATTTGGGGATTGCCTTTGCACGTTGGATCATGGCTTTTCACTGTTGTTGATGGTTGTAGGTAGCTTCTGCTGCTGTGGCGACGGCCTCAATTTGATTACGAAGGAAAATTTGTATTTACTTAATGCATCAGATTTTCGACTGTCCGTGAACTTCTCAAACGATGACAGATCGTTTTCTCATGGAACTTTTTTTTTTTGTTTCCGAGGCAAATTCAATGTACCATAGCGGAGTAAAAGCTTTCAGACGGCAATAAATTGAGCTTCACAGCGAAAAGCTTCATCTTATACGCTATAATCTTAAAGCACCAATGATACGATCGAATGGAAGGGACGTCCATCTTGGCCCAAACACACATGGAAAAGACGTACGTGAAGTTTTAACGGATGAATTTCCTTAGAGCAACCCAAACCAATGGGACCACAAACTTGGCCCGAATGTCACTTTAAATGTGGAAGTACGATTTAAGAGGAAAGAAGAAGAGGTGGCCATTGAAGACGATCCAACCCTATGAGACAAAACCGTCAAGGCATCGAACCTACCATGGTCGGATGGGAGATGTTCCTGTTACCAGGCATCTACCCATGATCCAAGGGACAACCGACATTCCTTAGAATGGTGAGGAAAGGACGTCTTAGCAAACATGCCTATAGTGCTTCTTCGCCTAATCATTGGAGGGCATTCCTTACTAGTCCGCAATTCAGACGTGCACACGGAACCTACTTCCATTATAATTGCGCACAATTCAGCACAAGAGGGCAAACCACCCAAGCACCAACATGGTTGGACAGAAAACGGGGCCATGACATATTCACCCCCTTTCCAACAGACTTCTCATCCTCAAGAAGTTCACCTATGGGTCCTAGGATGAATCTCATTTCTAGGCGACCGAAAGATGAAATCCTCACATTAAGATGTCACAATATCAGAGCCATAGATGGACAATGGCTATCACATGAGTACTCCAAAGGTGCATGGGTGTACATGCAACCCTCTAGAGTTGGGCCTCATCGAGTTAGAGATCATGAAACTTAGATCTTCATTGGAAGGGAAAGTTACTTGGCTTCAAGAAGCACAAAGACAATGGGATGGTTGCTATTGTACAATAGGTTTTTACAATGGCAACTATGAAACTTGAAAACTCTAGTAGATGAGATATTCTGTGAATTGTAAGTATTACTCTACAATATTGTATGTTTTCTTGTGTTGAATATATTTCTGAACTATTTAGACATTTTTTTGTTAGTTTCATATATATTTCCTTCTACTTTGGTGGAAGAGCAACCATGTCATAGTCTTACAGGTACTTTCCAGGCATTGCATGCAGATCTTGGTGCACTAGTCTTTCTAGAAATATCTCCTGCTCAACTTTACCATGATAGAGTTTTCTTTTACACACATAGATATGTTGTACCCTCTACAAGGAATGGTTTTGGAAGGTTAGAGAGAATTGAAGTACATTCTCTTCTTAGTTTGGAGTGGCCAAAACCTGATATATGGTCTGTATCATCTTTGAAGCACAAGATGGTAATGGATATACATAACTCTTTGAAATTCACAAAAGTGTCTAGGCCTGTAGGTTTGCACTAGTCTTTTCCCATTCATTGTTTTCTATATTTATTCCAAGGATTCTCATTCCAAGAAACTTCCACCATGTTCATGTGTAAAGATATCACATATGAGCAAGTCGAAAGTCTTCTTAGTGAAAATTGGGGTTTGATAGAAGAAATTACAAAAGGTCATAAATATCTTTGTAAAATAGGTGGAGCAGGTATAGGATTTTGATATTTGAAACAATGTACTTTATTATACATTAGATTCTACTATGATCATTGGATGTGCAAATTGGCAAATGGATACCATTTCAAACTTCAGAGGGATCTTTACATTCATTTGAAATAAAGCTTAGATTCCCCAACAATGAAACAAAAACTATTTTAGTGAATAATCATTGGACCTTGGCTAATCTGAGAGAACACTTGGTGATTATGGGGTTTGAAGAACTAACTCAATCCAAATTCAAAATACAAGGACATAAGGTGAGAAATTTATTGGTTTTTGTTAAAGTAATCTTTTCATTATTGCTTCCTTACTTTAATAACTTCAGTTTCTTGCAAATTGATTACAAGTGGGCAGAAGATTGGAATACAAAATGAAAGTCCTTGTAGATTGGAGCAAAGATGGAGCAGAAATCTCATTGTCATAGTTCTTTTGCAACCTGATAATATCACTTCTTGGGCCCTAGTCATTGTATCTCATGGTTTTTGCACTTTCAAGAACCTTGTAAAAAGTAGGACAATCAATTCATGTTAGATATTGTATATACCTTCTTCTCTACAATGGTAATTTAAAAACTTTTGGAATGTCAAAAATTCTATGTTCACTACTTTGAAATGTGGTTGCTCATGTTTTTTGTTGTGTTATGTTTAGACATTTGCTTTGAAGCAAAAAAATCATATCCTTTGGTGTTCTGTGCATTATTTTGTCATTAGAAATACATTTTTTGAAATTGCACTACTTTATTTTGTACTTTTAAAAGTGGGCCTAACCAGTTTAAAAACTTGAAACTGCTATAAAAATGGGTTCTACGTGCTCATTTCTCACATTTGCACTCTGAAAGAGCTAGAAAGCATAGACAATAGAATTCACGCACACAAGCAATGGCTACTAGCACTTCCACTCCCATGAAATCTCCTCGAGATCTATTCATGGAGTTTTTGGATACTACAGGCTACAACGATCGTACGGATTTGTATGACCTAGTTTGTAGAGTCCCTAATCTTGAAGGGACAATAGCCATGAACTCCGATGTGATCGATGAGATCAGATATGCTATAGATATTCCAGCATATGAGTGTAAATTGGTCCCTTGTGACCTACTTTTCTACATTCATAAAGGAGATGAGGCATTTGCGAAACGCTTAAAGCATTTCATGGCTATTGCTGAGGATGCAGGGCACCTGTTAGATGACACAATGCCCTTAATTAAACAATTAAATAAGAAAAGGAAAATGGGAAGAAAATATATTTCCTATGTTGCAACAACCATCTTTTTTGTCAATGAGGAGCCGAAACCTACACCCATGGACCTACCCTATCTTGTTAATGGGGGTTTTGTAGATGACAAGAAGGAACCCCACACAAAAGCTCTCAACTTATTAGAAGAGAGTCAAAAAATTTGCAGAGAATTTTGACAAGGAGTAGTGGATAAATTAAAGGAAGCCAGTACACAGAATAGTCCACCGTCCAACTTAGAGCCCGTGGAACCCACTATACCAGAGGTAGAGATGGAAATGTTTTCAGTTGTACTTGTCGACGGAGAGGTTGTTCCTGCACAATATTGAGATGGCATTCGATCTATGCCTCGACAAATGCATTAGTATTTTGTGCTCAACCTCGGATGTTCCCATGGACAACACTTCTGACATTATCAAAAAGACAACAATTCCACTTGGTGATTGAGTTGCAGACACCATTGCATTTGTGCGTGAAGAGATTTTGAGCCATGCCAACAAAAATGCCACTAAAGAAGATCTGGCTGCAGCAAGGGAAAGAATTTTGGAGAAGAAGATTCCAACATCCCCTGTTGTGGAGCAAAGTGGCATGGCTCACTCATGGATTTTACTAGATGCAATGGGAAGAGGAGAGGATGAAGATAGGCTTCAAGATGTAAGTATCTAATGACATTTATGGTTGTCTCATATTCATACAAGATGTATCTATTTAATTTTATGATTGTCTATGTGTAGGAAGAAATTGAAGTGGATAAATTTGTAGCAAGGAGTGGTGGTGGCCGTGTTGCCTGTGGCCATGGCTCTTCCTTGGCCAATTACATTCGTAAATTGCCAAAGGAAGATTTTGTCATAATCCACAAGGACTTTTCCCCTTAAGGACACTTCATGAATTGGTGTCTGAAGGCCTTGAGCAAAGTCTTGTGCCTATCTACAATAATGCAAGGGACCAATTGTATATTTCTGGTTAGGAAGTCCTTTGCCCTTACTACACTAGGAGTTAACTTTAGAGGAAAAATATTAGGTCAAGTAGGATTAGCTCTAGGTTTTGGATTGACAGACCCTCAGTTAACATCCCAATCAGTTTTGACTTACCAATTGCCCTGTCTTTTCAGGGAAGAAAGAATGTAGTGGAGAGGCTCAAGGCCAAGAGCCAATTGTAAAAACTTTATAATACCAATTATTGTTTTTCCAATTTCCATGTGCATTGTCTTTATGTTTTTGACAATCTCTTAACTTTTGCACACTTTAATCTGTCTTTTTCCAATCATTCTTGTTATTTTTGTAGCCCAAAATGCATGCAAAGGCCTAGGAATGAAAAAAAGGCCTGCCATAGAAACGTAGGGATGGGCCCTGCAAAACTTAGTTTTGTAGGGCCCATCCCTGCGTTTCTATGGCAGGCCTTTTTTTGCATTCGTAGGCCATCCCATGTACAAGGTTCCCTACATTGGAAGTCTATGACCGAGACTTGAGGAATTGTGAAAGACTCTTCTTATGTGCAATAATTAGAGAAAATTTAGACTCCTCTGGATCCATATAAGCATGCAACAATAAATAAGTACATTTGAGTGTTCATCAACATTGATTATCTATTGATTAGAGAGTAAGCATGCAATGCACCCTATCTAAGGCCAATCATATGCTCCAATGGGCATGGCATGTGGTTTCATGGATAAGAAATGCAAAAAAAAGGCCGGCCACAGAAACGCGGGGATGGGCCCTGCAAAACTTTTGCAGGGCCCATCCTCGCGTTTCTGTGGTAGGCCTTTTTTTGGCATTCTTAGGCCATTGCATGCATTTTATAGCAGCACCGCTTACAAGAAATATAGTAAAAAGGGTGATTAAACTATGCAAAACACTTCAAAGAGGTACTGGAAAAAGACACCTAGATGTCCGTGCACTCGCGTTTCATCTAGAAGAGTGGCTTGTGGTTCGACGCTTCTTGTGGGGTGTCATCCATGTTGGGTGTTGAGTTCCTTGCACATGGCTAGGGTAGATGACATGATCCTTTCTAGCAGCCTGCTTTGTGCATGCCATTCTCTTAGGTTGTAAAGTGGTAAAATGAGGAAGAACACCTTTATTTATAGCCTTTCACTTAAGAATTGTCCTGTTCACATTTAAATGGATAAGAATTAGTTTTAAAACATTAAAAGTTTATTCCCAAAAACATTGAAAGTTTATTTGAAGTGAAAGGGGTTATAAAAACCTTGAAAAAATAATGCATTTTAAGAGTTTGGAAACTATTTCCAAGTAGAACGCCTGCAGACTCTTTGTGCATGCCATTGGGCATAATGTAGCGTTCTGATGATGACATCCACTTCTCTCTGGCAATATCATGTTGTAGCTTTCGTGTAATCTTTTCTATTCGTGACTCACATGCTTGTTCCATTACATATTTTCTAACGAATGTCGCACGAAAAAACTAGTTGAACATTTCTTCTAAATACGTTGATTGGAGTAGAACACCCCCATGATGAGTGTTTTTAAAGTAAACACCTCTAGCCCTGTAATGTGACTTCTTCATTCCTTGTGTACTAAAAATATCCCATGAACCATATCGATTCATAAAATATGCTCCATGTGCAAAAAGAATATGCTATGATCTGGTCAATAAATTATACACATGGTGTTTAAGACCAAATAAAAAAATGTAAGAAAAACTTACTATGTAATGTGTAATGTCGCTTTCACTACAAGATATGAGGGGATACCAACGCTGCCTGTACCAACGGTCACTCCCGACGTCGGTATAAACATTGGAAAAGTCCACTTAAAGATACCGATGGTCAAGTGACCATCAGTGTGACCGTTTAAAATGGATCGTCGGGATGTCTCGAGATCGTCGTTTAAAATGGATCGTCGGGATGCCTCGATATATGCATCAGTATGGGCATCGGTATAAGCATCGATAATTTACTGGAAATTACTGATGCTGATATCGATGCATATACCGAGGCCGTGTTTTAAACATACCGGGAATGCGAGAGACAAACTCAACATTTTGTGCGTGTTTCACACTGAGTACTGGTTGTCTTCTGTCGAACTTGCACGCATGAAGTGAATTGTGACCTGCATTGTCTTGTGCATAGAGATCTCTCTCTCTACACACACACACACACACTCTCTCTCTCTCTGTTTAGATCTCACATCTTGATAAGTGGTGCACGTACTCTTAGTCTTTTTCTTTCTCTATGCTTTAGGTCTCATAATTTGTCTTCTCTTTGATTTTGCAGAACTTTATTGGCATCGATTCTTTGAAATTCGATGATAGAAGACATACATTACGCTTTCACGACCACGATCCAAAAGAGGGACATACCTGTAAGTGATTGTTTTATTCTCTATGGATAGAGAGAGAAAGAAAGAGAGAGAGAGAGAGAGAGAGAGAGAGAGAGAGAGAGATGAGAGATAGAGAGAGAAAGAGAGAGAAGAGAGAGAGAGATAAAGAGAGAGATGAGAGAGAAAGAGAGATAGAGAGATAGAAAGATAAAGAGAGAGAGAGAGAGAGAAAGAGAGAGAGAGATAAAGAGAGATGAAAGAGAGGAAGATAGAAATAGGAAGATAGAGCATACATACACACACACACATCTACACATCTACACATGCATACATACACACACATGTACACACATGCATACATACACACATATACACACATGCATGCATACATACACACACATATACACACATGCATGCATACATACACATACACATATACACACATGCATACATACACACACATGCATACACACATACATACACACACATATATACACATATGCATACACACATACTCACACATGCATACACATACATACACACACATATACACACATACATACACACACATACATACACACTTATACACACCTGCATGCATACACACACATACACATATACACACATGCATACATACACACACACATGCATACACACATACATACACACACATATATACACATATGCATAAACACACATACACACACATGCATACACACATACATACACACACACATATACACACATACATACACACACATACATACACACACATACATACACACATGCAGGCATACATACACACACATATACACACATATACACATATGCACACATGCATACATACACACACACATGCATACACACACATATACACATATGCATACACACACACAGATACACACATTCATACACACACATATATTGTTAGCTCAAGAAATGGTTGGTTTTTATGCACTAATGTGTTGCTATTTGGCAGTGAAAAAGGAAGCTAGTGCAAATCATGGACATGGAAGGAAAAAGGTTCCTCATTCAAAGTGGTGAAATTATGTTGACTTTAATGAGTATTTTTGGTCATCAGCTTGCTTTGAGCTTCAGTGGCCCCTAGACCTCGACTCATCCTTCTTTTCTAGAAGCAAGCATGTCGTGCAAAGTGGGAGAAGGTCACCTGCAGAAAAGAAAGTGTGTAAAAGCTCTTTTGTAGAGCACCGCTCCTTTGTCCATATTTATCATAGTTTCATCGGCTTTGGATTTTTCTGGTGATAGCTTTCCAGGGGTTGGCAGTAATTGCATTTTCAAGCAGCTTGATCAGCATGAGAACTTTAAAGGGATTGCTTAGTTTCCCTCCCACATTTTTGGTGATGAAATTTATAGAGTCTATCCTAGATATTCTCTTGATGGTAGGAGCATATAGAAACTCTCCTGGCAATGCTGTTGCAAGAATATTCATTCGATTTTTTTGGTTTGGAGACTTGTCTGTATCTTTGACATTTCTTTATGTGTTGGTTCTAAATGAGAATAGTAGAAGTTTTTTAGAATCCACTCTCTTGACCTTTTATACAGCCATCGTTGTTCTTTATATAGTTCTTGAACTACTTCTAGCATTTTTTCTTCGAGTCCCTACATTTTGAGACTGGACTCAGAAAATTAGTCGATGGGGTGTTGTACGCTTTCTTAAGTGGATGCATCGAGAGCAATACTATGTTGGACGTGGGTTGTATGAGAACCAACACATTATTTGCAATATGTCACATTTTGGGTACTTTTCATGGGCTGTCAATTTCCTTTCACCGATATTCTTCAGATAAAGCCATTGGTAACTCCAACTCGAACTATTTCTAGCTACAATGATCTAACATATACTTGGCATGATTTTATCTCGCAAAGCAATCATAATGCTCTCACGATAGCTGCTATGTGGGACGTTTTCTGTTTTTTTTTTTGCAGAAAAGGGGGTTGTTCTGCTTGACCTCTAGAGAAAAAGGGAGAGGCAGGCCTCTGCAATGTTCTGGTAGGAAGTTTTTTTCGTCCTTTTGTTCTTCGTCTGATATGGCAGGTACAGTTGAAGAGTTGGGGGACCAGAGGAAGAGGATGGATGACCAGCAGCGACAGGGGAGAACCAGAGGTTGTTCGTGATCCTCTTGGGGATGTTGCAAAGATTTTCTCTAATATTGGAGTTTGTGTGGTCCAACAATGTGTGAAACTTCGCCAGCAAGTTGCAACAGCTGTCACTTTATGACAAAAGTATTAGAGCCTTCAGAGGGAAGGTTCCAAGAAAAAGTTCAGAAGAGTTTCGGCTTCACCCAGTCACTGTAAGGCGAAATGATCGTTCTGCTCAAAGCATCGATGAATGGTCTGGTGAACAACATCTAAGATCATCTAACATACAAGAAAATTGAAGGTACCTTGCATTGCTGTTGTGGAGAACATGTGCCACTTTGAAGCGGATGTTAAATATTATTATCCATTCGGAAGGGGATCTGGGTAGGAGGTGCTTAGCGAATTTGGGATCCCATATCTATTTGAGTTTCCAATTAGGCCTACTGTATCTGCTTCTGGGGATGGGGAAGATTGACAGAAAAGGAGCTCAGTGACGGAGGTAGCAGCTGCTTCTGAGAGGAGAGCATCATTGAAGACCCCCGGTGTTTCTTTGTGGTCCACCTAGGGAGGAACGCTGCCTGTTTAACTTGGATAGATGCATCTGCTGAAGGTCATGCGTCAAGCATGGATATCGAGAAGAACTATGCCACACCTCTTTCATAGGTGAGTGACAAACACTGATGCGGAGATACATGGCCAGATGTAAAGGGGCTGAGCGGGAGACAAGGGGAGTCATGACAGAATTTCTATGCTCTGAGGGAGGCTGTTGAATATTCTGAACACAGTGCTATCAAGTGCATTGGATTGACAATTGAGATGAGACTAGATTATTTTCTTGGTCCTCACTTGCACCTGATGTTGTCTTATGGCTGCACACGACTAGAAATTGGAGTTCAGAGTACGTATGAAGATGTTGCAAGGGACGCAAATTGAGGGCATACGGTAGCAGCAGTAGCAGATTGCTTTTGTCTTGCAAAAGATGCTGGTTTCAAAGTGGTTACCCACATGATGCCTTACCTGCCAAATTACCTTCTGAGTACCAGAGCTATTTTATAAGAAATCTGCATGATGCTTTATCTGGTCACACCTCACGAAATGTGGAGGGAGGTCTGCTGTCACGTAGTGGACTTTTGCGGGATCTATGGAGTTTCTTTTTCGAGACAGTGAAGGCATTCTTGGAGGTCTCTTAGCAAAGGAGAAGGGTCATGCTTGGAAGTCGTCTAGGGTAATATGTCGTGCTTAGTCGTAACCGATGCCATTATAGATCGCTTCGTATACCACCAGTCGAGGCAGCCTATCATCTCCTTGATTGTACATCGTCTACTTATCACTCTAATCATGCTCGCATGAAGACTGTATGGCAGCTCTTGAGGATAAAAGCCCTGCTCTATCAACGGATGAAGAATATTCTCTTCTGTACAAAGCTTCCAAATGACATATAAGACATGATTGATGGGAACGCTCAGAGTTGCAGCACAACCAGAGTAAGGCAATTAAAAAAAAGGGATGCAGATACACGTCTCAGGACTGGCGAGGGACGGAGGGATCTCATGGATGCTCGATGTGAATACTTTGGTTATGTAACTCGCACATAATCTCCCTCAGACAAGGTTTCAAACGCACAACAAGAGGTCGTGATTTCCCAGCAATGGACTGGGTTGTTCATGTCGATTGCCCAGAGGATGTTGCTTCATATATTCAGCGTAATGGAAGGATAGCAAGGTATACATCTGGAGGCTGCTCTGTGATCTTTTTATCACCTTCTGAAGAAAAATGATCGATGAGTTGCAGGCATCTAAAATTCCAATCAAAGTAACCAAGGTGATTTTTATTCTAACAAGCCTTACATTTGTTTTTAATTTGCAGATCGTATGTTGTATCTTAAATCATGCACGGGTACATTTGTATTTTATCTAATGTTGCAAGTTTTCAACCAAATATCTTTGTCAGCCTAACCGTGACAAGATTCAACCAGTGTCTGGTGCTTTGGCTGGTCTCTTGTCAAAAGATCCCAACCTCAAGTACATAGCTCAGTGTGCTTTTGTTACCTACTTACGGTCTCTTCACTTGCATGGAAACAAGGAGATTTTCGATATCACAAACCTTCCTCTGGATTAATATGCTTTATCATTAGGCTTACTGACAACACCTCGTATCCGTTTCCTAAAAAAGGGAATTGGTAATGCTCTTAAGAATGCCAAGTATAAGATTGATGATGAGTATGATAACTTAGACTTTGACAACAAGGTGGATTTGGTTGGATACACTGCTACTGCACATAAGAATATTAAGTTTGATAAAGAGGAGGATGATTCAAATTATGAGGAAATTGTTTCAGATCAGCATCTTAGTGGAGGCTTCCCTACTCAGTCATCCAATGAGAAACTTCTGATAAAGAAAAGGCCATTGGAAGAGAGCGTTTTAGAGACAAAACTGGATGACAGTCTATGTACAAGGGTAAATAAGAAGAAAGAGCTTAAAATTAATTTAAACAGACCAGCAAGAAAGAGATTGGTTTTTGATGATAAGGGGAATGCAGTACCACCGCTTGCAGCATTTGGCAAGGAGGCAAGCTTAGATGAAGAACATATAAAAGATGGAAAAGATTCACTTAAGGAAGCAAGTGTAAAAGGAGGGAGCATAATGAAGAGAAAGTGAGTGTGTAAATGGGAGTGAGAGGAAAAGAAAAAGTAGGTGAGAAAGGGTGACTGAGGGTTGTGACGGTTGCGTATGAATGTATGTGAGAGTAAGCGAGGAAGGGATACCTGGGTTTGAGTGAAAGAGAGGAGGAAAAGAAGTGGGATATGTGCGTATGTGGGCATAGAAGTATGGTAGTGATGGAGAGGGAGGAACTAAGAATAAGAGCAAGAGTAAAGGGAATGAGAGGAGAACTGGGAAATAAGTGGCATGGGAGCAAGAAGATACTCGGGAGTACATTCACGTACCACTTAGTGATTTGAAGTAAGGCAAGTGAACCAATTCTGGGAAGTTTGGGAAGAATATAAGTAATTGCAGATAACTTTTCCCGTGGGTTTAGAGGGTATCATTTTGGTGCATCTGTCGGGAAATAGCTTGGCACGTCTCTATAAGAGAGTGCCATAGGTTCACCTAGTGGCACATGTTGGCCGAGCTTGTGGAGTCTAGATCTAGTACATGAGCGAGGGGAGCTCATCCTCAGGAGCAACACAAACGCAAAGAGAGGAACACGCTCAGAGAAGAGCCCTTGAAAGAGAAAGGAAGAGGTGGGAGTTGCAAGGCGAGTCGACCTCGACTAGCTCGAAGAAATCTGCCAAAAATGTGTACTCCCGTAGAAGAGTCGCGAATCAAGTGCAAAAGTTTGAAGGAGGGATCCTGAGGCCGTGTGCACTAAATTTTTGGGATCGAAGTGATATTGACATCACACCTCTATTTGAAATGGCTCAACGGATTTCGGTTCATTTGGGGGACTTCACCAAGTTCTCAGGTGCTTGGGACGAGGATCCGGATAGTTTTATCCAGCTATTTGAGGTTACTTGTGAGGCCAATGAGGTAGTTGACCAGGGTCAAAGGTTGAGGATTTTTTTGGCTATTCTTCGTGATGAGGAAGCCAATTGGTATGGGAATTTGACACCACAAGAGCGTGGAACTTATCAGATGCTCAAGGAAGCCTTCTTGGCAAAGTTTCGACGACAAGGCTTCCAAGATAGATTGGCCCAACAGATGGATTACCTGCGACAGGGAGTCAATGAAAGCATCGATAACTACATTCAGAGAATGGAAACCTTGGTAAGAAAGATGGGTGTGAATGCCCCGAATGATGAGACATTGAAGAGAAGATTTATTGCGGGATTGAGAGATCCTACGGTGCAGCAGCATATCAGCCTAACAAGACCGGCAACATTAGTAGATGCTAAGGAACAAGCAAGGCTTTGGGAGGAAGTACAATTATGTCAACAAAGGAAGATGGATCTCTTATACGAGCCAATGGGAGGCCCAAGAAATATACCGATGAAGGATCCTGGCCAGGGAAGTCCCGCATTGACGACCCCAGCTTTTGTAGCTGCCACTAGCACACCGGGCGAGGTAAAGCCTGCCCTAACTGAAGAACGAATATTGGAGTTGGTCACACAAGCTATAAAAGCTGCCACAATGACCCAGGAAACATACACAGTAAAACCAGAGGTAACTACAAATCCTAACCAAGTGTTTAGATCGAATACATGGTGTGGAAAGTGCCATGGTTACGACCATTTGGCTTCAGAATGCCCTACAGTCTCGAGGGTATTCACAGATAGATCACCACCTAGAATGCGTTGTACTTTTTGTGGAAGGACTAATCACACGGAGGACCGATGTTACAACAAGAGAGCCTATAAAGAGAGGACCATGGAATTGGGAGACACAAGAGAAAGATCCTACACGGGATTGCCTGATCAGAGTGTCCCACCTACATCTCGTTGGGAAAATAGACAAACTTATGGATATGGTGCTCAGGGTCAAGGAGGAGACTACCCAAGAGGAGTTGCAGGTGATCAAAGAAGAGATGGTCCAATCCAGTGTTGGAGGTGCCATGGCTTTGGCCATACTCAATCTAGATGTCCAAACGAAAAGAAACCGGTTGATTATACCCCACTATGTAGGTATTGTAGTGGAGAGGGCCACTTTGATGAAGATTGTCCAAAACGAAGAGCTGCCGCCGGCAAGGAAAAAGGACCAGTAGGGTCCTCGAATTATGTTGATACTCAGATGCATTCCACAACGAGAGCTCAAGAGCACGTTCCGACGATCGGAGTAGTGTTCAAGACACCGAACCCTCAAGAAGGCTCTAGCTCGTCAATGCACTTTGTGGATGCTTACTAGGCCAAGAAACCGCATAAAGAGCCCACTATGGCAGTAGTCACAAGAACTCAAGAGTATTTGAAGAAAAATCCAGAAGACGAAAGCGAAAAAGCTAGCCAAGAGAAGATACCCGAACCTGAGGAGGTAGAAAATCAAGTTGGAGGATTTGTTGAGCAGCAAGAGTTTGAGGATGGGGAAGAGATAGAAATTCTTCCACCAGTGACCAAGGAGTTTGTGCCAAGCATAGCACCATTCCCTGAAAGATTAAGGGCTCCAAAGTGTAGGAAGGAAAGACAAAGTTTGGAGGAAGTGGACATCGTAAAACTATTGGATGACACGGAAGTCACGCTGGACATTGGCACATTGCTAAAATGTTCACCTGCATATAGGAAACAATTCTATAACGAATATATTAAGAAGCCGAGGAAAGCTCGAGATAAAAAGAGACAAGATAAAGAGGTCCAACGTATGATTCAAAGTATTACTACGCAAATTGATTTGAATGCTCCAGCTGTGACAGTCGAGATTAAAGGGTATGCAGTCCCCGGTGCTCAGTTAGATAGTGGAGCCGCAGTCAACCTTATGACTGAGTACATGATGAAAGCTTTGGGCCTCGACCACATGGAAGAAACTCCAATGTCCCTGAGGATGGCAGATCAAACGCAAGTAAAGCTTGCAGGTCTTTTGAAGAATGTAAGCACCGTTGTGGGCGGTCTAGAATTTAAAGTTGATTATCTGATAGTAAGACCAAGGACCTCAGAGGCCACCTTCTCGATCTTACTTGGATGGCCATGGCTGGTGCAAGCCGAATGTGTGCACGATTGGCGCATAGGAGTTATCACAATTGGACCGAAGGCTGATCGAATACAACTTCAAGTGTCTCCAAACTTGACCGGCAAGAAATCGACAACAACTGAGGAAAGGGAGCAAAAAGCAAAGGAAAAGGTTAGACAAGAAATGGCGCGGGTAAGATTTGCCTTGCGCACGGAGACTTCCAAGGACCTTTCACAGGATGGATTTAACCTGCAATTGTCCAACCTCCAACATGTGAAAGTGGGCGAGTACAAAGATCCACTATGTTACAAGGATGACTCAGACCAGGAGTTGCTGGGATGGTTGACACATACAAGTGAATTTGAGTGCTACATGTTGAGTATAGATGCAAAGGAAAACAAAGCTACCCAATCCCTGGAGAAGGGAACTTCAAAAGAAGAGTTGAAGCTAGAGTTAGCTCCGACAATGGAAGTACAACAGTTGAGAGAAAGGGTCAGAGTGCTAGAAGCAGAGCTTCTAAGGAGAAGTCGAGAATCGGAAAAAGAAGCGAAGAGTAAGACTAAAGTGTCGGAAGCCATTGCAAAAGCTGAACTAAAGAAATTGGGTCCGGTTGAAACAGAAAAAAACAATGATTTACTGGCCAACCATGCACGCGTGATCGGAGAGCACTTTCCAATCACAGCGTCATCAAGGAATAAGGAATATTTGGAAGAAGGCACCCGACCAATATGTCAATGACTTAGGCAGACAAATCCAGTCTACTCGGAATTGATCAAGCTGGAATTGACTAAGTTATTGGAAGCAGGATTCATATATCCCATCGCATCGAGCGAATGGGTATCACCAATTGTAGTTGTTCTGAAAAAAAATAAGAAAATCTGCATTTGCATAGATTATCGGAAGTTGAACGAGCGCACAAAAAAGGATCACTTCCCTTTGTCGTTTACTGATCAAATCTTGGACAGAGTGGCAGGCCATAAATTGTACTCATTTTTGGATGGTTTCAGTGGGTACAACCAGATCCAAATTCATGAAGAGGATCAATCAAAAACTACTTTCACGACAGAATGGGGTACGTATGCATATCGTGTGATGCCATTTGGATTATGCAATGCACCAGCCACATTCCAAAGGGCAATGATAGCTGCATATCAAGACTATTTGCAGGATTGGATGGAGATATTTCTCGAGTCATATCTGCCGATGACTTTGCGATCCGAGGCAACGATGAAAACATGATGGAGAGGATCGAAGCTATTTTAAGAAGAAACATTGAAAAAGGCATCGCATTAAATCCTGAAAAGTGTACATTTGGAGTACGAAGAGGACCGCTCTTGGGACATGTTATTTCCGAAGAGATCGTGGTTGACAAGGATAAAGTAGAAAAAATTGGACAACTTCCACCTCCTCAAAACTTGCGGCAACTCAGAGGATTCTTAGGGCATGCTAATTATTATCGACGATTTATATTAAATTTTGCATCAATAGCAGCACCACTGACGAATCTTTTGAGGAAAGACCAACAATATCAATGGACTCGAGAGTGTCAAGTTGCATTCGACTTGATCAAAGAGAGATTGATAAATGCACCGATTTTAGTAGCACCTGACTGGACGAAAGAATTTCATGTGCATATAGATGCTTCTCATACTGCGGTTGGAGCAGTGTTATGTCAAGCCGATGAAAGAAAATTGGACCACCCTATTTATTACGTAAGTCGAAACTTGAATAGCACTGAAAGAAACTACACGACTACACAAAAGGAATGCCTCTCGATGATCTTTGCGGTAAACAAGTATCGGCATTACCTGATGGGAAAGCATTTCACATTTTATGTGGATCATGAAGCCCTTAAGTATATCATCAATAAACCCGAGCTATCAGGGCGATTGATGAGGTGGATGCTACTCCTACAAGAATTTCAGTTCACAGTGGTAACCAAACCAGGCAAAGCGCACATATTGGCTGACCATTTATCCCGAATTATTAATGAGGAGCCAATCTCTGGTGCACCCGATGATGCTCCTGATGGACATCTATTTCAGGTTGATGCTAAAGTACCTTGGTATGCCGACTTGGTGAATTTCTCGTGTACCACTAAATACCTGTCGGGAGCAAGCAAGAGAGAGAAGCAAAAACTAATAGCACTGGCAAAACACCATAGCATCATTGGTGGGCAGCTCTATCGATATTTTGTCCATGAAAGTATTTATCGGAGGTGTCTCGAGGAAGAAGAAGCCACCCTAGTTTTGAGGGCATTGCATGATGAACCCTACGGTGGGCATTTTGCTGGTGAGCTGACGGCAAGAAAGATCTTATTGGCTGGGTATTGGTGGCCAACGCTGTTCAAAGACTCTCACACATATTGCAAGAAATGTGATAAATGCCAAAGAATGGGCAAACCAACATTAGCACATGCAGCTCCTCTTACGACGGCGCTGGCCCTTAAGCCTTTTGAAAAGTGGGGAATTGATTTTGTGGGGCCTATTGATTCTCCCTCAAGACATAGATCCAATAGGTATATCTTGGTCTGCACTGACTATGTTACCAAGTGGGTAGAAGCCAAAGCTCTGAAGACTGACCGAGCTGTTGATGTAGCTAAATTTTTGTACGAACAAATTATCACACGATTCGGATGCCCGTTGGAGATAGTAAGTGATAGAGGAACACACTTTGTCAACGAACTGATCGAGGAATTATTGGAGTTATATAAGATCAAACACAAGAAAAGCACTCCATATTACCGGAGGGCGAATGGACAAGTGGAGGTTACCAACAAGGTTCTTGAACAGATTCTGACAAAGACAGTAGCTCTGCATAGGCGAGACTGGGATGAGAGACTTTTGGAAGCTTTGTGGGCGTATCGAACATCCTACCGAGTGACGACTAAGAGCACTCCGTTCTCCCTAGTATATGGTGAGGAAGCCATCTTCCCTATCGAAAAAGAAGTTCCGACATTAAGAGTGGCCATCGAGGCCAGGCTGGGAGAGGAAGAGTCATTGAAGGAGAGGTACATACAACTAGTCAAGCTAGAGGAAAAGAGACTCATTGCACAGCAAAGTCTGGAAGCTATTCAGAGAAGACGTAAGGAGAGGCACGACAAGAATCTCAAGACCTATGCGATTCAAGAAGGGGATTTGGTGCTAGTCTATGATAGCAAATATTACAAATTCCCGGGGAAGTTACAGACAAGATGGGCAGGGCCGTTTAAAGTGGTGGAACTCAACTCCAATGGTTCCATGCAAATTCAAGATTTAGGAGAAGAATGTGCTCCCTTGAAGGTTAATGCGCTTTGAGTTAAACCATATTTCAACTAGCATTAGGACGGGAGAAGCCAGACGAGATCCAAGCGGAAGGACGTAGTAGACTCCTTGTACATAGATGTATAGTTATATATATATATATATATATATATATATATATATATATATATATATATATATATATATATATATATATATATATATATATATATATATATATATATATATATATATATATATATATATATATATATATATATATATGTGTGTGTGCGCATATGTTAGCTATGATTTTTTTTGTCATAAATATTATCCCTTGCTAGCTCAAGAATTTTGGACTTCTAATCATTTTTTTGTGTTGCGCAGAGACTGTTAGGAGCTAAGTAACAAAATGGCAGATCAAATAACTCAACTCTATTTGTACGAGCTGGGGATATATTTCTCAGACCAGACATTCACCCGCATGGACATAGAGGTCGACGACTTTGAGACCGAATATGATGTGGAACAAGCGCATTGGCTGGTATGCTTCATAAACCAGGGTTTGGATGTTATATTTCATATTGAGTGGTTTGAAACATACCTGATCCGACATGTAGGATGGGCGGGGGATCGATATTACTATTTCGACCCTTCGAGGGAAATGCCTAACGAAGAGAACGATATCACTTGGGCTTGGGCAGATGTGTTAACGATAGGTAGCGATGACGGAGCTCCTGAACTTGAGCCTGACTCGCCCTAGGGAAGTCGTTGGGATGCGAGTATGAGGAGAGGCTACATGAGACATCCAGGAGACCCACATTCTAGATCATCTAAGGATAGGTATATGGGGAGTGAAGAGGTGGTTGATATGTCAAAGGATGGAGTGTGTATGTTTCCATGTCTGTGTGGGAAAAGTGGGGAAAATCCCTTTCTTCCTCTCCCTAATTCTCAGGACTAGGGTAAATTAATTAACTATGAAAAAAAAAAATTTGTGTTGTTGTGATTGTGCCAACGCGCTATGGTGGGCTAGTAGGTGGGTGGATTTATCCTAGCCCGGTGGTTAGGACCACGAGCCGCAGCTAGTTTTGCCATAGGCTTGGGATGTACATGTTTGTGTCTTAGCTATGCGCCATAACGGGTTGGTAGGTAGGTGGAGCCATCGTGGCTGGGTAGTCACGACCACGAGCCGCATCCAGCTTCGTTATGGGCTAGCTGATATATGTTATGTGTTATCATTATGTGGTTGTGTGTTGTGCGCTGCATTGCGTTGGTAGATGGGTGGAATCAACCTGGCCAGGTGGTCAGGTCCACGAGTCGCATCCAATGTCAACGTAGGCCAACTTGTGAATATAAATAAAATTTGCATATGAAATTATTCCCCACTCCTAAGGGGGAGAGAGAGAGAGGAGAGGGCGATGATCGCCTGGAAGGGAACATTATTTGCTTGTGTGATCGGTATGGTGGCTTATGACAGATCACCTCACTCTGAATCAACATTCTCAAAGGCACGGATACTGTATATGTACTTATAATGTATACCTTAGCGAGGTAAAGCAACGGTCTTGCTTTATAACTTGTGTGCTCTATCCGAGGGTTTTCAAGTGTGTGGGGCACTCTAGGGTTTCTATATAGGTCTTGACTTGTACTCAAATCTCGATGGCTTTTGTGGGATGACGATGGGGATTCTTAGGGAGTGTCTAGTCATGAAATAATTGTACATAGCGAATAGTAGGTGCAATAATGGGGTATGCATTTTGGGTATGTTGCATCTCTTGTTGAATTCATTTCAGTTGTTGTTGTTTATTTCGGTATTTCTGTTTCTGTTTTTTCGTAATGACAGTTGTATGTGTAAGACATGGAAAGGTATGAATGTCTTATTTTGATTGAGAGTATTTTCATAATGGAATGCATGAGCAATTTGATGCATGTGGGAATATGGAGTTGCATATATGAGCATGTTCTTGGATCATTTTGGAAGTGAATGATTTGTATGTATTCATGAGTGATTTTTTTAGCACTAATAGCTTCAATGAGTGCAGGTCCAGTTGGAATGATGGCTCAATGAAAAGGTATGCAAATAAGTTGTAAACTGACATGTTCACCGTTGTTTGGACTATATTGCAGCAAGAGTGGCTCGTCGAGGACGACTTCACAAATAAGAAGAGGGGAGTATGTTAGCTCAAGAAATGGTTGGTTTTTATGCACTAGTGTGTTGCTATTTGGCAGTGAAAAAGGAAGCTAGTGCGAATCGTGGACATGGAAGGAAAAAGGTTCCTCATTCAAAGTGGCAAAATTATGATGACTTTAATGAGTATTTTTGGTCATCAGCTTGCTTTGAGCTTTAGTGGCCCCTAGACCTCGACTCACCCTTCTTTTCTAGAAGCAAGCCTGTCGTGCAAAGTGGGAGAAGGTCACCTGCAGAAATGAAAGTGGGTAAAAGCTCTTTTGTAGAGCACCACTCCTTTGTCCATATTTATCATAGTTTTCATCGGCTTTGGATTTTTCTGGTGATAGCTTTCCAGGGGTTGGCAGTACTTGCATTTTCAAGCAGCTTGATCAGCATGACAAGTTTAGAGGGATTGCTTAGTTTCACTCCCACATTTTTGGTGATGAAATTTATAGAGTCTATCCTACATATTCTGTTGATGGTAGGAGCATATAGAAACTCTCCTGGCAATGCTATTGCAAGAATATTCATTCGGTTTTTTTAATTTGGAGCCTTGTCTGTATCTTTGACATTTCTTTATGTGTTGGTTCTAAATGAGAACAATAGAAGTTTTTCAGAATCCACTCTCTTGACCTTTTATACAGCCATCGTTGTTCTTTATATAGTTCTCGAACTGCTTCTAGCATTTTTTCTTTGAGTCCCTACATTTCGAGACTGGACTCAGAAAAGTAGTCGATGGGGTGTTGTACGCTTTCTTAAGTGGATGCATCGGGAGCAATACTATGTTGGACGTGGGCTGTATGAGAAACCAACACATTATTTGCAATATGTCGCATTTTGGGTACTTGTCATGGGCTGTAAATTTCCTTTCACCGATTTTATTCAGATAAAGCCATTGGTAACTCCAACTCGAACTATTTCTTGCTACAATGATCTAACATATACTTGGCATGATTTTATCTCGCAAGGCAATCATAATGCTCTCACGATAGCTGCTATGTGGGCTGTTTTCCGTTTTTTTTTGCAGAAAAGGGGGTTGTTGTGCTTGACCTGTAGAGAAAAAAGGAGAGACAGGTCTCTGCAATGTTCTGGTAGGAAGTTTTTTTCGTCCTTTTGTTCTTCGTCTGATATGGCAGGTACAGTTGAAGAGTTGGGGGACCAGAGGAAGAGGATGGATGATCAGCAGCGACGGGGGAGAACCGGAGGTTGTTCGCTGTTGTGGAGAACATGTGCCACTTTGAAGCGGATGGTAAATATTATTATCCATTCGGAAGGGGATCTGGGTAGGAGGTGCTTAGCAAATTTGGGATCCCATATCTATTTGAGTTACCAATTAGGCCTACTGTATCTGCTTCTGGGGATGGGGAAGATTGTTGGAAAAGGAGCTCAGTAACAGAGGCAGCAACTGCTTCTGAGAGGAGAGCATCGTTGAAGATCCCCGGTGTTTCTTTGTGGTCCACCTAGGGAGGAACATTGCCTGTTTAACTTGGATATATGCATCTACTGAAGGTCCTGCGTCGAGCATGGATATCGAGAAGAACTATGCCACACGTCTTTCATAGGTGAGTGACAAACACCGATGCGGAGATACATGGCCAGAGAAAACTGGATGACAGTCTATGTACAAGGGTAAATAAGAAGAAAGAGCTTAAAATTAATTTAAACAGACCAGCAAGAAAGAGATTGGTTTTTGATGATAAGGGGAATGCAGTACCACCGCTTGCAGCATTTGGCAAGGAGGCAAGCTCAGATGAAGAACATATAAAAGATGGAAAAGATTCGCTTAAGGAAGCAAGTGTAAAAGGAGGGAGCATAAGGAAGAGAAAGTGAGTGTGTAAATGTGAGTGAGAGAAAAAGAAAAAGTAGGTGAGAAAGGGTGACTAAGGGTTGTGACGGTTGCGTATGAATGTATGTGAGAGTAAGCGAGGAAGGGATACCTGGGTTTGAGTGAAAGAGAGGAAGAAAAGAAGTGGGATATGTGCGTATGTGGGCATAGAAGTATGTGAGTGATGGAGAGGGAGGAACTA
>CM035408.1:109365490-109407990 GCA_020310875.1 Ceratopteris richardii | reverse complement strand
AGAAACAAAACTTCGAAAGCTACGTCAAGGTAACCGCCCTGCCTCTACCTATGCATCAGAATTTAGGCAATTGATATGTGACCTCACTTGGCATGAAGATTATTTCATTAGCCAATTTAGATGGGGCTTAAGGGATGACGTGAAGGACCTTCTACTCACGATGCCAGAGGTGAAGACATTGAATGAATACATCAACCAAGCCATTCAATGTGATAACCGTCTTTTTGAAAGGAAACAAGAAAAACAAGTAGAAGGAAGACCTCGCCAATGGAAACCTTTCCAGCCTACTCCTAGAGATGACACTATGCCCGAACCTATGCAGATAGATGTAACTAGGTTCCAGCCTCTAACACCACAAGAGAAACAAAGAAGGAGGGATAACAAATTATGTCTATATTGTGGAAACCCTGGCCACATTGCAGTTAATTGTCCCAACAAGAGAACAAACTCCAAAGTCGCAGCCACCCTTGTAGAGCAGGGAAACGAGGAAGTCCAGTTGTAAAAGAGACCATACAGCCGGACCATGATATACGAAAGGGTCTCATAATTCCATCCACACCCGTAGAAACATGTCTTGCCCCTGTCAAGTTAATCCTGTCTAAGAAGACCCTTTCCCTCATAGCTCTAGTAGATTCAGGAGCGTCCTCATGTTTCATTGATGAAGGACTCGTTAAGAAACATGGAATTCCAGTACTTCGAAAGAACAGACCAGTAGTAGCCGAAGTAGTAGATGGACGGCCTCTAGCATCGGGGAATATAACCATGGAAACCATACCACTAAGAGTACACCTTGGTGACCATGATTCACACATATGTTTCAATGTAATATCGAGTCCAGCAAATATGGTTATCATCGGAATGCCGTGGTTAAAGAAACATAATCCAGAAATTAATTGGGAAAAGAATAAAATCACCCGTCGAGATATCCAGAAGAACCCAACATATGTTGGAGCTAAAGCCTTCATACATGCAGTAAGGAAGGAACCTACATATATGATCTATGCCATACCAGCTCAAGAATCCAAGAAAGATGATCCAGTACAGCTACCCAATCAGTACAACGGCTTTGAAGATGTTTTTGAAAAGAAGAATGCAGATATCCTTCCAGAGCATAGACCTTATGATTGTCCCATAGATCTTCAAGAGGGAACACAACCACCCTTTGGACCAATCTACAGACTATCTCCAGAGGAACTTACAGAACTACGCAAGAACATTGATGAGAATCTAGCAAAGGGGTTTATCAAACACTCGAAGTCTCCAGCAGGAGCTCCTATTCTATTTGTAAAGAAGAAGGATGGGACTCTCCGGATGTGTGTAGATTATCGTGGATTGAACAAAGTCACTATAAAAAACAGATACCCTCTACCACTCATATCAGAGCTCTTGGAACGCCTTGGAAAAGCAAAATTCTTCACGAAAATTGATCTTCGAGGAGCTTACAACCTTGTCAGGATCAGAGAAGGAGACGAATGGAAGACAGCATTTCGAACAAGGTATGGGCATTTTGAATATGTAGTTATGCCCTTCGGTCTTACAAATGCTCCAGCTGTCTTCCAACATATGATGAATGATATTTTTCGAGAATATTTAGATGATTTTGTTGTAATATACCTTGATGATATCTTGATATTTTCAAAAAATCTAGAGGATCATGAAGATCATGTAAAGATAGTCCTAGAGAAACTAAGAGAAAAAGGATTGTATGCGAAATTGGAGAAGTGTTCTTTTCATAAGACAGAAGTGGAATTTTTAGGGTACATAGTATCAGATAAAGGAATTTTTATGGACCCTAAGAAGATTGAGACAATCCTTGATTGGCAACCACCTTCATGTGTTCGAGATGTACAATGTTTTTTGGGGTTTGCCAATTTCTATAGGATATTCATCAGAGATTACTCCAAGATAGTGACACCTCTTACCAAGCTTACAGGGAACTCCAAATTCTCATGGACCGAAGAAGCAGAGAAGGCCTTTCAGACCTTGAAATCAGCATTCACTACTGCTCCAATCCTAGTTCATCCTGATTCTAGTAAGCCCTTCTTCCTTGAGACAGATGCATCGGACTTTGCTCTAGGGGCCATTCTTTCCCAATATGGAGATGATGGACAACTACATCCAGTTGCATATCATTCAAGGAAGTTTTCCCCTCCAGAAATTAATTATGAAATTCATGATAAAGAACTCCTTGCCATAGTAGACGCGTTTGATACCTGGCGTCACCATCTAGAAGGAGCAGCTCATAAAGTCATTGTATATTCAGATCACAAGAACCTAGAGTATTTTATGACCACCCGGATCCTCAATAGAAGGCAATCTCGATGGAGTAACTTTTTATCCAGATTCGACTTTGTCATCACATACCGTCCAGGACGTCATCAATGTCAGTCAGATGCCCTATCCAGAAGATCTTACCTTGCACCAAAGAAGGGTGAAGAGGCCTTTGATCAACAAGAGAGTGTATTACTCAAGCCCGAGCATCTCCAGTTAGCAGCTATCTCTTCAAGCCATCATGAAGATTCAGCCTTGAATCAGTTGATCCGTGAGAATCTACCACAGGATGAATTGTTTTGTAACGTTAAGCAGAAAGCTCAAGAAGGAAAATTCCAAGAAGTAAACGAATTTCAGGAAAAGGATGGTTTACTACTCTATAAGAACCTATTGTATGTCCCTCCAGGAAAGCCCAGGATCCAAGTACTTCAACAACGCCATGACAACCTTGCAGCAGGACATTTTGGAGTAAATAAAACAATAGAACTCATATCAAGGGACTTTTGGTGGCCTCAGATGTGGAAGGAAGTCAAAGAATACATTCGAACCTGTGATACTTGCAATAGATCTAAGGTACCCCGACATAAACCTCATGGCCTCTTGCAACCTCTACCTATTCCAGAAAGGCCATGGGCTTCATTGTCGATGGATTTCATCACAGATCTACCAAAGTCAGATAAGTATGATGCCATTCTTGTTATTGTGGATAGATTTACAAAGATGGCACACTTCATTCCAACTACCAAGGCAATCACAGGTGCAGCCACTGCCAGACTTTTTCTTAGGTACATATTTAGGCTTCATGGATTGCCTGATGACATTGTCAGTGATCGAGGTCCACAGTTCATATCCAGCTTTTGGAACAGTCTTTGCAAGCTCCTTGGTGTTCAAGTTAAACTATCTACAGCAAATCATCCACAGACTGATGGACAAACAGAACGAGTGAATCAAGTCCTGGAGCAATATCTCCGTTGCACTAGCAACTATCACCAAAATGACTGGTTTGAGTTGTTACCCTTTGCAGAGTTTGCCTATAACAATAGTGTTCATGCATCTACTAAGCAAACTCCCTTCTTTGCAAACTATGGACAACATCCAAGGATGGATATACAACTCTCAAATCATGTCAAGAACCCAGCTGCCAGAGACAAGGCCCAGTACCTGATGGACATTCACAAAGAACTGAAGGAAGAGATCCATAAAGCTCAACAACAATATAAGTACTATGCAGATCAACATCGTGTCCAGAATCCATCGTATCAAATTGGGGATAAAGTATGGTTACTCCGAAACAATTTACAAACTTCAAGGCCTTGTGCAAAGTTAGATCATCAAAAGTTTGGACCATTTACCATCTTGGCCAAGATTAATCCAGTCACCTTCAAACTCCAGTTACCGAGTACCATGAGAATACATCCAGTTTTCCATGTATCCATGTTGGAACCATATCAGATTTCACCATTGAGGGGGGAGAGACCTAGTCCTTCACCACCTATTGAGATTGATGATCATGAAGAATTTGAAGTCGAGCATGTCCTAGATTCCAGAATATCCCGGGGAAGATTGGAATACCTTATTCATTGGAAAGGGTATGACATCAGTGATCGTACTTGGGAACCTGCAGAAAACCTTCAGAGAGCACCAATCAAGGTTCGAGAATTCCATAAGAAAAATCCAACGAAGCCGAGACCAGATAACATGACCGCTCCTCGTGGAACTCGTCGCTTGAGGGGGAGGTGATGTCATGGACGAAGGAAACCATCCTGAACCTAAGATTCCATGTGAACCCTGTATCTCATGATTGGTTCAGAATTAGGAGAAACCAATGCTTCCATTGCGTCCGGAATGTGCCAAAACCCCAAGATCAACTGTCTATTCGCTGAATTCTGACATTGGGAGGTCTTGTTACAAATCGATGACATCATGATGACATCATCAGTTCGCAACCGCCTTGGGAACCGCCCTTGAAAACCTATATAAGGAGGGGTTGGCCACATTCATAATCAGTCTTGCCAATGCCAGTCTTGGGAGCTCAAGGAGTCGTGACCTCCAAGTAAGTACATTCAAGTTCCAGTTCAAGTTCTAGTCTTGTTTCTAGCTCTAGTCTTGTCTAGTCTTGTATTGTGGACATCCTTTCTTGTCCTATTGTAATCTCGTAGTACGAGATCCTTTCTAGTTATTTCTTGTATCCAGTTCATATCCCTGAGGGGATTTCTTGTAATCGAGATATCTTGTTTCCTACCTACGATCCCGGGTTGTGGGATCTCCTGTATCATCTCTAGTCGAGTTTTCCATACCTATTGGTCCCGGGTTGTGGGACATCTTGTATCGATCGTATATTCTTGTAGCATTTTCCCTTCGTGGGTATTCTTGTAATCAGAACTGTGTTTCCGAAATCTTGTCTTGTGTAGTCAGAGAGCACAATCTAGTGCTCCCCTGACAGTTTATATGCAAATCTATAGCTGAGTTAATGTCATGGCATGCAAAGAGCAGGTCTACAGATGGTGTAATGCGAGTGCTTGCTGGCTCTGATGCTTGGAAGTGCATAGATAGTAAGTGGCCAGAGTTTTCTAGTGAGCCTCGGTCCATACGTCTAGGCCTAGCTATGGATGGAGTAAATCCATTTGGTTTACGAAGCTCTTCATGGATCACATGGCCTATATGTTTGGTCAATTATAACATCCCACCATGGGTGACCACAAAGAAAGGTCATTTATTATTAGCTCTTATTGTACCAGGTAAGTATAAGGTAAAAAACATGGATGTATATCTTTCACCACTTGTGGAAGAACTGCACATTTTATGGGAGGGGATTACTATCCGTGACATGTCTCAACCTATAAGAAGACAAGAAGTGCGAGTGCAAGGCATACTTATGTGCATGATGCATGATTGTCCTGGTTATGGTGAATGTTCAGGTTTATCGATTTCATGTTACCATCCTTGTCCCTTATGCGGACCACGACTCGAAGCACGCTATTCCAAAGCACTACGTAAAACTATATATGAAGGACACCATAGATATTTGCCTGATGGACATGTTTTACATGAAGGATAAGTTGGTCAACAAGCACAATGCCAAATGAAAGCTAGCAATTGGAAACAAGTGTGGGATTCAGAAACTCTAGCCGTTGGCATGAAACAGTTGTCCATTTTTCATGAACTTTCTTATTGGAGTGAATTATTGATCAATCATTTGGTAGACCTGATGCATATTTTTAAGAATGTGGGAGAGATTCTTTGGAAGACTTTGATCGGAAAGAAAGAAAGCAAAGCACAAAGGGAGGACTTAGAAGAGCGAGGTCGTATGCGAGAGTTGTGGGCAATTACTAAGCCCAATGGAACAATATTGTTACTAAGAGCTCCTTGGTTGCTTCACAGGATGGAAGAGCAACAAGTGAAGAAAACAATTTCAGAGTTTCAGACACCTACTAGATGCATGAGGTGTCTAAAGACTGCTTTCACACAAAATGACGATCTTGGAGGGCTCAAGTCTCATGATTGGCACAAGTTTTTACAGTTTGTGCTCCGTGTAGTCTTAAAAGATTGTCTTTCGGAGGATGTATGAAGAACCATTTATAAAATTAGTTCTTTAGTACGGTGGATCTCTTCTAAAGAGATAAATAGAGATAGCATAGAGAGAGCAAAACTCAATGCTATCGAGGCTATTTGTATGGTAGAGAAATACTTTCCCACAAGTATTCTCACTATTTAGCTTCATTTACTAGTTCATGTGGTAGATGAAGTTGCAATAGTAGGAACTATCCATAGTCGATGGATGTTCTTCTTAGAGCGCTTTATGAAGACATTGAAAGGGTTTGCTCAACAAAGAGCATGTCCACAGGGTAGCATGGTAGAGGGATGGCTTGTACAAGAGTCTCTTGTATTCATAACTAATTTTCTACGTATGTCGGATCCAAAAATGCCTCGCTTATGGAGCGATGATGAAGATGTTCGTCTCATAGGCGATGAACCACAAGGTAAAGGATTGCAAAGGAAAATGGATGTAGCTTTTAGAGAGAAGGCAATGAAGTTTTGCATAGTTAACTCTGAGCCTATGCAGAAGTGGTTAGAAAAGTACAGTTTTGAAGGAATCGTTCCACCAATTTTTGCCTCTTCCAGAAAGTCTTCGACCTCTTCCACCTTTTCCAACGAGCAAATGGCTAGATAGAAGGGTTTCACAAGCAAAGGCAGCGGGTGAACATTAGGAAAAAAGGTGAACCCTGGATGGGCCTTTTAGCTTAAGGAGTGATTAGTGATGGACCAATCAGAAGAGGGCGGTGGCCACAGTCTATACCCTATAAAATACTAGGTTGAAGGGGGAAGGGGGGACAAGATTCCTCTATGTTCAGGGTTGTCTTCTAGAGAGAGAACAAATCTCGTAATCAGGCTGGGCCCAAAAATTCAAAATTTTTTAAAAGTTCTAAAACGCATCATAATACCATTAAATGACCTCCATATCACTTTTCAGGGTCAAAAGGGCTATTTTTGACTTCTAATTCAAAATCCGTGCATGTTTTTGAACTAAAAAAGTGACTTTTTTCAAAATAACTCAAAAAACTCTATTTTCCCTCTTCAAACTCCCATTTTCATACCCAAAACCCAAAAAGCCTTATTTTTCACCTCTATTCCCTCCATACCATACAACAGAAGCGTTGTTTCTCCTCCTACCATTCTCCCAACTTCTGCAGCAATGACAACAACTCTTACTCCCATGGAAAGCTCCAGAGCTCGTAGGAGACCAAAAGACGAAGTTCACACAATGACGTGCCATAACATCAAAACAATGGAAGGAAGTTGGCTACCATAAGAGTTTTGCAAAGGTGCATGGGTGTACATGCATCCATCTGGACTTGGTCCTCATCGTTTTCGAGATCGTGGAAATTTGAATCTTCATTGGAAAGGTAAGCTCTTAGGCTTCAAGCAGCAAACACATGGTGGGATGGTTGCTATTGTACAACATTTCTTCACAGTTTCAACCATGAAGTTAGAAAACTCCAATAGAATTAGATATCCAATCCATTGTGAGTATTTCTATTTTTTTAATGCTTCATGGTGTTAAATGTCTTAATTACTCATCTCATATGTTTTTCATTGCTACAGTCATATTTCCTTCTAGTTTAGTGGAAGAGCAACCACTTCATAGTCTTACAGGAACTTTCAAAGCATTACATGCAGACATTGGGGCATTAGTGTTTCCAGATGTACCTCCTGCTAAACTTATTCGTGAAAGAATCTTCTTTTACACTCACAAGTAACTTGTTCCTTCCACAGATGGTGAATATGGAAGGTTGGAGATTATCAAAGTTGACTCTCTTCTTAGTTTAGAGTGGCCAAAACCTGATTTTTGGTCCATATCATCTTTCAAGCGTAAGATGGTGATGGACATACATAACTCTTTGAAAATCACACGAGTGTCTAGATCAATAGGTCTTCATTGAACTCTACCAATCCATTGCTTTGTTTTCATATTTCAAGGCATTCCTTTTGTAGAAACTCCTACAATGTTCCTATGTAAAGATATTACATACGAAGCAGTAGAAGGATTGTTAGGGGAAAACTGGGGTTATGTAGAAGGATTGTCAAAAGGGGATAGATATCGTTGTAGAATTGGTGACACAGGTATAGGGTTTCGCTATTTAAAGCATCGCACCTCATTGTACATCAGATTTTATTATGATCGTTTGATGTGTAAACTAGGAGAGTGGATACCTTTGCAAAGCTCCGAGGGATCTTTAGCTTCATTTGAAATTAATGTGAAGTTACCAAACAATGATATGGAGGTGGTTTTAGTTAATCAACATTGGAGCTTGGCCAACTTGAGAGAGCACTTACTTATCATGGGATATGATGATCTTCATGATTTCAAATTTCGAATACGAGGGAACAAGGTAAGAGTTGTATTCCATACATACATATAGATATATATATATATCTTATTCTATCACTATTGTTCATGATTTGAATTTTACTCTTTTATGAATTGTCCACACATTGGAAAGAGATTGGAAGACAAAATCAAGGTTCTTGCAGATTGGAGCATGGATGGAACTGAAATTTCATTGTCATAACTCTTTTTTGTAAAGATACTATGAAACCTGTAAACAAACCTATTTTTGCAATGAAAAATTTTTCACATTTGCTTCAAGGATATTTTGGCCACATTCTACTTGTATCTATACATTCTCAAGGTTTTTCTTGAAAGAGCATTCTTATTGTTTATTTTCTTTGATGTGATCTCAAATGTCAAAGTTTTCCTTTCCAAGACTCTTATGTTTTAATTTAAGGAAAAGTCACTTCTATGAAAAAGTGGGACCCATCACTTAAAAATTCTAGAAAAGTTATAAATAGGAGTCCTCTCTCCTCATTTCTCACTTTTGCAACTACATTGAGTGTTAGAGCAGTCTGCATTTGCAAGCTATGGCTTCCACCTATGTACCTACTAAGAGTGCATGCCACAAGTTTCTAGAATTTTTGGACGATTCAGATTATAAAGGTCAACATGACCTATATGATCTTCTCTCCAAGGTTCGTGACCTCCATGGGACCGTGCAAATGAATGTCGATGCTTTGGAGGAGCTACTTCAATATATACAAGTTCATATATTGTGTTTCTCCATCGAAATACCACCATATGATGGAACCTGGGTTCCATGTGACCTTCTCACCTACATTCACAAAGGTGTTGAGGCATTTGCAAAACGATTGAAACGGTTGCAGGTAATTGCAGAGGAAGCAGGGCACCTTCTTGATGAAACTGTGCCACGTATAAGGAGATTGAATAGGAAATGCAAGATGGGTGCAAAATATCTTTCATTCATTGCTGCGACAATTTTCTTTGTGAATGAGGAACGAGAACCAATTCCTCATGAGATCCCTCATCTTCTTACAGGTGGTTTTGTCGAGGATAAAAAGGAACCACCTCAAGGACCCTTGAATCTCCTATTAGAGAGAGAAGCTATTGAGAAAACTTATCCTCTTGGTCTGGATGATAAGTTGAAAGAAGTGCCTAAGCCATCCACCTCTTCGGAGCCAGAAGCAACTATTCCAAAGGTGGAGATTGAAAATTTTTTAGTGGTTCTTGTCAAGGGACAAGAATATTTGTTTTTACATGATGTAGAGAAGGCATTTGGGCTACGGCTGGATGAATGCCTAAGTTGGTTTTGTACTTTGTCAGAGTGTCCTTTGGATAGTACCTCTAACTTGTTGGAGAAAAAGTGTTTGCCATTTGGTGACTCAGTGGCCGAAACAATAAAATTGGTTTGCAATGACATACTTACAAGTGAACATCAACATATCATAGAAGAACAATTTAGTAATGCACAAGAAAGGATATTGGAATCAGAAGTTCCCGCCTCACCAGTAATCAAGCATAGTGGGATGTCCCACTCCAGCATTAATTTACATCTTCAAGAGAGAGGAGAAGAAGAAGATAGAGTTCAAGATGTAAGTATCTTCAATTCATATCATTCATTCTTACAAACACATGCAGCTACTAATCATAAAACTTTGTGTAGGAGGTGATTGAAGTCGACAAGTTTGCAGCAAGGAGTGGAGGTGATCGAGTGGCTCATGGAGGTGGCTCATCCCTTGCAAACTACATTGGGAAACTTCCCAAAGAACATTTTGTAATTATCCATAAAGAGTTCAGTGCGCAGGTCCACTTCATGACATGGTGTCTAAAGGCCTTAAGTAAATTGCTTTGTTTCTCAACCATTACACAGGGGAGTAATTGTATCTTTTTAGTTAAGAAATCCCTTGTAACTACAACCTTAGGTTCCAACTTCCGTGGAAAGGTCTTAGGTCAAATAGGTATATCTCTAGGTCTAGGAGTTAGAAATGTTGATGAAATAGCAACCTCAATTTTGACTTACACCCTACCCATGGCTTTGGAGCGTTGAAAGAGAGTGATTGAGAAACTCAAAGCCAATTGATGTAAACAATTAAATTAATATCAAATTTTCACTTTGCTTTATTTACAATTGTCTCAAGTCTTTCTTTTTTAGTATATTACCTAAAATTCTTTTGGACCTGCATGTGATGTATTGAGGTCATGTAGGGCATTGGGAGGCATTGGGAGGTTCTTTACTTTCATTCTTTTGGACCTTCTTTCTCTCATTTAAGGTCTTGCAGGGCATTGGGAGGCCAAATAAAGCCCTGCCACAGAAACACGGGAGAAGGCCCTGCAAAACGCTTGCAGGGCCTTCTCTCGCATTTCTGTGGTAGGGCTTTATTTGGCCTCCCAATGCCCTACATGACCTTAAATGAGAGAAATTTCACTAGATGGATATTATCAAGAATGCAAATGCCCTAGGTGACCTTACATGAGAGTGAAACTTCACTAGATGGATATTTTCAAGAATGCAAATGTTCTAAGTTTCAAAATGCTCTGCTCATATGCTTCAAAGGTAAAGGGAGGTCAAAATTTGTTCATGTTCACTCCTCATGAACTAGCTTTACTCCTCATGATCCTTCTTTACTCTCATTCTTTTGGACCTTCTTACTCACATTTAAGGTCTTGTAGGGCATTGGGAGGCCAAATAAAGCCCTGCGACAAAAATGCAGGAGAAGGCCCTGCAAACATTTTGCAGGGCCTTCTCCCGCGTTTCTGTGGCAGCGCTTTATTTGGCCTCCCAATGCCCTAAATGCCCAACATGACCTTAAATGAGAAAGAAATTTCAGTAGATGGATATTATCACTAGATCAAAACGACAAGATAAGAAAACAATCACTGATATATGAGAGATTATCACAAGAAAACACATGGAAATGTAAAATGATTGCTCATGTTTCATTCTAAATAATGAGATTATAAAGGGAATAGAGGAAAAGTGCTAATGTTTCATTGAAAATGTCAATATTTACAAAAAATCTATTGTTTGTGGAGATCAGTTACAAAACTTAGCTACGATCATCCCTAATTCTCCTAGCTAACTGTATGTCCTTCGGTTGTATAGTGACTCGCTTAGCATGGATAGCGCACAGGTTGGAATCCTCTAGCATTGATATCAAAAATGCTTTAGCTGCCTCTTGTAAAGCTTCTAAAGCTAGAGCTTGGATCCTTAACCCTGCACAATACCTTTGTAACTCTTCTTTGACCACCCTTGCAAAGGGTCTTCTAGGTATCAGAAGCTCAACTGTCTTTTGGTAGTGCCTTATCTCTGCAAATGCCTTCGTATATCTTCTTCTTCGTTGTGGTGCTCTAGCTTGTGGTGGTGGTGGTCTTCGTTGGACATTTTCTTGTGGTCTTGGTTGGGGTGGTCTACGATGGGGTTGAAAGACTTTCTTCTTCCGTTGCACGCATCTTGAGCTTTCTCCTTGTTCAGGATGTTGTTGCTAGCTTTGCTCCCTCTCTTGATCATTGGGTATGGCCCCCTGATTTGTTGGTAGTGTCTTTCTTGCTACAGTAACCCTATGATTTGTAGGTATTTCTTCGTTACCCCATGGTGGCAATGTTTGACTCTCCTCACTTGATTGTGAACGTTGTTGAGACACATCCTCATGCAATTCATCAAAATCATCATCAGAAACTACCTGTCTGTGAGCACACTCCTTCACCCTTGTCTTTGTTGGTCTCTTTGGTGATGGAGGCTCATCATGATGGTGGTGATTGGGGTTGATTTACGGCCTCTTCCCTGGATTGCCCATGTTCCACTTGTTCATGCAGCTGTTCACTCCTAGAGGTATGACCACCACCTGTTTCGCGATGGGATGCAGAGCGCGAGACACTACGTCGCCTTTTGTCGTGATTCATCCATGGTGGCTTCTGAGTGCCTTGCACATAGGTAGGAAAGTTAATGGGATCCTTCCTTGCAGTTTGCTTTGTTCGTGCCATCCTCTATAGTGCTAGAATGTTGAAATGAGACAATGAGTCTCCTTTTATAATGTTTCACTTAAAAAGGTTCTGTTCACATCTGAATGGACAAAAAATAGTTTAAAAATTAAAAATTACCTTAAAAAATTGCAAACAAGAGATTAGTGTGTAGCAAACCTTATGAATTATTCAGAAAATGCCATGAATGTATTAAATGACTTCACTTCCATGATGAACCCTGTCATGTTCTTGTAGCCCGCCATTGAGCATGACGTAAAGGTCCCAATGATGACTTCCATTTTTCACTAGCTAAGTTGTGTTGATTAAATCTTGCAAGTTTTGCAACTTTCGACTCCTTGGCTCGTTCCATTGCATATGTCCTTGAGAATACAGTACGATAAAACCAATTAAACATCTCTTCCATATAGTTTGATTGCATTGCACCACCACCATGTCGTGTGTTCTTGAAGTAAACACCTCTAGCCTTGTAATGTGACTCCTCCATTCCTTGTGTACTAAAAATCTCCAATGAACCATATCGATGCATGAAAAATTCTCCATGTGCAAATAAAATATACTGAAATGATATAAGTACATATAACACAATCTTATCAACAAGAAAATTGAAAAAATAAGAAAACTTACAATGTAATGTGTAATATTGCTCTCTCCCCAAGATAGGATGAAACACTTTGCAAACTCCATTAATGTATCTTGAAACAACTGACGGTCATTTTTGTTGGAGCTATTAAGGCTCATTAAGCCTACCAACTTATCTAAGCATGATCAAACCTTCTTTTGCCTATTACTAAGGTCAATTTGAGAATCATTATCAGTGGTGATCATGCACAAGTCTTTCCATAGCTCCCTGCATTCATTTTTCTTAGGGCTTACACCTCTTCTGAAAAATTTTCTTGCCTTCTTCCCTGTCATTCACACTTGTTGCAAACTATTTTGCAATTCACTAGGTTTTTTGACAACTAGAGTTACATTACCACCATGACAACCAATCGAATTAAGCAACTCTTCCAATTTTTTGATTGCTTGTACAGATTTATCAATTGGCTTCATGGACAATGCATATTCTATGTGGAGCTTCAATAATCTATCAAATATTCTCATGAAAGCATGCAATATGCAAAAGTGAACATTAACTAATGGAAATGGAATAATGGGATTCCAATCTTTATCTAATGTGTCACGGTTAGGTATTTCTAACATTGGACACCTTAACAAAGGTCTATCCCATTTCATGGAAGTAGGTGCATCTATGTATTCATCTAAGCTAGATAGTACTTTTTGTTGTCCCTTTGTTACTTTGTAGCCTCGAGTACAAAATGGACATGGATAACGAGCAGATGCACCTTGCTTGCAACCTAACATGCATTTGATAGTTTTTAAATCCCCACCCAAGTGCCAATCTATCTCAAAATCACCAAAGTTTTCTATGTGGAGCTTTGCATCATGAATTTGAGAAACTATTACTTTAGTGATCCATGGGGTCCTACTAAAAATCCATGAAAGAACATCATTGGATTCTTTAAGTACTTCAATAGCACCTAACCACCATATTTCTTTCTCGGATTGAACACTATATGTAGAGTTAGAGCTAGAGTTACTACTTTCATCAGATATGGCATTTGTCATAGCTTCATTCATGAGTGTCAAACTCAATCTCTCCATTCGTCGTCCCTTTATGATCTGGCATTCATCTAACTTCTAAACTGTAATTTGGTATTACAATCTGCATAAATTAGCAAATTTTTTATAACATCAAAATACAATGTATATCAAGGTAACAATAGTGCACATACCTGGTATAGTAGATTTGTAAAATCGAACCATTGTCTGTTGAAGCCTCTCCAAATCCACGAATATGTTGTTGTACTTTGTGTAAGAAAATCCATTTCCAACTGCACTTTTCAACTCTTTTTTGGATGTAGATAAATGATAAATAGACATAGGCATAATATCCTCTATATATAAGTAGTTTCCAAGAATACTAGTTATATCTTCATTGGACATTGACTTCTTTAGCAATACCTTGTAAGGAGATGGAAACATATTCTGCAAAATACCTTCTCTTTGTAATGAATGCTTCAAAAGGTTGTACAATGCATTGTATCCTTTAGTACTAATTCCTGCTTCATCACATACCATCTGCACGTCTCTAGGAGTGATAATATCTTGTAACTTTTTTGTGAAATCTTTAATCACTTGCTTCTTGATAAGGTTTCCTATCCGTTACTCCAAAATACTAACCACCTGCTTGTTGGTCAAACAAGAATTTAATAACTTGAAATGATCCTCTGTTGTTGATGATGCACTAACATCTTCAACGAATGACCTACATAAGACCTATATATATATCTTCCAAAAAGAGAAACAAATACAAGCCAAACCTTATCGCAAAAACTCGTCTTTTGCGTGCTCCACCACCAAATGAAAGAGAGTCAAAGGATGTTAATGATCATCTCCTAAGTCGCATCCCAAGTGGAGTCTCTCTCAAGTGTTGGACATTGTTTTTTAATTTCGCAATTGCTCTCTCCTTTTCTTCCATATGCTTTTCTTGTAAAGATATGATTGTGCTTTCAAAAGTGACCAACCTTGAATGATTTAATTGATATTGTTGAATCCAATACTTAGTAATGACAGTTGAATGTGTAGATAATCATTGACAATAACCTAAGAGCCCAACTTTACCGACACCGATGAACAGAAGTAAAGTTGAGAGGTTATGGAATGTTGGATAGTAAGAAGACATTGGATCACGAGGGTATAATGAACCATGAGTCCAAAGATCAATATTCTTTTCTCCAGCTTCACGACGCTCATTTTGAGAGTTCACATCATTGTTGCACTGTGTATTTGGAGCAAACTCTCTAGGCACACGAACATGGAGACCAGAAATTTGTTTGGAAGAGATGTTAGAGCATGATTTTCTCAAGAAAATTTTGTTTTCTTGGATGTGGATGGATCACAGTGTGTTCTTCCACTGAGAATAGCCAAAAATGATGAAATTTTGAAAAAGTCATTTTTTGGGTGAAGAGTAGTTACGGATTTGATGATGTGGCACTCTACTTTTGGAGGGATTTTAAAAATATTACTTTTCCAAAAGGAAAATTAAAAACTAAACTAAAAAAAAGTCACTTCCGACATATATATTAAAAAATGAGCCCTTTCAAGTAAATAAACACTGAAATTGAGACTTTGAAAAAAACTCATTTTTTTATTCCCATACATGTTCGAGTTTGATGATGTGGAAAGTAGATTTCCTTTCTCTCTCTCTAATAGAAGAGAGAGAGGAGCCTAGTAAGCCTTAAAAAAAGCCTACTCCAGCCTACTAAAAAGTGCCCTATTAAATGCACTTTGTCCCCTTAGACAACAACAGAATTAGGCTTAATCCCTAAAAATTAGGGATCCTTACAAGGCCCTGCACGGTTCACCTTTTTTCCTAATGAGATATCTCTGAAGAAGAAGAAGAACTCACAAAGGGATGTGATTGGAGTATAATAAATATGGTGCACTATGGTCTCATGGACGACACTTTGGAATCACACGAATCGATAAAAATAGGTCTACTTTTGATAGTGGGATGATGGTGAACTTTTTGCAAAAAAGTAGAGCGAGTGCAAGAGATGATAATGCTCAAGAAGGCCAGCTAGATTATTGTGGTGTGATTCAAGATATCTTGAAACTATCTTTTAGGAAGTTTGATTACTTTGTTTTTTATGTGAAATGGTTCAAAGTAGTCACTTCTGGAAGAAATGCAACAATTTGCACTATTGGAGGACTTGGAGAGATGCGGTGTGGTTGTTTCATGGGGGCGTTTGCGATGAGGTGATGATTTTATAAACTTGGAGTTTACTTGTTGTTTGTAAATCTCATGTGAATTTATCTCATTTCATGAATGTTCTTTGTTGCAAGTCAGTTGATATGGAACATTCTTTGCATGTGTATGGTAGTGGCACACCAAAATTTTGTATTTGATTTTTATATGGCAATGCAATGCTTTGCCACATTTTGTAAAAGCGTCATATATGACAGTGGTTTGCCACACTCTTGTACATGCTTCATTTATGAAATATATAACTCTTCTTGTACATGGTTCATGGTTCATGGTTCATTCTGATTATCTCTTTTGTGTCCAATAATATTCTGTTTTATGAAATCATATTTCGGTTGACATTAGAGTACACATCACATGTACTCGGTTTGTTTTGGGTAGAGTGTATTGTCTTTTGCTAAGCAACATCATGGTAATGTTGTTGTAGCAAAAGACAACACACTCTGCCCAAAACAAATTTTGCAGATATGGTTGTCGGTATAAGCAACGGTACTCCCAGTAATGCTATCGGAATAATCATTGGTACACCCAGCGGATGCCGGCATACGCGACGGTATACCCAGTAGAGGCATTGGTATAACCGTCGGTATGGGCATCGGTAATATTGACGTTTATACCGACGATTATACCGATGCTCATACCGATGGTTATACAGATGCCTATACCGGTGCTTTAATTTCGACGCGCATACCAACACCTACACCGACGTAGGGGTAAAAATGCACGCGTTCATTTCCTTCGGTAAAAACCTCGGTATACGGCCGATCTGTTGTAGTGTTTCTCCCCAAGATAAGATGAATGACTATGTAAACTCCTTCAAAGTCACTTGGAATAATTCTCGTTGTGAAGCATTAGTGGAAACCAAACACATCAAATGTAACAATTGATCTAATGATGACCAAATCTTCTTTCGCTTGTTAATGAGATCAATCTGACTATCATTGTTTGTTTTAATTGAATGGAGGTCCTTCCAAAGCTCCCATTTCCCATCATCTTGACTATTCACATCTCTTTTAAAGAAATGTCTTGCCTTCTTCCGAGTCATTGAAGCTTGTTGTAAAATCTCTTGAGACTCACCATACTTCTTAACAACTAAAGATACATGGCCACCATGACAACCAATAGAATTCAAAAGATCTTCTATTTTTGGATTGCTATTGTAGACCTCTCTAGTGGTTTCATTGCAAATGCATATTCAACATGGAGCTTCAAAAGCCTATCAAAGATCCTCATGAATGCATGCAAAGTACAAAAGTGAACATTGACTAATGGAATGGAATAATGGAGTTCCAATCACTGCTTATTTTATCACGAGTCGGTTCTTGTAACATTGGCCACCTCAAAAGTGATATTTCCCGTTCCCTTCGATTCGATGAGTCTGTTTCATCAATTTCTTCAGAGTCATCAACTCTCATCAATGTCCTTGCAGGTTTAGATTGACTCTTAGATCCTTTGTAACCTTGTGTACAATATGGGCAAGGATAGAGAGAAGATGCTCCTTGTTTACAACCTAGCATGCATTTTATACTCTTGAGGTCTCCACCCAAATGCCATTCTACCTCAAATTCACCTATACCATCTACAGAAAGCTTTTCCCATTATTTGAGAAGAGATTACTTCCGCAATCCATGGATTCCTACTAAAGATCCACGAAATAACATTGTTTCTTTCTTTGGGAACTTCTATAGCACCTAACCACCAGATATCTCTCTCTGATTGCACACTGTAAGTCAAATGCGAAGTGGATCCTAAAGTTTCATCACTCATTGCATGGTCCATAACTTCATTTGTTAGCGTCACACTCAACATTTCTAGTCGCCGACCCTTTATGATTTGACACTCATCAAGCTTTAGTATGAACTTTAACTTAACATTACACTCTGCACAAAAGAGAAAACATTATCTTAATATGACACTTGAATGCAATAAAACTTCAACACCAAATAAAATGTAGGAGGGGTACCTTTGATTGTTGAACTATAAAAGTGAACCATTGCTTGTTGAAGCTTCTCAAGATCCACAAATATATTGTTGAATTTAGTGTAAGTAAATCCTTGTGTAGATAGGATCTTTGATTGCTTCTTGGGAATATTTGGATGATAAACAGAGGCAGGCATAGTGTCTTCTATGAATAAATATTGTCTAATAGTATGAGTCACATCCTCATTTGAAGTTTTTTATTTTGATAGACACTTTATATGGGCATGGAGATATACTTTGAGAAATACTTTGTGCTTGTAAGGCTTGCCTCAGAAGGGTGTACATTGTGGTATACCCATTTCTACTGATGCCTTTTCATCACATATTGCTTGCACATCTTGCACTTTGATAAGGTTTCTTAACTTCTTTGAAAACTCAGCTTCAACAACAACTCTAATACACTTTCCTGTGGGTGAGTCTATAGCAGAAGTGATTTCTTTGGTGTTTATATAGCTATTCATCAGCTTGAATTGGTCTTATGTTGTTGATGAAGCAGTTATGTCTTTAATAAATGACCTACACAATGAATGATTATATTACAAATCTTCATTAAAACATATAAAAGTAAAACAAATACTCACCTTGTTGCATATATACGTCGTTTGCGTGCACCGCCACCTACTGAAAGAGCTTCAAAGGATGACAATGCTCTTTTCCTATATCTCATACCAAGTGGAGTCTCTTTCAACTCCTAGAGATTGGCATTTAACTTTGAAATTGTGCTTTCTTTTGCTTCCATATCCTGTTCAAAATCTGCCAGTTGTTTTTGTAAAGATATGATTGTGCTTTCTAAAGTGACCACCCTCATATGATGGAGTTGATATTGTTGGAATCAATACTTAGCAGTAGCATGTGAATGTGTAGATAATCGCTTGCAGTAACCTAATAGTCTAGCTTCACCCGCACCAATGAACTCAAGTAAAGTTGAGAGGTTATGGAATGTTGGATGGTAAGAAGATATTGGATCTAGAGGATATAGTGAATCATGAGTCCAAAGATCAATACTTTTTTCTCCAGCCGCACGATGTTCATTTTGAGAATTGGCATCATGGTTGCATCGTGTAGTTGGAGCAAACTCTCTAGGCACACGAACATGGATTCTTGTTGATGCAGGAGCATGAGCGTCTTCTACTGTGAAGTTTGTGATACATGTCAACACCATCTTTGCTAATGACCAGCAATATCAAAAACAAAGATGGGAAACTGGTTGGAAGGGACTCTAAAGCATATGTTTTGCTAAGAAAATGTGTTTTCTTGTATGTGTATGGGTTAAAGTGTATTTTTCCACTGTGTATGGCTAAAAATGATGAAATTTGAAAAAAGTCATTTTTTGGGGGAAGCATAGTCACGGATTTGATGATGTGACACTTACTTTTGGAGGGAGGTTGAAATTATACTTTTTCTAAAAGAAACTTTAAAAAATGGGCCCAAAAAATTGACTTCTGACATATATATTAAAAAATAGGCCCTTTTGAGTTAATATACACTGAAAATGAGACTTAAAAAAAAAACTCATTTTTTTATTCAAATACATGCACGAGTTTGATGATGCAAAAAGTAGATTCTCTTGCTCTCTCTCTAGAAGAAGAAAGAGAGAGGCCTAGTAAAGCCTTAAAAAAATCCTACTCCAACCTACTAAAAAGTGCCCTATTAAATGCACTTTGTCCCCTTAAATAAGAATAGAATTAAGCTTAATTCCTAAAATTTAGGGATCCTTACAAGGCCCATGCAGTGTTCATTTTTCCCCTAATCTCATGAAACCTATTTCTCTTATAACGGTGCACAATTTGGTGCAACAAGGCAAACCACCCAAAGATCAAGTTGGCTAAACAAACAAATAGGGTCGTGACAGCCATTGTGTATGCCTAAGTTCATACAGACTATCAAATTTGGTCAAAACTGAAGCAAGTCTAGATTGGCATAAAACGCACTTGTTCTGCTACTATCTTGGAATTGAACACTATAAAAAATTATTACCTCGTAGTCTCCTAGCAATTTCTGGCATGCGTGGCCCTGTACTTGAAATGTTAGCGAGGTAGTCCCAGACTTCTCTCCAGGTGGTTGGGCCATTCGCCTCTTGAGGCGCGGTCGAGGGTTCAACTCCCATGGCAACATGTAAGGGATATGTATAACTTGGAAAGTTGTAGCATGTGGCTGATGTGGCACTGTTTGTCTTTCCTCGCGGTAGTTGTGACCGCAGTTTAACCCAGCTATGTAAATCCCTGTTCTTGTTGGATAAGGGGGGTCTCATGAGTACTATGCCCTTCCTTGTCCAGTTGCAATTTCAAAATTAAAGCCTGAGGGAATAAGCCTCGGCCGAACCTCCATTTAAAAAAAAAAATTAGCGAGGTCCGAGCAGGGTCTTGGCTTTTGGAGTGCCGAATGCGGCTCTCTCTCTCTCTATGCATATGCACACTGCTGGGGGATTTTGCACTGTCATAACTCATGACTCATGAAGCAGCTCCGAATTTTACATTCGTGTGACTAGATCCATCACTAAGTACCATGGAATTGCTTCGTCAATAGGACGTTGACTTTCAATTCAGCTAATCATGACTAGCCAATCACTATACTCCACTAGCTTGTTTAAATTCGTTTCTATACTCTGTTAGCTTCTGTGGCGTCCTGACTCCCACACCATCCTTTGTCGTCGGATCGTCTGCCGCCCTGTCAGTCCAACGTGGAAGGCATCTGCTTCTTAAAAAATTGTATCATGTTGTTTCATAACATCTTAATTGGCAAAGCTGCGTTACAACTTACAGTTGCAACTTTGTATGTTCGATGCGCTCCTCATGTGCGGAACGCAGATCGATGGTTTATCAGACGAGAACTGGGAGCACTTGTCCAGCTTTATAGATAGGGTATTTGTGTAGCCCAGCATGTGTTTGGATTTCTTCCTGCAGTAAGCACATGTGCAGATGACTTTCACAGCTTTCTCTGTTGACCATAAAGATTGAGCTCAGCGAATGTCGGGTTATCTTTCAGTATATGCAATTGATGTCCGAATTGACTTCTGTCGAAAGTGAGAACAACTACACAAATCTTATGGAAATCAAAGGTGTCCAATAAGTGTCTCCTGCTTATGGTGACTCAGAGTAATAGAGAACTATCTGATTCCGTATATGTGTATCCACAGTTCTGCTCATGCACATGACAAATGATCGTATATTCTCCTGTTGCTCGTCCGTGAACGTACAGAAGTATACCATGATTGTTACTCTAACTGTTGTAAAGCTTTGAGGCAACCCAATTGACGGTTCCAAGCTAATTGCAGGTCTCTCTCTCTCTCTCTCTCTCTCTCTCTCTCTCTCTCTCTCTCTCTCTCTCTCTCTCTCTCTCTCTCTCTCTCTCTCTCTCTCTCTCTCTCTCTCTCTCAGACACGCACAGACACACACATATGGCAGGTACTTGATATCCAGGGTTGCTTTGGTGTATGTGATCATGAGTTGGATTCTTGCAGTAAACCCGTACATGTCGATGTCTTTGGACATTTCGTTTCGACAGGCGCATTTTATACATAGACTTCGAGCTTCGATTTGGGTGTTCAAAGATTAAGCTTGTCGAACTCTCCTTGCCGGAACGTGAGGGAGGATCAAGAGTTGTATGCGTAATAGAAGGTGGTTCCCGTCATAAGTTTGAGTGGATTCAGACTCGATCTGTCGAACAAAAGGTGGCTTCCGTCAAAGGTTAGCGTGAATTCAGAGTCCAGCTGTGGAAAAGAGTACTCCAGAAGTTCTTTTCCAGCTGGCATTCAAAACATTGAATTCCATCAAACACCTGATCATATAAAGAGCTGGAAGCATTTCCTTATCTCAATGGAAAAAAAATTTGTCCAGTATATATATATATATTGATAGAATGTAAATCTTTAATTTCGGCTGCATACTCTAAAGAGAAAATAATGATTCAAATTTCGTAGTGCAAAGTTTTTGCACTCCACCAGTTTACTGCATCCAGATGACATGGGGATGTCCTAATAATTTTAAACCATTTTGTGCCGCTACATGAACGTACATTCGAAAATCGCAAGTCTGATGTCCCTCTTCGTAAACAAACATTTCGTGAGTTCGGATTGTGGTTGGCGCAGAGATGACTTTGTTAGCACCGTCCTACCAGAAGTATAACTGTGCATCTGTGCGCCAAAAGACGAGAGAGATGCGGACAAACTTTGGTAACATGATATTAATAGAAAACATCGACGTACTTGTAGGGCTGGCACGGTAACTCTCTTAGAACTTCAAAAGCAGTAATAAAAGTGTAAACTCGAGTCCTAAAGGAAGAACCTGTCAGCGAATCAGAGTGAAATCATCAATGGCTAAATTGCTCTGCAAAAATCTTCTTCGAAAAAATCAACAAGAATTAGAAGGTAAAATGGTAGACAGTGGATTCAGAGGTTTACAGTTGCCTGAACTATACCATATCAAGCAAGCATAGTTGCATTCAGAGACTGATTATCCATAATGGACTTTGGACTACTGCTAGGGCAATGGAAGCTAACGTTGATAATGGCCTGTGTCAGAGATGTGCTTTCTATGAAGAGTTGCATCATCTTTTTAGAGCCACATGGAGAGATTTTATTGCATATTTGTAAATGCCAATTGTTTTAGGTCCACCATCAGTTGAGCCGGGCTACCCCCCTCCAAACAAAAGTGTAGCAGCTTGACACTATCTTCTGATTGGTTATTTTAAGTCTTCACTCAATAAATATAAATTTTTCTTTTAGCTTTCTGAAAGACCCGCCCCTCTATGTGAGCTGCATAACATATAACTCATAGTGAGTTAGCAAAAATGTGCCATCCTGTTTGAATTCTCCCTAGTGTTGCTGCGTAAGCTGTGTTCAGTACATCATCCTCAAAATTTCAGTTAGAAGGAGATCCTTCTTGGCGAATGTATACACTTGGATGTGCTTCTGTGCAACCTTATAAGGGCATAATTTTCATAGCATATGTGGGCTAAAAGAAATGCCCTTATCTTTCAAGGAGATCAGAATATTGGTCTTCAAAGACAAGCATTTTTGTCATATGTTTTTCTCCCATGTCCATAGCACTACAACAGATCGATGGTATACCGAGGTTTTTATCAAGGAAAATGAACACGGCTTTATTTGCCGCGACGCCAGTGTAAAAGTCGGTGTGCGCGTCGGTACCAAACCCTCGGTATAAGCGTCGGTAAATGCGTCGGTAATACCGACGCTCATACCGAGGCTTGTGCTGGAGGTACCGTCGCCTGCTGAGTGTACCGATGATTATTCCGATGACACTACTGGAGTACCGTCCCATATACTGACGACCATACCTACAAAATCTTTTTTGGGTAGAATGTTTTGTCTTTTGCTACAACAACATTACCATGATGTTGCTTAACAAAAGACAATACACTCTGCCCAAAAAAAACCGAGTACATGCGATGTATACTCTAATGACAACCGAAATATGATTTCATGAAACAAAGTATTAATATTGGACACAAAAGAGATAATCAGAATGAACAATGAACCATGTACAAAAGAAGTTATATATTTCAATAATGAAGCATGTACAAGAGTGTGGAAAACCACTGTCATATATGATGCTTTTACAAAATGTGGCAAAGCAATGTATTGCCATATGGAAATCAAATACAAAATATTGGTCTTCCACTGCCATACACATGCAAAGAACGTTCCATATCAATAGTCCTGCAACAAAGAACATTAATGGAATGAGATAAATTCACATGAAAATTACAAACAACAAGTAAAAACCAAGTTTATAAATTAATTACCTCATCGCAAATGCTCCCATGAAACTACCGCACCGCATCCCTCCAAGTCCTGCAATAGTGCAGTCAACCCATGACTATATCCGTAAGACTCCTCCGTTCGTGTTTGAGGATGACCCATTGCCAGCTCCTGAAACAAATATAAAAAGATTAGAGAAACATATATGAGAAATTTAACACAAATAAATTCAATAAATGAAATGGCATTTACAAACTCATGACATATTGTGTCATATCTGCCGCTGCCCAAATATGACGGTTCAATCGTGTCTAGACGTGTGGTTGCGGCATTTCGCTGCTGGCGATATCGATCAGGAGTCTGCTGCTCCTCGTCACGAATCATGTCCCACTCCTCGACATCTAACCATACAGGCTTTGCTAAGCCTTCTCTGAATGCATCACGAGCCTCGGATCATTGATGCGACATGACCTCACGTGCGATGTGCAGAATCCACTCTGAACTGATAATCGACTGTCCATCGGCTGGTCGGAACTCTTGGTAAATCGTCTGTGTGATATAATTCTTCCGATCTTTATCCTGTTCACTCCATTTCAGCATGATGGAGTGTCCAAACTGGATGGAGCAAAGCTGTCGTATGCGTGCATGCATTGCTTTGCCAACCGCATCCATCACTGGAGCTCCATCTCGGATATTATACACCTTGGAGTCATCATGGTCATGAGCATCCCAAGGTGTACGTGGTGTACTGCGTGGCATACCTACATCTGAGGTACTCGTCCTAGGAGTAGAAGCGGGCGACACAACGTCCGTTGCACTACCTCCACAACAACCGCCTCCTCCGCCTCCAGACCTACTTGTAGATCCACTCCTAGAACCTCCTGCTCCAGAGCGTGACCTCGATCTACGTGACGGGCCAGACCCTGTATCGTGCTGAGGTATCGAACACACTTGTCTACTAGTAGACCCTGTAGGAGATGGCTACAAAGATGGTCGTGGTGGAGTCCCAAAGCTAGGAGACATACCTCCTACGAGAGTAGCACCACACGCAAGAGTGACACCGGCAGGAGTGACACCGGCGGGAGTGACACCGGTGGGAGTGAGGCCAGCGGGAGTGAGGCCGGCAGGAGTAAGGCCGCTAGGAGTGAGGCCGGGAGGAGTGCTACCACGAGCGATCCAATACTATGATGCAGCGACCATATACGCAGGAGGGACCTGAGAGATGAACTCCAAAAACTGCTCTTCTATCATGGAATGTGGAGTGACTGGAGGACTGTCTCCCATCGTGCTCTGTAATAAAATAACTCAAATAATTAGCATGCGATAAGAAAAATAATATAGGGAATAAACAAAAAAAACCAAAAATTAGTACGTACAAGTGTTTTATTCAAAAGTCCTCTATTCTAGCATCCTCTTGAAGATCCGATGCACCGAGAATATCTATCTCTATATTGATGGCTTCTAAATCGCTTGCTATGCTAGTTTCCTCTTGATCATCATCTATTGCTTTGTCTTCTTGAACAATGACCTCTTCTTCAATGACCTCTTCTTCTCGAACAATGATCTCTTCCTCCTCAACTATCAAATGAATCTCTGAGTCCACTAGAGATGGACTTTCTTCTGCATCTATGTTTTCAAAAATTTGTCTACTACGTGGAGCGACTTGTAAAACAAATAGCCACTCTGGGTCTTTTGAATCTGGTATAAAAACAACTTGCTCACAGTGTTCAGGAAGTACAAATGTATCCCTTCCATCTGTCCATAATCTTGTGGAGTGGACTTGAATCAAACCGCTTTTATCTCGTCTCATTGTTGCGTTTCTTCCAGAGGTGACTACTTTGAACCATTTCACGTCAAAAACAAAGTAATCAAACTTTCCGAAAGATAGTTTCAAGATGTCTTGAATCACGCCACAATAATCTAACTCGCCTTCTAGAGCATTATCATCTCTTGCACTCGCTCTACTTTTTTGCAAAAACTTCACCATCACTCCACTATCAAAAGTAGACCTATTTTGATCGATTCATGCGATTCGAAAGTGTTGTCCATGAGACCATAGTGCACCGTATTAATATACTCACAATCACATCCTTTTGTGAGTTCTTCTTCTTCTTCAGAGATATCTTCACCTGCTGCCTTTGCTTGTGAAACTACTGCATCTAGTATCTGCTCGTTGGAAAAGGTGGGAGAGGTCGAAGATTTTCTGGAAGAGGCAAAAATCGAGTGGAATGATTTCTTCGAAACTGAGCTCTTTCCTTTGCGTTAGTTTCCTTGGCAAGTTCATACCTTTCTAACCACTTTTGCATAGGCTCAGAGTTAACTATGCAAAACTTCATTGCCTTCTCTCTGAAAGCTGCATCCATTTTCCTTTGCCATCCTTTACCTTGTGGTTCATCGCCTACGAGACGAACATCTTCATCATCACTCCATAAGCGAGGCATTTCGGGATCCGATATACGTAGAAACTCAGTTATGAATACAAGAGATTCTTGTACAAGCCATCCCTCTGCCATGCTACCCTCTGGACGTGCTCTCTGTCAAACAAACCCTTTTAATGTCTTCATAAAGCGCTCTAAGAAGAACATCCATCGACTATGGACAGTTCCTGCTATTGCAACTTCATCTACTACATGAACCAGTAAATGAAGTTGAATAGTGAGAATACTTGTGGGAAAGTATTTCTCTACCATACAAACAACCTTGATAGCATTGAGTTTTGCACTATCTATGCTATCTCTATTTATCTCTTTAGAAGATATCCACCGTACTAAAAAACTAATTTTATAAATGGTTTTTCGTACATCCTCTGAAAGACAATCTTTTAGGGCTACAGGGAGCACAAACTGTAAAAACTTGTGCCAATCATGAGACTTGAGTCCTACAAGATCTTTGTTTCGTGTGAAAGCAGTCTTTAGACATCTCATGCATCCAGTAGGTGTACAAAACTCTGAAATTGTTTTCTTCACTTGTTGCTCTTCCATCCTGCGAAGCACCCAAGAAGATCTTGGTAATGATACTGTTCCGTTGGGCTTAGTAATTGCCCACAACTCTCGCATACGACCTCGCTCTTCTAAGTCATCCCTTTGTGCTTTGCTTTCTTTCTTTCCGATCAAAGTTTTCCAAAGAATCTCTCCCACATTCTTGAAAATATGCATCGGGTCTACCAAATGATTGATCACCAATTCACTCCAATAAGGGAGTTCATGAAAAATGGACAACCGTTTCATGCCAGCAACTGGATTTTCTGAATCCCAAAGTTGTTTCCAATCGCCAGCTTTCATTTAGTGCTGCGCTTGTCGACCAATTTGTCCTTCACGTAAAACATGCCCATCAGGCAAATATCTATGATGTCCTTCATAGACAGTTTTACGTAGTGCTTTGGAATAGCGTGCTTCGAGCCGTGGTCCGCATAAAGGACAAGCATGGTAACCCGAAATCGATAAATCTGAACATTCACCATAACCAGGCCAATCATGCATTGTCCACATAAGTATGCCTTGCACTCGCACGTTGTCGTCGAGATTTTCTCTCCTCTCTCACTTATGAAGGCCTACAAAAAACATATTTGGTGAAGGTAGCCGGAATTCCCCGAGAAGTCCAGGATGCATCAAGAATGTCAAAGGAAGCTCACATACAAAGTTTCAAAGAAATCAAGAAAGTCCATGGTAGCGGTCAAAGCTGGTCAAAGTTGGGAAATTAGGGTAAAAATTTCATTATCACCAAATTAGATGAAAATCCATATACTTGTAAAGATTGTCAAAGGCAGTCTATAGCCCAAATTTCAGCAGAAAATGGATTTTGTAGCACATTGATATGCTATGTTCATTTTGTAAAAATGTAATTTTTCTAGTTTGACCCTACAAATTCTTGTATAGAAAATTATGTTAGCCATATGGTTTGGCATGAATAAAGATCATATATGGCTACATATTTGTACAAATTTTCAAGGATATCAGAGCTTCCTAGACACCTTAATGCCACCTTGCAAGCTTCCAAATGTAGTCAAACTTGTACAAGGGAGATTCAGATGGGAGTTTTTTCTGCATATTCCTGAAGGAGATCTTTGGAAACATAGTCCTACAAAGTTTCATCTTCATCAAAGCCTATTTGGAGGGTCAAAGAGTACAAAGTCCAGTTTTCAGGATCACCGCAGTTTTCTAGTTTAAGCAAATTGAAGGGTTGAAGGGCCACCACATGGTGAAAGCTGATTGAGCCATGTTGTACGATCAAGATGAGCTCATATTCAAGGGTGGAGATGCACTTATGCTTAAAGCAAGGAGGATCCACGAGTTTTTCCATAAAAGAAGATATTTTTGACAATCAAAGATCAATAATGCAGCTTTTCTCCAAAAATAGTAGCTTATCTTATCCGAATTGATGTCAACACTGATCGGACGGTCCAGATCATCCCCAGATCCAATGGTGGAGAATGAGGGCGCCTAAATTTCACTCCTTTACACTAGATTTGATAGAAAGAACAATTCCAAGCCATTGATTTGATTAATCAAATGGTTGTAATCAAAAGTAGTGATCCTAGAGTTGAGAGTTGATTTCTCTAGATCTAAGGGCCCAAATTCATTCAAAAAACTATATAAACCCCCCTCCAAACTCCTAGAGCATCATTGTTAGGCATCCATAGGGCTCATGCTAGCTTACGGTTTCCTTGAGACGATCACCCTCGGTTGAGCGAGTGAGGATCCAAGGTGAGCTAGTATGAGTATAGAACCTAGTTTCAAATTTAAGTTAGAACTCCAATCTAGGATAGGCTCTTGAAACCAGCATCTCTATCTTGACTCACCCTCGGTGGAGCGTGTGAGTGAGTTAGAGCTGATTTTAATGAGTCTTACACTTCTTTAGTTAGATGTTACAAGCCTAGACAGACATAGGGTCACTGGAGTGGAACTCACCTTCTTACGTGTGACATTCGGTTGAACTGTCATGGTTTGAGGGTCGGAACCACCTTTGATCAGTAGACTGCTTAGCATGACGTACCACGACGATATTTTACATGTAACTTAATTCAAATCCTTTTAATTCATGTCACTTGTCCCTTGTCTCTTGTCTCCTCTCTCAGTCTCTTAAGTATTTTTACATGTCTTCTATTTCTTCTATGTGTGAGAAGGCTCCGCAGTATTGCGTTGAACCAGTGAGGATGTTTCTTTGAGCTTGTGAGTAAACTCTATCATCAAAATTCACTTGCATGCATATAATCCATACATACCCATACATATTGATTAGTTTCTGAAAGTGTATAAGAAGCTCCAATATTGGACCATTCTTCCTTTCGAAACTGGTTTATGTGTAAGGGTTCCATCTATTCTTGTCATGCATACATATCATTCAAAGAAGACTATGCATATGGATTGGAATTAGGAAGTGTTTAAGAAGCTCCTTCAATGGACCATTCTTCCTTCCAAATTTCATTCGTATGTATGGTTCTCTTTCATTCTTATCATTCATGTTCATAAATCTAACTTGCACTCCTACATTCCTACTCCCACAATCATTTCAACATCTCTCTCTTCTCCATACTCAACATTAATTTCACTTTCATGTCCTTAAACCTTCCAACATTCATTAGCTTCATACACCTTGTGTGTGCCACGACCGGACCCGATCCACCCGGATTGTGATCACCTCCACATTTGAACCGGACGTGAAACACTTCGTGGCATTTGCTTCTGATCTTGTTGGGAGGTTGTGATCCATATCCTTTGTTTCATATTTTTCATCCTCATCATATCATCATCATCAGTCTTGAGTGTTGCACTGGATTTCTCACAGTATCGTGCACATCTTCGTCGTGAAGTAAACGCATTTGTGAGAGATCTAGAGCATCGTGCATCACTTGCTTATTCACATAAAATGGAGGAAGGATTCAAATCCCTTATTGTTGAGAAACAAGGCCAAAGAATAGTCTCTTCTATGTTGAGAGAGAAGGGAAAATTCAATGGCATCAACATCACAAGCTACTTAGATTTGTTTGAAGAGCAAGCTATGATTTTTGGTCTTCCCGAAGATCTTTTGATATCATTCTTTGAACGAATTGTTGATAGCTCTATCATAAATCTTGTCATTCAATATGATAGTCTTCCTTGGAGTGATTTTAGAAAGGAGATGCTCAAAGAATTCTATCTTGAAGATTATAGCCAACATAATCGAGATGCCTCAAGCATATCAAGTTCCTCCAATGCATAATCCTTCAATGCAAAATCCTCATCCTCATGTGCAAAATCCTCAAATGTATCAAAACATGTATCCTCAAGGTTCTCAAATAGCTTTTTAAAATCCTCAAAATCAAAATTTTCAAAATCATCAACCGTATAATATGGAAGCTCCTCTTGCACCTCAAGTACCACATGTTGCTCCCCAAGCTCCTCAAATACATCAATTGCCTTTTCAAAATCCTAATTATCCTGTTCAAGCAATACCTTATCAACAAAATCCTCAATTTCAAAATTTCCCACCACAAGTTAATCAAAATCCTCAAATCAAAATGGTTTTGTGCGTGGTCCTCGTAGGTGTCCTTGGTGTGATTCGTTAGAGCACTTTTTGAGAGATTGTGAATTATGCTGCTAAGGAGCAACGACTAGTAATAGACATAGACAAGAAAATCTGTGATTATCGATCTAGGCTACCTTTGCAAGGAAATTATGGTAAGGGAGGAATGAAAAAACACTATGAAAATATAACCATAACAGATGTAGGAACTAGAGGAGTGAAACTAGAAGCTCTTGATGAACAAGTGGAATCAAGTAAACCCACAAAGGAAGGTGATTTTTCCATAGAGGCTCTAGTAAGAGCACGAGATGAGACTAGGAGAATAACGGCTTGGGAGTCACCGATAGAAGATCAATCTCTTATTTCTCACATATCCAATGTAGAAGAAAAACGAAAAAGAGATGAAGCTGAGCCTAGTGAAAGAAGAGTGACTCGAAAACAAACCTCAGAGGGAATAGAAACAATCATAGAGCAAGGAGAAACATCACAATCTAAAGATAAAAAACAAGAATCAAAACCCAATGAACAAAACAAGAGGAGAAACAAAAAGGGAAGAAGACAAAGCAAAGAAAAACAGAACCAAAGCCTTTAGATAAACCAGAACAATCAAAACAAATTGAAGACCAAACACGAGAACATGAACAAAAACAAGATCCTGAGCAAAAACAAAAGAAACCAAAGAGAAAACCTAAAGCCATCTTGATTTTAGAAATTGAGAGAAAAATAGATCCTATGGAGATTTTAGATGACATTTTGCTTAAGAGTCAAGTGACTATGTGTTTAGAACAAGTTTTCTCTATTGCAAAGCCTATTTTTAAAGATAACTTTAACGGCCTAATTAAAAGGAAGAGGTTTCCACTTAATCTAGATACTAAGATGCAAGATTCTCTAGATCAAGATCAAGCTATGAATGAAGCCTTAAACTTTGATGAATCTGATGAAGAGGACTTTGATGATGATGAAGTAAATGTTAATAAAAATTTCTTAGGACCTATTCAACCTGACCATGAAAATCATGAAAACAATCCTGAAAGTCACTTTAAAAGAAGATTTTGGTCTAGAGGTACATCAGAGATGCATGTTAAAATAGGAAATGATAAGAACACTATCACTGTAAATGCATTAGTAGATTCTGGCTCTGAAATCAATGTGATTTCAAGAGAAGTCTATGATAAGTTTCGATGGCCCATAGATAAAGATTGTGGATGGCGTATGAGAACTGCAGATAATGGTGTAGGTACCCTGTATGGAGCTTGTGCTAGTGTGCCCATATCCATAGGAGGAATCACAGAAGAGTTTCAATTTTTTATTCAATATAATTGCTCCTATGAAGTTCTCTTAGGTCAACCCTTTATTTGTGAGAGTCGTATGGAAACTATAGCCATGGATGATGGGTCTACCTATGCTAGATTTAAGTCTAAGGATGGAATGCAATCACTTCAAGTCATGACGGTAGGAGTGAATCATCCTAAGAATCGATTGTCAATTAGAAAGAAACATATTGTTACTCAGGGTCATGAGCATGCTTGTAGTGATTGTGCACCTCGATTCATGTTTGGAGCTACATATGATCAAAATTTCGGATAGAATCCATTGTTGAGCGGGACAACAGTGGATATTGGTTTGACATCTCGCATCCAACCAACATGTACAATAGTTTGTCACTTTGTTTTCCACATTCTAGATTAGATTTTCTTCATAAGAGTCAATTGTCCAAGTCTTTTATCCAAAAAACCCAAAAAAATTATAAAAACAACAAAATCATGGAACATGATGAGAACATTGAGCATGTGATTGAGACATCTCATTGTTTCTCTACTCTTGAGGAGTTAGAGTTATGTCTTCAACAAAATTCTAATTCCCATATTATTCTGATTTCTTCCCTTGATGAGTATGCTCTAATCCAAGAGTATGCTCTCAATGTTGACAAGTGCTCAAAATTTAACCAAACACATGATGCCTTAGTTGAAACAAAGTACAAAACTGCAGACAAAAAAATCAAACCCATAGCTCAACCATTACCTCAAGGAAGTAATGAAAAAATTATTGATGTGAAAAATGATCCAATTCTTCGGGATAAGAAAAACATAGGACATACATTCACGGATGAGACAATCAAACAGGTGAAAATTGGTAGAGATGATGACTTTCTTTTGCCAGCAGAGAGAGATAAATTTGAGAGAGTCATACGTAGCCATGGAAAAGCCTTTACTATGTATCCTCCATACTCAATATTAATTTCACTTTCATGTCCTTAAACCTTCCAACATTCATTAGCTTCATACACCCTGTGTGTGCCACGACCGGACCCGATCCACCCGGATTGCGATCACCTCCACAACGTCTTGTCTTTTTATAGGTTGAGACATGTCACGCACAGTAATCCCTTCCCATAAAATGCGCAGTTCTTCCACAAGTGGTGCAAGATATACATCCATGTTTTTTACCTTATACTTACCTGGTATAATAAGAGCTAATAATAAATGACCTTTATTTGTGGCCAACCATGGTGGGATATTATAATTGACCAAACATACAGGCCATGTGCTCCATGAAGAAGTGCGTAATCCAAATGGATTCACTCCATCCATAGCTAGGCCTAGACGTATGGACCGATGCTCACTAGCAAACTCTGGCCACTTACTATCTATGTGCTTCCAAGCATCAAAGTCACCTGGCACTCGCATTACATTATCTATAGATCTGATCTTTGTATGCCATCACATTAACTCAGCTATAGATTTGCATCTAAAATTCGTGGAATGATAGGAAAGTGGCGAAGAACCTTTGCGGGGATTGCTTCGCCTATAACGTCTTCTCTAAATCTATTTGCTCCAAACTTTGGACATACGTGGAGATGCTCATACTCATTCCGAAAGAGAATGCAATCATTCGGACAAGCATGAATTTTAGTATAATCCATTCCAATGGACTGTAAAAGTTTTTTCGCATTTCCACATGTTGGAGGCATGTCATTGCCCTCTAGCAAAAATTGATCTTTAAGAAGCTTGCAAGAAGCAATTAAAATGATATTAGTAAATGAAGTTATTATGAAAGCCAATTTGTTCTCCACTTACCTGAACAATTCAGTGACACTATTATCTGACCATCCATAAATGGATTGCAGATTGAGCATCGCGAGTGAAGCATGTAGTACAGATATCTTTGCTCCATTGTAAAGTGGTAAACGAGATAATCTTTGCATGTTTTCATATTCTTCATCAACTCCTGATCGTGGAATTTCTGTTGTGTCCATGAAACTCTCGACACCTTCTTCACCATCATGATCTTCGTCCATCTCATAAAATGCTTCAAGTATCTCTTCCATATGTTCATTCTGTGTAATATTATTAGTGCTTGCTTGTACGTCTAAGTCCTTTTTTTCTCTCTTTTGTCCACGAGAGGTTACCGGTGCAATGTCGTTTGGGTCCATCTGCTCACCTGGGGGACCATGCGAATGATAGCGTAGGTTTTCCAGTCGACTCCTATCAAAGGATCCATACTCTCTAACATGTGCAATACAAATCCATCATTTCCGATAAATTTGATACTTGCACTGTGTGCAAGGACATGCCATTCTCTCTTCAGGATCCAAAGAAGCCATCTGCTACAATATGGACATTTTAGAACATTTTAGAACATTTTTTTTTTTATTACACCTAAAAATCTAACTCTTAAAGACTTAAATCTGAAATACTAAACCTAAATACTTAAATACCTAAAAAAACTTAAAACCCTAATTTTAAAACCCTAATCTATATAGCTATCCTATTTTATCTATATATTCAGATTTTTTCTTGATTGATCCTCTTAATTAAGTTATATGTATGCCTAAACCCTAAAACCCTAATTTTAAAGATCTATACCTAAATTATTTATATTTCTATACACATGTGTATATACATGTATATATATATTATATGTGTATGTGTATGTGTGTATATATGTTATGTAGGTGTTAAAACCCTAAAACCCTAATCCAAATGACCTAGAACTAAAACATGTATATATATTTCATTTATTTATTTAAATGACTAGTTCTTATCATATTTTATTATCTATATAATTATCCTACCTTACATATATATTTATTTATATATTCAGATTTTTTCCTTACTTAATCCTATTTTTATATATTTAATTAAAAATATTTAATTAAATTATTTAAAATGCTAGTTCTTTTTATATTTATTTATGTATATAATTATCTTATTATATATATATATTTATTTATTTATTTATTCAGATTTTTTCCGTACGTAATCCTATTTTTATATATTTAATTTTATATATTTCATTATATATATTTAATTAAATTATTTAAAATGCTAGTTCTTTTTATATTTATTTATGTATATAATTATCTTATTTTATAAATATATTTATTTATATATTCAGATTTGTTTTCCTTACGTAATCCTATTTTTATATATTTAATTATAATGATTTAATTAAATTATTTAAAACACTAGTTCTTTTTATGTTTATTTATGTATATAATTATCTTATTTTATAATTATATATATTTAATTAAAAACCTAATCTTAAAATTCTAGATCTGAAATACTAAACCCTAAAACCCTAATCTTAAATATCTAGACCTAAAATATGTATATTTCTGTATACATGTGTATATACATGTATATATGTATTACATGTGCATGTGTATTTGTGCATATATCATATGCAGGTGTTATAACCCTAAAACCCTAATCTTAAAGATTTAAATATGAAATATGTATATTTTTGTATGCATGTGTATCTACATGTATGTATGTATTATATGTATATTTGTGTTTGTGTATATATGTTATCTACGTATTAAAATCCTAAAACCCTAATGAGAAAGACTTAGACTTAAATCTGAAATACTAAACCCTAAAACCCTAATCTTAAATATCTAGACCTAAAATATGTATATTTCTGTATACATGTGTATATACATGTATATATGTATTATATGTGCATGTGTATGTGTGGATATATGTTATGTAGGTGTTATAACCCTAAAACCCTAATCTTAAAGATTTAAATCTAAAATATGTATATTTTTGTATGCATGTGTATCTACATGTATGTATGTATTATATGTATATGTGTGCTTGTGTATATATGTTATCTATGTATTAAAATCTGAAAACCCTAATCAGAAAGACTTAGACTTAAATCTGAAATACTAAACCCTAAAACCCTAATCTTAAATATCTAGACCTAAAATATGTATATTTCTGTATACATGTGTATATACATGTATATATGTATTACATGTGTATGTGTATGTGTGCATATATGTTATGTAGGTGTTATAACCCTAAAACCCTAATCTTAAAGATTTAAATCTAAAATATGTATATTTTTATATGCATGTGTATCTACATGTATGTATGTATTATATGTATATGTGTGTTTGTGTATATATGTTATCTACGTATTAAAATACTAAAACCCTAGTCAGAAAGACTTAGACTTAAATTTGAAATACTAAACCCTAAAACCCTAATCTTAAATATCTAGACCTAAAATATGTATATTTCTATATACATGTGTATATACATGTATATATGTATTATATGTGCATGTGTATGTGTGCATATATGTTATGTAGGTGTTAAAACCCTAAAACCCTAATCTTAAAGATTTAACCCTAAAACCCTAATCCTATTTTTATATATTTTATGTAAAAAAAAACTTCAAAATAAAAATAGGATTATATGTGTGTATGTATGCATGTGTGTATATATGTGTGTGTATGTATGCATGTGTACATGTGTGTGTGTATGTATACATCTGTATACATGTGTGTATGTGTATGTGTGTGTATGTAGGCATGCATGTGTGTGCATGTGTGTGTACATGTGAGTATGTATGCATGCATGTATGTGTATGTGTGTGTATGTGTATGCATGTGTATACATGTGTGTGTATGTATACATGCATGTGTGTATATGTGTGTATGTATGCATGTGTGTATATATGTGTGTATGCATGCATGTGTGTATATGTGTGTGTATGTATGCATGCATGTGTGTATATGTGTGTATATATGCGTGTGTGTATGTATGTGTGTATATGTGTGTGTGTATGTGTATGTATGCATATGTGTATATATGTGTGTGTATGTATGTGTGTATGCATGTGTGTGTATGTATGCATGTGTGTAAATTTATGTGTGTGTGTGTATGCATGCATATGTGTATATGTGTGTGTATGTAAGCATGCATGTGTGTATAGGTGTGTGTATGTAAGCATGCATGTGTGTACATGTATGTGTGTATGTATGCATGTGTAAATTAATGTGTATCTTCCTTTCTCTTCTCTCTCTCTTTCTTTCTCTCTCTCTCTCTCTCTCTCTCTCTCTCTCTTCTTCTCTCTCTATCAATAGCGAATAAAAGAATCACTTACAAGTATGTCCCTCTTTGAATCGTTGTCGTCAAAGTGTAATGTAGGTCGTCTCTCGTCCAATTCCAAACAATCGATGCCAAAGAACTTCTGGAAAATCAACGAAAAGAGAAATTAGAAACCCTAAAGCAAGCACAACACTTACCAAGATGTGAGATCTAAGCCGAGCGAGAGTGTGTGTGTGTAGAGAGAGAGATCCATGTGTGTGTGTGTGTGCACAAGACAATGCAGGTTCGCGCGTGCAAGTTCGACAGTAGACCAACAGTACTCAAACACGCGCAAAAATGTGAAGTTTTGCTCTCGGGTTCGCGGTATGTTTAAAACTCACCGCCGGTATAGGCACCGGTATTGACGTCAGTATACGCGTCGGTAGTTCCCAGTAAATTACCGACGCTTATACCGATGCTCATACCGACGCCTATACCGATGCCTATACCGACGCTTATACCGGCGGCTGCGGGCCACACCGACGATCCGTTTAAAATGGTCATACTGATGGTCACTTGATCGTCGGTATCTCTTAGTGAGATTTTTCGAGGGCTATACTGACGTCGACTATGACCGTCGGTATATGCAGCGTCGGTATGCCCCTCATATGTTGTAGTGTAGTCATATCAAGGCATCCTAGTTACGAGATTATATGTTTATGTTATGCATTATTCGTTTACTAGATTTCATATGATTAACTCGCCAGACTTGTTTTCCTCCCAAGTCCATAGTCTGTCAAGCCATCCGAGTGAAGGGATAATATATGTATGCATTAGTCTTGCGCTAGATTTCATATGATCAGCACTTTAAACGTGTAAGGAGCTATTGGAGTTACCATTTAAGTCCTTTAGAGGCGCTTCTCCCCCTTGTTGAGTGTCCTTTGTATATCTCTTCTCCTTAGTTCAATGTACATTAAACTCGCACAAGTGTTGCAATGAGAGAGAGGTGGAAAGATAGGTGTGTAGCCAACTATGGCAAGCCTCTTATATAATGGTCGATCCAAAAACCTCTTTTCCTTTTATGCAAAAGAATTTTCAATTGTAACAAGCCCTCACCCTTTAGACAACATAGAGTGTTCTTCCTAGAAAGCAAGAAGATGAAAAACCAAGTGGGCCCCACATAAGGGGGATGAGAGGGTTATCAAACTTTTTTGTAAAATTCTCTAGTTATCTATAAGCAGCCCCTGCTTTGTGGGATATGGAGGGTCCCATGGGTGCTAGGCCCATTCACTTGTAAAGCTGTAATTTTTATTTAATTAAAGTTTCAAAGAGTGGGCTCTCTCGAATTTCCCTAAAAAAATGTATTGCAATAAGATAATAATCCTCTCTAGTATGCCATGAGTAATATAATTACTAACATTGGAACTGCCATGCATCCTAAAAGAACATCCTCCTTAAAAAAAAGGGATATGAAACTTAAGATGCTTCTCGTGTAATGATGTTCAACACACTCCTTATCTCCTTGATCGTCTAATTTTTGGCTTGTTGGAGGCCATGCAAAAAGGAGGTGCTTAAGTTGGAATAGACTTGTAGAAATTTTGTTTGGACAAGAGGTCCCAATAAAAGAGGGATGCTTAAGATTGAGTGGGGAATGTGCACTAGCCCAAAGTACGAGGGTGGATTGGGTATCCTATATCTGGAAGCCTTGCCCAAAATGATGGTGGCCAAATGGATGGTCAAAGCTTCCAGTAATGATGATGCCTTCTATACCAAGTTTTTCTTCAAAAATAGTGATTTTTTTTCTTTCTCAGGGATCCCTCGATGAAAAGAGCATGATTTATTAACTATTTTGTTTTCTCTATTCCTAATTGCTCTTAAGTAGTGAGATCTTGTGTGCTCCCTATGCAAGGGGGAATGAGATAAAACCCTTGTGCACCATTAGGATGCAACATAGACTGGATGTGGGCTACACTCATGAGACACCATGAATCTGTTTGGTTCTCAATTTATGGTATCATGAGACTTCAATTTAAAAACGTCCAAAGAGCTAGGAGACCATGAAACAAAGCTTTCAATCTATGGAAACATCTATTGGACCTTCATAAAAGACATTGGATTAGCTTTGAGGACATTGACCCGAATCTTAGAGTTGAGTTTGAAGACTGATGTCAATTAAGGCACATAATCAACACTTGAAATGGCTCAATGATTTTCCTCTAAATGGGCCAAAAACCCCTCTCCTTTCTGTAATTGGAAGTTCTAAAATGGAAGAATGGCAACAGAATGGAGGATATACTAATAAATAAAAGAAAAATATACTTAATCACTCACTTAACAAGAAGTGGTGTTTGAAGTGGTCCTAGATTAGATGGGATTTCAAGTTCCTGAGCCTATCACACCTGCTATGAAGAATAATAAAGCAATCCTTATGTAGGAAGTTTTCTAGAGGCAAATATGGACCAATTTCAAAGCTACTAAAATGTGTAATGCTCCTTCGTGGTGTAAGGGATGCTCTAATTATTGATATATTTAAGTAGTGATGTGTGTGAATACACTAGAACCACCAGGGTATTTTTTCCCCTCTTTAGGAGGTGTTTTTCCCCCGGCTTGTATATATGCCTATTGCCCTAATGGGTTACTTATCTTTGTACATTCTAGTGGTAATATATTTTTCAATATTGTGTGTTGTGCGCCAAGCTTCTTCTTCTTCCTTGTGTTGTTTGGGTGCTTCCTCAAACCTTAAACTCCAACAATTGGTATCAAAGTAGATTGTCGCTTCATATAGGGCATTGTCAACACCTCTCCGATCACAGTTTCAAAATCGCACAAAATTTGGTATGCATACTCAAGGAGATTAGGAGATCAAAACAGCTTTGCTATGTCATGCCGAAATTGCAATCTAAGCTCGTTTTGGCCTTTGAATGCACTATTGTAATGCTTATGCAAGCAATTTTGTCTTTTTATGCCAAAGATATATACAAGTTTGAGTTTCCATATATGTGTCTCGAAGTCTGCTATAGGTTTAGTAGAACTCGATAGGGTAGTTATGTTCAACTTTTTGAGATGGAGTCAATTTTCTACATCAACATATTTTAGTCAGTGGCCATGGCCGAAAGTAGTGATGTATTCCGTATGTTGGCTATTGAGGATAAGTTGGGTGGTACCAATTACCCATTATGCGCTTATATAATGTGTCATGTATTGGTTGCAAAAGGATTGTGGAATATTATGCACGGTGTTGAAAAACATCCTATTGTACTTGTAAACACAGTTGTTGAAGGTGATGCAGACGGCATTGAAGATGAGAATATTCTTCATGTTCCTATTCATGTTGTGGTTCGTACTGCATGTACTACAAAGCAAATTCATTGGGATGGTAGAGATGCTTAGGCACATGCATTGATAGCCTTGTCTATCAAACATGCCATTATTCATCACATCACTCTTGCAGAATAGCTAAGGATGCTTGGGATACACTTACCACTTTATACAATGCAAGGAATGAGTCTCGTGTTTCTTATCTCCAAAAACGATTGGAGACTGAGCACATGAATGAAGGAGATTCCATGGATAGTTTTTTGACAAAGATCAAAGATTTGAAGGAATAATTGATTTTTGTTGATGAAGTCTTGAAAACTCACTTATGCAAACACTTCTGAATGATATTCCCAAATCATATTAGAGTTTTGCTTCTACTCTTCGTTTGGTGATGAAAGGTAATCCAAATGCCTTAGCATTTGAGGAGTTAGTCTCTCTTTAGTTGCAAGAAGATCAGTCTAGGAAGAATAGGACCATTATGCATGTTGTAGATCAAGCTTTCTTGGCTAGTCAAAAGGGCAAAGGAAAATAGAGCTCTTCTACAAGTAAGCAGAAATCTGCTAATTCTGCACAATCAAAGAAGGATGACAGAGACGAGAAGAAAATAGAAAAGCGGAAACTATTTTACAAATATAGTGAAGGAATGATCATGTCATAAAGAGCTGTCCAAAAGTGGCTGCTAAAGAGGCAAGGAAGAAAGAGGCTTCAATGGTTGTTGCAAAAGCCTCTACACCTAAAACAAAGTCTGCTAATCTTGTGCACAATAAAGAATGGGCATTTACCACTATTTGTAGTTATGACCCATCTTCTCATGAATAGTGTATGTCTATAGTAGACTCAGATGTTTGCTACTTTGATAGTGAGGCAACTAAAAACATTACCTCACATCATAGTTTCTTCACTTCACTCAAGACTGCTGCTACACGAAATATTGTCACATGCACCAATAACTCCTCTTATCCTATCATCAGAGTTGGTAAGATCATTCTTACTACTGCTGATGGTAATTCTTTGACATTATGAGATGCTTTATTTGTGCCATAGATCAAGAAGAATCTGTTATCAGTTTGAGCTTTAGCCAAGATTGGATTGGTTGTGAAATTTGTTGATGATAGTTGTACAATTCATGATCTATCAAATGGCAATGTAATTATTGCTTCTGGCATTTTGTGTTGTGGCTTGTATAAGCTCATAGAATATGAAAAATTTTTGAATGACTTAGCATGTGCAGTACAGTATTCTCATGCTATGCCTGATGCAATGCTTTGGCATGCACGCTTTGGTCCTCTAAATTTTGCTAGTTTGCTACACTTGCAGAAGTCTAAAATGGTGTCCTCTCTGCCCAAACTTGAGGGCCTTGGCAAACATGTTTGTGAAGGCTGTATTTTGGGCAAAATGCAGCATTCCTCATTCCCAAAAGATGGTTCAATTTGAGCTACTCAAAAATTGTAGCTTTTTCACAGTGATGTCTGTGGTCCTATGCAAACACCCTCTTTTGGAAACTATCTTTACTGTGTGACTTTCATTGATGATTTTTCCAGGCATGCATGAGTATATCCATGTTGGAAGTGTTTATGTGCCTCAAACAGTTTCTAGTTTTGGCTGAAAATATGTGAGGATGTCAAATGGGCACCCTCCATTTTTATCGAGGGGGGAATGTATGTCTTCTGACTTTAATGCATTTTTAGCTGAACGTGGGATAAAACATTAGTGTACAATGTCATATACACCTCAACAGAATGGAGTTACTAAACAAAAGAATAGGTCACTCATGGAGATGGTGAGGTGTATGTTCAAGAGTCAGGCTTTACCACATAGTTTTTGGCTTGAGGCTATCATGTGTGCAGCATATGTAGATATCCCACTAAAGCATTGCATTCTATCACTCCATATGAGGCTTGGCATGGTCGTAAGCCATCTGTTGCTCACCTACCTGTTTTTGGCTGTCTGGCATATGCATTAGTGCATGAACAACAATGCAAGAAATTGGATAATTAAGCAGTGAAATGTATTTTTGTTGGGTATAGTTCTAAAAGCAAAGGCTACCATTTGTATCATCCACAGAATAAATGCATTCTGGTTAGCCATTATGTTTTTGTGGAAGACGCTATTCAGCCAATACTTTCATGTACTAAGGAGACAACTATTACCTCCAAAGATATGTATGATACATTTTTGCCTCTTTTTAAGGTGGACAGTCTAGTGCTAGTCCTAATGAGGCAACTTCTTAGCCTTTACAAGTTTCATGTGATGATGCAGATCATTCCATTTCTAATGTAGATTTACATGATGCACTTGTTGATGAGAGAGCTAATATTGAGCACGCAAAAACTATGCTAAAATTGTTGGTGCAGACTTTGCATGACATCAAATTAGATGCACCTCTATCATATCACACTTGCTCAGGCTCTCATAGTGCTTCTTTTGCATAAGATTGCTACGCTATAGTTGCCTCTAGTCTCTATGATGAGACTGAGCTTGTTTTGTTTGATGAAGCACAAAATTCTGAAAATTGGATGGCTACTATGCAATCAAAATATGATGCTATCATGAAAAATGGTACCTGGTCTTTATGTTACTTGCCTCTTAGCAAGAAGGCCATTTGCACTAAGTGGCTATACAAGCTGAAGTATAAGTCCAATGGAACAGTTGAAAGGTATAAGGCTAGGCTTGTTGCAAAGGGTTATGCTCAGGAAAGAGGCATTGATTTTGATGCAACCTTTT
>CM035408.1:109332990-109335490 GCA_020310875.1 Ceratopteris richardii | reverse complement strand
GGTCAGATTGTGGAGAAAGGTTTGCAGGTCAGGTTCACTCAACATGGAGCATATGTGGAGGACCCAAGACATGGTTTCAAAAGAATTGCCAAGGGGGAGAAATCAGGTAGATTGTTTACTTGTGAGCTAGAAGACACCAAGAACATTGCTTTATATAATTACAAGGATCAAACACTTTCAGAGTTAGAAATATGGCACAAGAGGTTAGGTCACATAGGTGAAAGAACCCTAAAGCAAATGTGCAGGGATCAATGTGTGCTTGGGATACCTAATGTGTCCAAGCAACACATGATTTATAAGTGTGGAGCATGTCAGTTTGCTAAGTCTCACAGGTTGCCATATTCAAGGAAAGGGTTCATGCATAAAGATTACCTAGACTTGGTACACACAGATGTTTGGGGACCTAGCAAGGATCCTTCCATTTCAGGTTCAAGGTACTATGTGTCCTTTATTGATGACTATAGCAGGTGGACTATCTTATACTTTATGAAACATAAAGATGAATTGTTTAATTGTTTCAAGAGGTATCTTGCACTTGTTGAAAACCAAACAGGAAGAAGCTTGAAAAGGCTAAGGTCAGATGGAGGAGGAGAGTACTTCTCCAATGAGTTTGAAGATTTCTTGCAGGAAAGAGGCATCAAAAGGGAGATAACTACAAGGTACTCACCTGAACAAAATGGGGTAGATGAAAGAAGAAATAGACTCATTGTAGAAACAGCTAGGTCTATGCTTAATGAAAAGAAATTGCCAAATTATCTTTGGGCAGAAAGTGTATCTACAGCCACCTATCTCATCAACAGGTTGCCATCCAAATCACTTGATGGCATGACACCATATGAAGCTTGGCATGGTAAGAGACCTTTTCTGGATCATTGCAAAATCTTTGGTTGTGTAGCATATGTGCATATTCCCTCACAGGTAAGGGGAAAGCTAGACCCTAAAGCTGAAAAATGTATCTTCATTGGTTATGATTTGAACCAAAAGGGATACAGATTCTACAACCCAACAAACAAAGGCTTCAAGGTAAGCAGAGATGTCATCTTTGATGAGAATGACTCATGGTATGAGAATGAATGCAGGAAGGTTAGTCTACCCTATGATATGGAAGAAGATTTCCCAAAACTCACCAAGGAGGAACCAATCCAGAAAGAAGACTCAAGCTCAGATGATGATGATACAATTAACCTTGAGGAATTCAAGGCTTGGAAGTCCAAAGGAAAGATGAAAATGAAGAAGCTAGAGGATATACCAGAATCCTCAACTCAAGCAATGAGGAGATCTCAGAGAGAAAGTAAGAAGCCTATCAGATATGGGTATGATACTTCTCTTGTAACCAAGCACTTTGTATATCTTGCAAAGGATTTGTTGAATGAAGAACCAGGTACCTATGAAGAAGCAATCACCAAACCAGAATGGAAAGGAGCTATGGATGAAGAAATGGAAGCTCTCAAGGAAAGTGATACTTGGGACTTGGTACCCAAAAAAGACTCTATGAAGGTGATAGGATCCAGATGGATCTACAAGCTAAAGAGGAATTCTGATGGAACAATAAACAGGTACAAAGCTAGGTTGGTTGCCAAGGGTTTTGCACAAACCCAAGGCATTGATTAGGAGGAGACATTTTCTCCTGTGGCTAAGATGCCAACTATCAGAATATTGGTGAGTGTAGCTGCATCCAAGAATTGGAACATGTACCAATTAGATGTCAAAAATGCTTTCTTGAATGGATGGATATCTGAAGAAGTCTACATGTCACAACCACCTGGCTATGAAGATCCCAAGAAGGTAAACTATGTTTGTAAATTGAAGAAGGCTCTATATGGTTTAAAGCAGGCACCTAGAGCATGGAATTACAGGTTGACAACCTACCTCCAAGACCAAGGATTTGTGATGAGCAAAGCTGACACTTCTCTGTTCATAAAGAGGAGTAATACAGAGGTAATCTACTTATGTGTTTATGTTGATGACATCATCATTACAGGCAATGATGTCAATGGGATTAGACACATCAAAGGACAGATGATGAAGGAATTCAAGATCAATGATCTTGGATTATTGAAGTACTTCTTAGGTCTTGAGTTAGTCTACACCAACTCAGGTATATATATCACACAAAAGAAGTATGTACAGGATATGGTCAAGAAGTTTGGCTTGCAGGATGCTAAAGTCTCAACTACTCCAATGGAGGTCAACCTAAAGCTAAGTGCTCATGAAGGGGATGAAATACAAGACATTACAGGATTTCAAAGCATGGTAGGTAGTTTGAATTATGCTACCTTGACAAGAATTGACATAGCATATGGAGTGAGTGTGCTAAGCCAATTCATGCACAAACCAAGGGTACCTCACCTAGAGGCAGCAAAGAAGATCTTGAAGTATTTGAAAGGAACTCAAAGTCATGGTTTGTACTTTCCTTATACATCAGATATTGACATTAAAGTATACTCAGATGCAGATTGGGCAGGATGCAAGGATGATAGGAGAAGCACATCAGGTTACA
>CM035408.1:109322990-109327990 GCA_020310875.1 Ceratopteris richardii | reverse complement strand
TTGGACAACTCTTTACACATGAAGCAAAGATCACAAAGAATGGAGAGCAATCAAAAGGTAACAATCCCTCTGCCCTATATACTGATAAGAAGGTAAAAGATAAAGGTAAAAGCAAGAAGGTTGATGAAGAAGGCTCTACCTCCCAAGCAAACTATGCAGGGAGAGGTAGATCATCTAGAGGTAGGGGCAGAGGAGGTAAGTCAGGTAGGGGGAGACCCTACAATCAATCTCCATGCAATATCTGTGGCTTGTCTAACCATACTACAGATGAATGCTACAAAAACTACAAGAACCAAAGAGGAAGAGGTCACCAAAGAGGAGGATACTCTCAAGGCAGAGGCAGATTCAACCAATCTCAAGGCTACCATGGCTACAACAATAATTATAACAACAACTACAATCACAATGGCAATTATCAAGGTGGATACAGGAATAGGAAAGATTACAACAATTATGCAGAGGAGCAAGATGATTCCCTGTTGATCATGAACATGACATCTAAGTTAGGTATCAATGATGATCATTTGTTCTATATTGATTCAGGTTGCTCTAACCATGTAGCTGGAAATGTTGCCTTACTTTCTGATTTAGAAGAACCCAAAGGCAAGCATCAAGTGCAGACAAGTGATGAAACTAAACATTCAGTTGTTAAAGTAGGCAATGTCAAAACAAGTGATGGTAATCAGAATTTATTGAGCAGAGTGTTGTATGTTCCAACAATCACCAAGAATCTGATGAGTGTAGGTCAGATTGTGGAAAAAGGTCTACAGGTCAGGTTCAGTCAACATGGTGCATATGTGGAGGATCCAAGACATGGATTCAGAAGGATAGCCAAGGGAGAAAAATCAGGTAGATTGTTTACCTTTGAACTTGAAGACACTAAAAGTATTGCTTTGTACAACTATAAGGATCAAACCCTATCAGAATTGGAGATTTGGCACAAGAGATTAGGTCACATTGGAGAAAGGACTTTAAAACAAATGAGTAGGGATCAATGTGTGCTTGGGATACCTAATGTATCCAAGCAACACATGATATACAAGTGTGGGGCTTGTCAATTTGGTAAGTCACACAGATTGCCCTACACCAAGAAAGGTTTTATGCATGAAGATTATCTGGAATTGGTGCATACAGATGTTTGGGGACCTAGCAAGGAGCCATCCATATCTGGATCAAGGTACTATGTGTCCTTTATTGATGACTATAGCAGGTGGACTGTCTTATACTTCATGAAACATAAAGATGAAGTATTTAATTGTTTCAAAAGGTATCTTGCATTAGTTGAAAATCAAACAGGTAGACATTTGAAGAAACTAAGGTCAGATGGTGGTGGAGAATACTTCTCCAATGACTTTGAAGATTTCTTGCAGGAAAGAGGCATCAAGAGGGAGATTACTACAAGGTACTCACCTGAACAAAATGGGGTAGCTGAGAGAAGGAATAGACTCATTGTAGAGACAGCTAGGTCTATGCTAAATGAAAAGAAATTGCCAAATTATCTTTGGGCAGAGAGTGTATCTACTGCCACATATTTAATTAACAGGTTGCCATCAAAGACACTTGATGGAATGACACCCTATGAGGCTTGGCATGGTAAGAGACCATCTCTGGATCATTGCAAAATTTTTGGATGTGTTGCATATGTGCATATTCCCTCACAGGTAAGGGGAAAGCTAGACCCTAAAGCTGAAAAATGTATCTTCATTGGTTATGATTTGAATCAGAAGGGATACAGGTTCTATAACCCCTCAAACAAAGGCTTCAAGGTAAGCAGAGATGTCATCTTTGATGAAAATGATTCATGGTATGAAAATGAGTGCAGGAAAGTTAGCCTACCTTATGACATGGAAGAAGATTTTCCCAAGCTTATCAGGCAAGAACCAATTCAGAAAGAGGACACAAGCTCAGATGATGAAGACACCATCAACATTGAAGAATTCAAGGCTTGGAAATCCAAAGGGAAGATGAAGATGAAGCAACTAGAAGATAATCCAGAATCCTCAACTCAAGCTATGAGAAGATCTCAGAGAGAAAAGAAAAAACCTATTAGGTATGGGTATGATACTTCACTTGTAACCAAGCACTATGTATATCTTGCAAAGGATCTCTTGAAGGAAGAACTAGGTACATTTGAAGAAGCAATTACTAAATCAGAATGGAAGGAAGCAATGGATGAAGAAATGGAGGCTCTCAAGGAGAGTGATACTTGGGACTTGGTACCCAAGAAGGACTCCATGAAGGTGATAGGATCCAGATGGATCTACAAACTCAAGAGGAACTCAGATGGCACAATAAACAGGTATAAAGCTAGGTTGGTAGCCAAGGGTTTTGCACAAACCCAAGGCATTGATTATGAGGAGACATTTTCTCTTATGGCCAAGATGCCAACTATCAGAGTTATGGTGAGTGTAGCTGCATCCAAGAATTGGAACATGTACCAATTGGATGTGAAGAATGCATTCTTGAATGGATGGATATCTGAAGAGGTCTACATGTCACAACCACCTGGCTATGAGGATCCAAATAAGGTAAATCATGTTTGTAAATTGAAGAAGGCTCTGTATGGATTGAAGCAGGCACCTAGAGCATGGAATTACAGGTTGACAACCTATCTCCTAGATCAAGGATTTGTGATGAGTAAAGCAGATACTTCATTGTTTATCAAAAGGAACAATTCAGAGGTAATATACTTGTGTGTCTATGTTGATGACATCATTATTACAGGAAATGATGTTCAGGGAATTAGACACATCAAAGGACAAATGATGAAGGAATTCAAGATCAATGATCTTGGATTATTGAAGTACTTCCTAGGACTTGAATTGGTCTACACAAATTCAGGTATCTTTATTACTCAGAAGAAGTACATTCAGGACATGGTCAAGAAGTTTAATTTGCAGGAAGCTAAAGTCTCAAACATTCCTATGGAGGTCAACCACAAACTCAGTGCACATGAAGGAGAAGAACTCAAGGACATTACAAGTTACCAAAGTTTGGTAGGTAGTCTAAATTATGCTACCTTAACCAGGATTGATATATCATATGGTGTTAGTGTAATTAGCCAATTTATGCATAAACCAAGAGTACCTCATTTGGAGGCAGCAAAGAAGATAGTAAAGTACTTAAAGGGAACACAAAATCATGGGTTGTACTTTCCATATTCATCAGATATTGATATTAAGGTATACTCAGATGCAGATTGGGCAAGTTGCAAGGATGATAGGAGAAGTACATCTGGTTACATATGTTTTGCAGGTGATAAACCAATTTCTTGGTCATCCAAGAAACAACCCACAGTAGCTTTGTCATCTACTGAGGCAGAGTACAGAGGGCTAGCCAATGCCACTCAAGAAGCCATATGGTTGAAGCTCTTATATTCAGAATTGGGCCTATACACAAGGCCACCAATCATATTTGGTGATAACACAAGTTCTCTTCACCTAGCAGCTAATCCAATTTATCATGCTAGGACAAAACACATAGAGGTTCATTACCACTATGTGAGGGAGAAGTTACTTAGCAAAGAAATTCAATTATCATATGTGTCTACTAATATACAATGTGCAGATTTGCTTACTAAAGCTCTGGATGGAAGCAAGCTATGCAGATTTAAATCCATGATTGGATTGCAGGAAATAATTGAAGACTAGAGATGAAGACTTGAGCCAAAGTGTTTGGCTTGAGGGGGAGCTGTTGGTGCAAAACAAGCCTACACACATTGGCTTGGAACATTGGAATCTTGGAAGGCTAAAGCTTGAACCCTTGAAGGATGTATTTACATGAACCTTGAACCATAGGAACCAATGCTTAATTGGTTATTACTTTTTATCCAATGTAAAAAGTCTATATGACTTTATCAATCATGTAATCACACCTACTAGTCTAAGTCGTGGAAAAAGTAGATAGTATGATTGAGGGAATATCTCCCTAAGTTTTGTGGAGAGATTGAAGGGAGCCAAAACTTGAATTCAAATTCAAACTCCTTCAAGATTCTTATAAAAGCTATGTAAAAAGTCGCGGGTCTGAGTCACTCCTCCCGAGGCATTTCTGAGTGAATTGTTGAGTGTGTATGAGCTACACCATAGCCTACACCTCTGAGTACCATTGAGCATCACATTACATGCCAATGGGAATGTACAATCATTAGATTTAATCAATATACTTACATTCATAATCTCTGGTTTCTCTGAGTGACTATCTTCAACTCTGTCAACTTCCAAGAGGCATATCTCAAGATCTACTGAACCAAATTGCATGATTCAAAGTGCATTGGATTCAGCTCAAAGTCTACTATACACCTACAAAATTTCAAAGCCATTGGATCTACCATCACAGAGAAATCTCAGTCGGGGTGCTCACTGGTCTGTGACTGTAAGTCTCCTAAAAAATCGGGGGTACACCTTATTTTGCTAAAGTGATTTCTCTGAGTGTAGTTTATCATTTCCTTTCATTCCACTTGCAAATGGAAGCTTACTAAGCTAATAGAATATCTCTAGAAGGAATTTTGCTAATTGTAACTACACTGGTCACACTGAGCATAACACTGAGCAGGTATCAAGACCAAAATAGAAAGTTTTCAAGTCTTGTAATTTACAAAGTAGTCTGTTTTGATCAAGTCATTACTCAAACCTTTTCCAAAGTACATATAGCATATTTTGGTATCATTTGGAAGCAAGAGGAGTCTACTAAGCATATCTGAAGAGAAAAGAGGGCAGGTGTGAAGCAGGTTTTGCAGCACCAACTGATCTTCAGAGTGCATCCAGTCATCACATCCAACACTATCTATCCAACTAAATATCTATCTATATATCTATCTGTCTGCCTGTCTATCTGTCTCTCCGTCTATCTATCTATCTATCTATCTATCTATCTATCTATCTATCTATCTATCTATCTATCTATCTATCTATCTATCTATCTATCTATCTATCTATCTATCTATCTATTTATCTATCTATCTATCTATCTATCTATCTATCTATATATCTATCTATCTATCT
>CM035408.1:109292990-109302990 GCA_020310875.1 Ceratopteris richardii | reverse complement strand
CAATCACTCAATCTTTAAGTTGGAAGGTAAGCTACTTGTGGCTAAAAGCATTTGCTTAAACGGGTTCTATTCTTGGAGAACCATGTCTTAGAAGTTATAGGTGTCTAAATCGACTTTTGAGAAGTACAGTTTTAGACATAGGTAACTTGTCAAGTTGATTTCTCAAAATTTACTAAATATTTTGGAGTAATTCAACTTGGAGGAGGTGTGAAATCTTTAGGCAACACCCTGTGCAAAGTTGTATCAAAAACTTTACACATTTGCTTAGTCAATGAGAAAGATAAGTGCAACAGACTTTTTGTAGAATCATCCTCTTCACAGATTTTTCAGGATCCTTATAATTGAGTATTAATCCTCTAAATTGGTGAAGGTTTTGACTTACTCTTGATATAGAGGTGCTCTAATTTCAAGAGTAGGTTGTTCTTTTGGAGATTAACACTCTCCATCAGTGGTATCAGAGCAGGAAGCATCAGAATTGAAGGAAGGAGGATCCCGACTGCTGCAGGTGCAAAAAATTCAACATTTGACGGTTCAAAAGGTGAAAGCTTGAGGATAAAGCTTGAGAAGGAGATCATACGATATCAAGGAACTCAAAAGGAGTGTCATTCGAAGTAAAGGTAACCTTATACTTTATAAAGATTGAAGAATTCAATACACAGGTGAAGAAAAGATGGGAGATTCTCTTCAGATAGAGAAATTCGATAGAGAGAACTATTGTGCATGGTCAATGAGGATGGAAGCTCATCTTATGAGCAAAGACTTGATAGCTTACATTACAGGTGAAGAAGAAAAGCCTCAATTCAGAGATCCTAGTGTTCCAAGTAGGGAAGAATTGTCAGATTTGAAAAATTGGATGAAGAGAGATGCTCAAGCTAGGAGCATTATCTATATGGAAGTCAATGACTACTTGCTACCTCACATTAGAGGTCTTGAAAGTGCAAGTGATATATGGAATGCTTTGGAGGAGCATTTCCAAAATACCACAAAGTCAAGGAAGGCATCTTTGTGGGCAGAATTTACCACTTTCAAGAAGAAGGCCTCTCAATCCATCTCAGATTATGTAACCAGAATGAAGGACATTGCAGATGCATTAGGAGTAGTTGATGAAGACATTGAGGAGGATAAATTGGTAAGGCAAATACTCACAGGTTTGAGAGGTGATGACAAATGGAAGCCATTCATTTTGTCCACTGATTATCACTTGATCATTTTACTTCTGACTTAAATCAGTTGCTAGGACATATGTTAACCTTTGAGAAGGATGTCAAAGGTGAAAGTGACAAGAGTACATGTCATGCAATGTACTCAAAGGATAAGAAGAAAATTAACAAAGGGAAGCACCAAGCAAATGAAGATGAAGGCACAACTAGTCAAGCCAACTTCCTAAGAGGAAGAGGAGGTGGCAAAGGTAGAGGAAGAGGCAGGAACAACAAAGATGGAGTCAAAGCTTGCTGGATTTGTGGTAAGACAAATCATTTAGCTAATGATTGTTGGCATAATAATCAGAGTAATGGTGGATATAATCAGAATTTCAATTCAAGAGGAAGAGGTGGCAGAAATCAAAGAGGTAATTTCAGAGGTAGAGGTAGTAGGGGTTACTTTGGAAGAAATGCAGGTAGAGGATTCCAAAGTCAACATTACAATAATACCTACTACAATTATGCTTCAGATCAGAAGAAGGATTCAACATTGATAATGAATGCAACTTGTGAAAGGCAAAGTGAAGACCAAAGAGTCTTCTACATTGACTCAGGGTGCAGCAATCATCTGAGTGGTAACATATCATTGATGACTGATTTGGAAAATAAGGTGACTAATCATGTTGTTCAAACAGGAGACAATACAAAGCACAATGTGAAGTCAATTGGATCAGTAAAGGCCAAGGATGGTAGCACCTTATTGAGTAAGGTCTTGTATGTTCCTACAATTCCTAAGAATCTTATAAGTGTAGGACAAATTGTTGAAAAAGGTTATGAAGTGAGGTTCACTAATGAAGGAGTGTTTGTGGAAGACCCTAGCAATGGGTATAAACAAATTGTTTCAGGGAAGAAAGAAGGAAGATTGTTCACATTGAAGATTCAAGGTAACGTTGGTCATGCCTTGTTCACTTATGGAGGACATAAGATCTCTGAGTTAGATCTTTGGCACAAGAGGCTTGGACATTTCAATGAAAGAGGTATCAAAGACATGATTAACAATGGTCCAGTGCTTGGATTTCCTAATGTTGCAGGTCAACATATGACATACAGATGTGAGGCATGTCAATTAGGTAAGGCTCATAAGCAATCTTATTCCAAGCATGGTTTTATGTATTCAGAGAAGCTTGAGTTGGTACACACAGATGTGTGGGTACCATCAAATGATTTCAGTATCAATGGTTCAAGGTATTATGTGATTTATGTTGATGATGCTACCAGACGGATCACTATCTCTGTGATCAAAGATAAGTCGGAGGTATTCAATACATTCAAACATTATCATGTGTATGCAGAAAGAATTACAGGTCATAAGTTGAAGAGACTAAGGTCAGATGGAGGGGGAGAGTATTTCTCTGATGAGTTTAGTGATTACTTGTGGAATGCAAGTATAAAAAGGGAGGTTACTTGCAGGTACTCTCCTCAACAAAATGGTGTAGTAGAAAGGAGGAATAGGACTCTTGTCGAGTTTGCAAGATCCATGATGAAGGAGAAAAATTGCCCAAATTATTTGTGGGCTGAGGCTGTAAATACAACTACTTATCTGGTCAATAGGCTACCATGTAAAGCCTTGCAGGGTATGACACCATATGAGGCATGGTGGGGTACGAGACCTACATTAGACCATTGCAAAGTATTTGGATGTTTGGCATATGCATATGTGCCATCACAATCAAGACACAAATTAGAACCTAAAGCTGAAAAGTATGTGTTCATTGGTTATGATGATAAGCAGATGGGATATAGGTTGTGGAGTCCATCAATAAAACAATTCATTGTGTCTAAGGATGTTACATTTGATGAGCAAGGTACTTGGTATGCAGGTACTATCAATATTAATACAGGTGATGAAGAAGTTGTGAGTCAAAGGAAAGGTAAATCAAAGGTACAGATATTTGATGAAGAGGAGAATAATGAAGTGCAGGTTGAAGTTGAAGAAATGCCAAGATTTGATCGTGAGTGTGAAGAACCAGAAACCTCAAGGAGTGGAGAACTTAGAAGGTCATCAAGACACAAGTGGCAACCTACAAGGTATAGCTATGATACTTCTTTTTTGGCTACCAAAGATTATGCTTACATGATAAAAGCATATGAAGACCCTTCTACATATGAAGACCCTTCTATCTATCTATCTTTCTATCTATCTATCTATCTATCTATCTATCTATCTATCCATCTATCTATCTATCTATCTATCTATCTATCTATCTATCTATCTATCTATCTATCTATCTATATATATATATATATATATATATATATATATATATATATATATATATATATATATATATATATATATATATATATATATATATATATATATATATGTGTGTGTTGAGAGTGATGTATGGATGCACTCAGGAAATCAGTTGGTGCTGCAAAACCTGCTTCACACCTGCCCTCTTTTCTCTTCAGATATGCTTAGTACACTTGCTTAGCTTCCAAATGACACAAAGAAACCATATATGTACTTTGGAAATGGTTTGGGTAATGATCAAACCAAAACAGATAACTTTGTACTTCAAAAACAAGCAAAACTTTCTATTCCTGTAGTGATACCTGCTCAGACTTTTACTCAGTGTGTCCAGCACACTTAAAATTGGAACAATTCCTTTTGGGAGTATTAATGTACCTTAGTAAGCTACCAATCACAAGTGAAATCACTTCAATTGATAAACTATGTACTGAGAAATAAGTTTAGCAAAATTATAATCACCCCCGATTTTTCAGGAACTCTGCAGACAAATACCAGTGTGCACTTCGACTCGATTTTCTCCCAAATGGCTGAATGAAATCCTTTGAAATTTTTTATGCTTGTAGTAGACTTTGAGCTGGTTCCAATGAGCTATAGAACACTTGATTTGATTCAGTAGATCCAGAGAAATGCTCCTTTGAAGTTGACAGACTTGGAGTAGGACACTCAGACAAAACAGAGATGATGAATGTATACTTCTATTGATAAATGTGTTTGTACAGTCTCATTAGCTTGCCAAGCACAGCTAAATGAGGTATTGTGGTGTTGGCTATAGAGTAACCTTCACACACAATGAGTTACAATGAAATTTTGCCTCGGGGAGTGAGCTGGAGAGAGTGTGTATCCCGCGACTTTTTCCTTCATCTTTTATAGAGGTTTTTAGATCATTTGAATTTGAATTTCAAACTTAGGCTCCCTTGAATCTCTCCTCTAAAAGTAGGGAGATATTCTCTCCATCTCAACATTCAAATTTCCACGACTTATGAGGTAGGTGGATGACTTTAAGTGATTACAAACAAATGATAAGTCACTTAGACTTTACAAGGGGTAAAGAGGTAAAAACATATAAGCATATGTTCACATGAGCCTTGCTTTGAGTGAAGCCTTGATAAACCTTTATCCATGCTAGTCTTCAATGAGTCCAAGGTCCCAAGCCAATGTGTGTAGGCTTGTCTTGCACCAACAGCTCCCCCTCAAGCCAAACACTTTGGCTTAAGTCTTCTTCTTCATTCTTCAATTACTTCCTGCAATCCAATCATAGATTTGAATCTGCATAACTTGTTTCCATCCAATGCCTTTGTAAGTAAATCTGCACATTGCATATTAGTAGATACATATGTCAATTGTATATCTTTACTTAGCAATTTCTCTCTCACATAGTGGTAATGAACCTCTATGTGCTTTGTTCTGGCATGATAAATTGGGTTTGCTGCAAGGTGAAGAGAGCTAGTGTTGTCTCCAAATATGATAGGTGGTCTTGTGAATAGACCTAATTCTGTATATAGAAGCTTCAACCAGATAGCTTCTTGAGTGGCATTGGCAAGCCCTCTATACTCTGCTTCAGTGGATGACAATGCCACTGTAGGTTGCTTCTTAGCTGACCAAGAGATAGGCTTATCTCCTGCAAAACAAATATAACCTGAGGTGCTCCTCCTATCATCCTTGCATCCTGCCCAATGTGCATCTGAGTAAACCTTTATGTCAATATCTGATGTATAAGGAAAATACAAACCATGACTTTGAGTTCCCTTGAGGTACTTCAAGATCTTCTTGGCTGCCTCTAAGTGAGGTACCCTTGGTTTGTGCATGAATTGACTAAGCACACTTACTCCATATGCTATGTCAATTCTTGTCAAGGTAGCATAGTTCAAACTACCCACCATACTTTGGTATCCTGTAATGTCTTTGATTTCTTCTCCTTCATGAGCACTTAGCTTTTGGTTAACCTCCATTGGAGTAGTAGATACCTTAGCATCCTGCAAACCAAACTTCTTGACCATATCCTGTACATACTTCTTTTGAGTGATGTATATACCTGAGTTTGTGTAGATCAATTCAAGACCTAGGAAATATTTTAGTAATCCAATATCACTAATCTTGAATTCTTTCATCATCTGTCCTTTGATGTGTCTAATCCCATTGACATCATTACCTGTAATGATGATGTCATCAACATAAACACATAAATAGATTACCTCTGTACTACTTCTCTTTATGAATAGAGAAGTGTCTGCTTTGCTCATCACAAATCCTTGGTCTTGGAGGTAGGTGGTCAATCTGTAGTTCCATGCTCTAGGTGCCTGCTTCAAACCATACAGAGCCTTCTTCAATTTACAAACATAATGTACCTTTCTTGGATCTTCATAGCCAGGTGGTTGTGACATGTAGACTTCTTCAGATATCCATCCATTCAAGAATGCATTCTTCACATCCAATTGGTACATGTTCCAATTCTTGGATGCAGCTACACTTACTAAAACTCTGATAGTTGGCATCTTGGCCACAGGAGAAAAAGTCTCCTCATAATCAATGCCTTGGGTTTGTGCAAAACCCTTGGCTACCAACCTGGCTTTGTACCTATTAATTGTTCCATTTGAATTCTTCTTCAATTTGTAGATCCATCTGGATCCTATTACCTTCATAGAATCTTTCTTGGGTACCAAGTCCCAAGTATTACTTTCCTTGAGAGCTTCTATCTCTTCATCCATGGCTTCTCTCCATTCTGGCTTTGTAATTGCTTCTTCATAGGTACCTGGTTCTTCATTCAACAAGTCTTTTGCAAGATATACAGAATGTTTAGTTACAAGTGATGTGTCATACCCAAATCTGATAGGCTTCTTCTTCTCTCTCTGAGATCTTCTCATTGCTTGAGTAGAAGTTTCTGCCTTATCCTCCAATTGCTTCATCTTCATCTTTCCTTTGGATTTCCAAGCCTTGAACTCTTCAAGGTTTATTGTATCATCATCTGAGCTTGAATCTTCTTGCTGAGTTGGCTCTTCCTTGGTAAGCTTTGGAAAATCTTCCTCCATGTCATAGGGTAGACTCACTTTCCTGCATTCATTCTCATACCATGAGTCATTCTCATCAAATATGACATCTCTGCTTACCTTGAACCCTTTGTTTGTGGGGTTGTAGAATCTGTATCCTTTTTGGTTCAAATCATAACCAATGAAGATACATTTCTCAGCCTTGGGGTCTAGCTTTCCTCTTACCTGTGAGGGAATATGCACATATGCTACACAACCAAAGATTTTGCAATGATCCAGAGAGGGTCTCTTACCATGCCAAGCTTCATATGGTGTCATGCCATCAAGTGATTTGGATGGCAACCTATTGATGAGATAAGTGGCAGTGGATACACTCTCTGCCCATAAGTAATTTGGCAACTTTTTCTCATTGAGCATAGACCTAGCTGTTTCCACTATAAGTCTATTCCTTCTTTCTGCTACCCCATTTTGTTCAGGTGAGTACCTTGTAGTGATCTCCCTCTTGATGCCTCTTTCCTGCAAGAAATCTTCAAACTCATTGGAGAAATACTCTCCTCCACCATCTGACCTTAGCTTCTTTAAGCTTCTACCTGTTTGATTCTCAACAAGTGCAAGATACCTCTTGAAACAATTAAACACTTCATCTTTATGCTTCATAAAGTATAAAATGGTCCACCTGCTATAATCATCAATGAAGGACACATAATATCTTGAACCAGAAATGGAAGGGTCCTTGCTAGGTCCCCAAACATCTGTGTGTACCAAGTCTAGGTAGTCTTCATGCATGAAACCTTTCCTTGAGTAGGGTAATCTGTGAGACTTACCAAATTGACATGATCCACATTTATAAATCATGTGTTGCTTGGATACATTAGGTATCCCAAGCACACATTGATCCCTGCACATTTGCTTAAGAGTTCTCTCTCCTATGTGCCATAATCTTTTATGCCATATCTCTAACTCTGAAAGTGTCTGATCCTTGTAATTATACAAAGCAATGTTTTTTGTATCTTCTAGCTCAAATGTAAATAGTCTACCTGATTTCTCCCCTTTGGCTATCCTTCTGAATCCTTGTTTTGGGTCCTCCACATATGCTCCATGTTGTGTGAATCTGACCTGCAAACCTTTCTCCACAATCTGACCAACACTCATTAAATTCTTAGTTATTGTTGGTACATAGAGTACCTTGCTTAATAGATTCTGGTTACCATCACATGTCTTCACATTTCCAACTTTGACCACAGAGTGTTTAGTGTCATCACCTGTTTGTACCTGATGTTTGCCCTTGGGCTCTTCCAAATCAGAAAGTAGTGCCACATTGCCAGCTACATGGTTAGAACATCCTGAGTCAATGTAAAATAAATGATCATCATTTGTACCTATCTTGGAGGTCATGTTCATGATCAATAAGGAGTCATCTTGCTCCTCTGTGTAGTTGTTGTAGTCTCTTCTATTTCTGAATCCACCTTGGTAGCTTCCATTGTGGTTGTTGTTGTAATTGTTGTTGTATTGGTTGTTGTACCCATTGTAGCTTTGATGTTGGTTGAATCTGCCTCTTCCTTGAGAGTATCCACCTCTTGAGTAGCCTCTTCCTCTCTGATTTTTGTAGTTCTTGTAGCATTCATCTGTGGTATGATTGGACAATCCACATATGTTGCATGGTGATGAGTTGTAGGGTCTCCCCCTACCTGACTTACCTCCTCTGCCTCTTCCTCTAGATGACCTACCTCTCCCTGCATAATTGGCTTGAGAGGTAGAGCCTTCTTCATCCTGTTTCTTCTTGCCTTTATCTTTAACTTTCTTATCAGTATAGAGAGCAGAGGGGTTATTACCTTTTGATTGATCTCCAGCTTTGGTGAACTTTGCTTCATGTGTAAATAGTTGGCCCATGAGTGTTGTGAGATCAGGGGTATGCATGTCCATGTAGAGATCCATTGCAGTGGTGAAACTTTCCCACTTATCATCTGCCTTAAGTCCATTTGTCACTTGCCTGACTATTTGCTCCTCTTCAATTTCCTCTCCAATGCTTGCTAGTTGGTCTGCCACATCTTTGATCTTTGTCACATACTCTGAGACTGATTGCTTGGGCTGCTTCCTAAGTGTTGTGAACTCTATCCATAATTGATTCTTCCTAGCCCTTGTGTTGGAAGAAAAATAGTTTGACAAGGTTTCCCAAGTCTCTTGGGAAGTCTTACAGTTCCTTACATGAGGTAAAAGAAAGTCAGATATAGAGTTTAAGAGATAAGACCTTGCCAAAGCATCCTTTGCACACCATTGGTTAAGTCTTTCATGCTCATCCTTTGTAGGTAGTCCTCTAGTCTTGAATGAGGGCAACTCCTCATCTCCTGATATGTATCCAAATAGACTTCTTCCTTGTAGATAGGTCTTCATTCTTAAGGACCAAGCTTGATAATTGTTTCTGTCCAATTTGTCAATGAAGGAAGGGAAACCATCACCCATGTTTACCTTGTTTTGCTCTGATACCACTGTTGAGAGTGATGGATGGATGCACTCAGGAAATCAGTTGGTGCTGCAAAACCTGCTTCACACCTGCCCTCTTTTCTCTTCAGATATGCTTAGTACACTTGCTTAGCTTCCAAATGACACAAAGAAACCATATATGTACTTTGGAAATGGTTTGGGTAATGATCAAACCAAAACAGATAACTTTGTACTTCAAAAACAAGCAAAACTTTCTATTCCTGTAGTGATACCTGCTCAGACTTTTACTCAGTGTGTCCAGCACACTTAAAATTGGAACAATTCCTTTTGGGAGTATTAATGTACCTTAGTAAGCTACCAATCACAAGTGAAATCACTTCAATTGATAAACTATGTACTGAGAAATAAGTTTAGCAAAATTATAATCACCCCCGATTTTTCAGGAACTCTGCAGACAAATACCAGTGTGCACTTCGACTCGATTTTCTCCCAAATGGCTGAATGCAATCCTTTGAAATTTTGTATGCTTGTAGTAGACTTTGAGCTGGTTCCAATGAGCTATCGAACACTTGATTTGATTCAGTAGATCCAGAGAAATGCTCCTTTGAAGTTGATAGACTTGGAGTAGGACACTCAGACAAAACAGAGATGATGAATGTATACTTCTATTGATAAATGTGTTTGTACAGTCTCATTAGCTTGCCAAGCACAGCTAAATGAGGTATTGTGGTGTTGGCTATAGAGTAACCTTCACACACAATGAGTTACAATGAAATTTTGCCTCGGGGAGTGAGCTGGAGAGAGTGTGTATCCCGCGACTTTTTCCTTCATCTTTTATAGAGGTTTTTAGATCATTTGAATTTGAATTTCAAACTTAGGCTCCCTTGAATCTCTCCTCTAAAAGTAGGGAGATATTCTCTCCATCTCAACATTCAAATTTCCACGACTTATGAGGTAGGTGGATGACTTTAAGTGATTACAAACAAATGATAAGTCACTTAGACTTTACAAGGGGTAAAGAGGTAAAAACATATAAGCATATGTTCACATGAGCCTTGCTTTGAGTGAAGCCTTGATAAACCTTTATCCATGCTAGTCTTCAATGAGTCCAAGGTCCC
>CM035408.1:109257130-109259630 GCA_020310875.1 Ceratopteris richardii | reverse complement strand
GTTTCTCCTAAATCTGAACCAATCATGAGATACAGGGTTCACATGGAATCTAAGGTTCAAGATGGTTTCCTTTGTCCATTACATCAGCTCCTCCTCAAGCGACGAGTTCCACGAGGAGCGGTCATGTTATCTGGTCTCGGCTTTGTCGATTTCTCTTATGGAATTCTTGAACCTTGATTGGTGCTCTTTGAAGGTTTTCTGTAGGTTCGCAAGTACGATCACTGATGTCATACCCTTTCCAACAAATAAGGTATTTCAATCTTCCTCGAGATATTCTGGAATCTAGGACATGCTCGACTTCAAATTGTTCATGATCATCAATCTCAATAGGTGGTGAAGGACTAGGTCTCTCCCCCCTCAATGGTGAAATCTGATATGGTTCCAACATGGATACATGGAAAACTTGATGTATTCTCATAGTACTTGGTAGCTGGAGCTTGAAGGTGACTGGATTAATCTTGGCCAAGATGGTAAATGGACCAAATCTTTGATGATCTAACTTTGCACAAAGTCTTGAGGTTTGCAAATTGTTTCTGAGTAACCATACTTTATCCCCAATTTGAAGGATGGATTCTAGACACGATATTGATCTGCATAGTACTTATATTGTTCTTGAGCTTTATGGATCTCTTCCTTGAGTTCTTTGTGAATGTCCATCAGGTACTGGGCCTTATCTCTAGCAGTTGGGTTCTTGACATGATTTGAGAGTTGTATATCCATCCTTGGATGTTGTCCATAATTTGCAAAGAAGGGAGTCTGCTTGGTAGATGCATGAACACTATTGTTATAAGCAAACTCTACAAAGGGTAAAAGCTCAAACCAATCATTTTGATGATAGTTGCTAGTGCAACGGAGATATTGCTCCAGGACTTGATTCACCCGTTCTGTTTGTCCATCAGTCTGTGGATGATTTGTTGTAGATAGTTTAACTTGAACACCAAGGAGCTTACAAAGACTCTTCCAAAAGCTGGATATGAACTGTGGACCTAGATCACTGACAATGTTATCAGGCAATCCATGAAGCCTAAATATATACCTGAGAAAAATTCTAGCAGTGGTTACACCTGTGATTGCCTTGGTAGTTGGAATGAAGTGTGCCATCTTTGTAAATCTATCCACAATAACGAGAATGGCATCATACTTATCTGACTTTGGTAGATGTGTGATGAAATCCATAGACAATGAAGCCCATGGCCTTTCTGGAATAGGTAGAGGTTGCAAGAGGCCATGAGGTTTATGTCGGGGTGCAAGTATCACAGGTTCGAATGTATTCTTTGACTTCCCTCCACATCGGAGGCCACCAAAATTCCCTTGATATGAGTTCTATTGTTTTATTCACTCCAAAATGTCCTGCTACAAGGTTTTCATGGCATTGTTGAAGTACTTGGATCCTGGGTTTTCTTGGAGGGACATAGAATAGGTTCTTATAGAGTAGTAACCCATGGAAAGAGCGTTTCTCCAATTTCGCATATAATCCTTTTTCTCTTAGTTTCACTAGGACTATCTTTACATGACATTCATGATCCTCTAGATTTTTGGAAAATATCAAGATATCGTCAAGGTATATTACAACAAAGTCATCTAAATATTCTCGAAAAATATCATTCATCATATGTTGGAAGACAGCTAGAGCATTTGTGAGACCAAATGGCATAACTACATATTCAAAATCGCCATACCTTGTCCGAAATGCTATCTTCCATTCGTCTCCTTCTCTGATCCTAACAAGCTTGTAAGCTCCTCGAAGGTCAACCTTCGTGAAGAATTTTGCTTTTCCAAGGCGTTCCAAGAGCTCGGATATGAGTGGTAGAGGGTATCTGTTCTTTATAGTGACTTTATTCAATCCACAATAGTCTACACACATCCGGAGAGTCCCATCCTTCTTCTTTACAAATAAAATAGGAGCTCCTTCTGGAGACTTTGAGTGTTTGATAAACCCCTTCGCTAGATTCTCATCAATGTTCTTGCATAGTTCTGTAAGTTCCTCTGAGGATAGCCTATAGATTGGTCCAAAGGGCAGTTGTGCTCCCTCTTGAAGTTCTGTTGCACAATCATAGGGTCTATGCTCTAGAAGGATGTCTGCATTCTTCTTTTCAAAATTATCTTCAAAGCCTTTGTACTAATTGGGTAGCTGCATTGGATCATCTTTCTTGGATTCTTGAGCTGGCATGGCATAGAGCATATATGTTGGTTCATTCCTTATTGCATGTATGAAGGTTTTGGCTCCAACATACGTTGGGTTCTTCTGGATATTCGAGGGGTGATTTTATTATTCTTTCAATTAATTTCTGGATTATGTTTCTTTAACCACGGCATTCCGATGATAACCATATTTACTCGACTCGATATTACATTGAAACATGTGTGTGAATCATGGTCACCAAGGTGTACTCTTAGTGGTATGGTTTCCATGGTTATATTCCCCGATGCTAGAGGTCGTCCATCTACTACTTCACCTACTACTGGTCTGTTCTTCCGAAGTACTAGAATTCCATGTTTC
>CM035408.1:109244630-109249630 GCA_020310875.1 Ceratopteris richardii | reverse complement strand
TGTGCATGAATTGACTAAGCACACTTACTCCATATGCTATGTCAATTCTTGTCAAGGTAGCATAGTTCAAACTACCTACCATACTTTGGTATCCTGTAATGTCTTTGATTTCTTCTCCTTCATGAGCACTTAGCTTTAGGTTAACCTCCATTGGAGTAGTAGATACCTTAGCATCCTGCAAGCCAAACTTCTTGACCATATCCTGCACATATTTCTTTTGAGTGATATATATACCTGAGTTGGTGTAGACTAACTCAAGACCTAGGAAGTACTTCAATAATCCAAGATCACTAATCTTGAATTCTTTCATCATCTGTCCTTTGATGTGTCTAATCCCATTGACATCATTGCCTGTAATGATGATGTCATCAACATAGACACACAAATATATTACCTCTGTACTACTTCTCTTTATGAATAGAGAAGTGTCTGCTTTGCTCATCACAAATCCTTGGTCTTGGAGATAGGTTGTCAACCTGTAATTCCATGCTCTAGGTGCCTGCTTTAAACCATACAGAGCCTTCTTCAATTTACAAACATAATGTACCTTTTTTGGATTTTCATAGCCAGGTGGTTGTGACATGTAGACTTCTTCAGATATCCATCCATTCAAGAAGGCATTCTTCACATCCAATTGGTACATGTTCCAATTTTTTGATGCAGCTACACTCACCAATACTCTGATAGTTGGCATCTTGGCCACAGGAGAAAATGTCTCCTCATAATCAATGCCTTGGGTTTGTGCAAAACCCTTGGCTACCAACCTAGCTTTGTACCTGTTTATTGTTCCATCTGAATTCTTCTTTAGTTTGTAGATCCATCTGGATCCTATCACTTTCATAGAGTCCTTCTTGGGTACCAAGTCCCAAGTATCACTTTCCTTGAGAGCTTCTATCTCTTCATCCATGGCTTCTCTCCATTCTGGTTTGGTAATTGCTTCTTCATAGGTACCTGGTTCTTCATTCAACAAGTCTTTTGCAAGATATACAGAATGTTTAGTTACAAGTGATGTGTCATACCCAAATCTGATAGGCTTCTTCTTTTCTCTTTGAGATCTCCTCATTGCTTGAGTTGAAGTTTCTGGCTTATCTTCTAATTGCTTCATCTTCATCTTTCCTTTGGACTTCCAAGCCTTGAACTCTTCAAGGTTTATTGTATCATCATCATCTGAACTTGAATCTTCTTGCTGAGTTGGTTCTTCCTTAGTAAGCTTTGGAAAATCTTCTTCCATGTCATAGGGTAGACTAAACTTCCTGCATTCATTTTCATACCAAGAGTCATTTTCATCAAATATGACATCTCTGCTTACCTTGAACCCTTTGTTTGTTGGGTTGTAGAATCTGTATCCCTTTTGGTTCAAATCATAACCAATGAAGATACATTTTTCAGCCTTGGGGTCTAGCTTTCCCCTTACTTGTGAGGGAATATGCACATATGCTACACAACCAAAGATTTTGCAATGATCCAGAGAGGGTCTCTTACCATGCCAAGCTTCATATGGTGTCATGCCATCAAGTGATTTGGATGGCAACCTATTGATGAGATAGGTGGCAGTGGATACACTCTCTGCCCAAAGATAATTTGGCAACTTTTTCTCATTAAGCATAGACCTAGCTGTTTCCACAATGAGTCTATTCCTTCTTTCAGCTACCCCATTTTGTTCAGGTGAGTACCTTGTAGTAATCTCCCTTTTGATGCCTCTTTCCTGCAAGAAATCTTCAAACTCATTGGAGAAGTACTCTCCTCCACCATCTGACCTTAGCCTCTTCAAGCTTCTTCCTGTTTGATTTTCAACAAGTGCAAGATACCTCTTGAAACAATTAAACACTTCATCCTTATGCTTCATAAAGTATAAAATGGTCCACCTGCTATAGTCATCAATGAAGGACACATAATACCTTGAACCAGAAATGGAAGGGTCCTTGCTAGGTCCCCAAACATCTGTGTGTACCAAGTCTAGGTAGTCTTCATGCATGAAACCTTTCCTTGAATAGGGTAATCTGTGAGACTTACCAAATTGACATGATCCACACTTGTAAATCATGTGTTGCTTGGACACATTAGGTATCCCAAGCACACATTGATCCCTGCACATTTGCTTTAGAGTTCTTTCTCCAATGTGCCCTAATCTCTTGTGCCATATTTCTAACTCTGAAAGTGTCTGATCCTTGTAATTATACAAAGCAATGTTCTTGGTATCTTCTAGCTCAAACGTAAATAATCTACCTGATTTCTCCCCTTTGGCTATCCTTCTGAATCCATGTTTTGGGTCCTCCACATATGCTCCATGTTGTGTGAATCTGAGCTGCAGACCTTTTTCCACAATCTGACCTACACTCATCAGATTCTTGGTGATTGTTGGAACATACAACACTCTGCTCAATAAATTCTGATTACCATCACTAGTTTTGACATTTCCAATTTTGACAACAGAGTGTTTAGTGTCATCACCTGTTTGTACCTGATGTTTGCCCTTGGGCTCTTCCAAATCAGAAAGTAGTGCCACATTGCCAGCTACATGATTAGAACATCCTGAGTCAATGTAAAATAAATGATCATCATTTGTACCTGCCTTGGAGGTCATATTCATGATCAATAGGGAGTCATCTTGCTCCTCTGTGTAGTTGTTGTAGTCTCTTCTATTTCTGAATCCACCTTGGTAGTTACCATTGTGGTTGTTGTTGTAGTTGTTGTTGTATTGGTTGTTGTATCCATTGTAGCTTTGATGTTGGTTGAATCTGCCTCTCCCTTGAGAGTATCCACCTCTTGAGTAGCCTCTTCCTCTCTGATTCTTGTAGTTCTTGTAGCATTCATCTGTGGTATGATTGGACAATCCACAAATGTTGCATGGTGATGAGTTGTAGGGTCTCCCCCTACCTGACTTACCTCCTCTGCTTCTTCCTCTAGATGACCTACCTCTCCCTGCATAATTAGCTTGAGAGGTAGAGCCTTCTTCATCCTGTTTCTTCCCTTTTCCTTTATCTTTAACTTTCTTATCAGTATAGAGAGCAGAGGGGTTATTACCTTTTGATTGATCTCCAACCTTTGTAAACTTTGCTTCATGTGTAAATAGTTGGCCCATGAGTGTTGTGAGATCAGGGGTATGCATGTCCATATAGAGGTCCATTGCAGTGGTGAAACTTTCCCACTTATCATCTGCCTTGAGTCCATTTGTTACTTGCCTGACTATTTGTTCCTCTTCAATCTCTTCTCCAATGCTTGCTAGTTGGTCTGCCACATCTTTGATCTTTGTCACATACTCTGAGACTGATTGCTTGGGCTGCTTCCTAAGGGTTGTGAATTCAATCCATAATTGATTCTTCCTAGCCCTTGTGTTGGAAGAAAAATAATTTGACAAGGTTTCCCAAGTCTCTTGGGAAGTCTTACAGTTCCTTACATGAGGTAAAAGAAAGTCAGATATAGAGTTTAAGAGATAAGACCTTGCCAAAGCATCCTTTGCACACCATTGGTTGAGCCTTTCATGTTCATCCTTTGTGGGTAATCCTCTAGTCTTGAATGAGGGCAATTCCTCATCTCCTGATATGTATCCAAATAAGCTTCTCCCTTGTAGATAGGTCTTCATTCTCAATGACCAAGCCTGATAATTGTTTCTATCCAATTTGTCAATGAAGGAAGGGAAACCATCACCCATGTTTACGTTCTTTGCTCTGATACCACTGTTGGGAGTGATGGTTGGATGCACTCAAGAAATGAGTTGATGCTGCAAAACCTGCTTCACACCTGCCCTCTTTTGGTTCCAGATATGCTTAGTAGACTCCTTGAGCTTTCAAATGGTACCAAGAAACCATATATGTACTTTGCAAATGGTTTGGGTAATGATCAAACCAAAACAGACAACTTGGTTTCTTCACAACTCCAAAAAACTTACTATTTCTGTAATGATACCTGCTCAGTGTTATGCTCAGTGTGACCAGCACACTTAAAATTGGAACAATTCCTTTTGGGAGTATTAAATTAACTTAACAAACTACCAATCACAAGTGGAATCACTCAAATTGATAAACTATGCACTGAGAAATAAGTTTAGCAAAATTCTAATTACCCCCGACTTTTTAGGAACTTTGCAGACACAGACCAGTGTGTACTTCGAAGCGGATTTCTCCCAAATGGCTGAATGAAATCTTCTGAGATTTTGTATGCTTGTAGAAGACTCTGAGCTGGTTCCAATGAGCTATAGACTCTTGATTTGGTTCAGTAGATCCTGAGATATGCTCCTTTGAAGTTGACAGACTTGGAGAAGATAACACACAGAATCACAAATGATGAATGTGTATATATCTATTGATTGATAAGATTGTACAAGCTCAATAGCATGACAAGCATAGCTAATTGAGGTGTGGTGGTGTAGGCTATGGTGTAGCACTAACACACACACAGTTACAATGAAAATATGCCTCGGGGAGTGAGCTAGATTGACAGAACTAACCGCGACTTTTCAAATGTAGTTTTTATAGGAGTTGATGGTGATTTGAATTTCAAATTCAAACTTAGGCTCCCTAGAATCTCTCCTCTAAAAGTAGGGAGATATTCTCTCCACTAAACTATTCTCTTTTCCACGACTAATGAGGTAGGTGAATGACTTCAAGTGATTACAAATAAATGCCAAGTCATATAGACTTTTACAAGGGGTAAAAAGGTAAGAACATCTAAGCATATGTTCATATGATCCTTGCTTCAAGTGAAGTCTTGATAAAGCTTTGTCCAAGCTAATCTTCCATGAGTCCAATGTTCCAAGCCAATGTGTGAAGGCTTGATATGCACCAACACTATCTGTCTATCTATCTATCTATCTATCTATCTATCTATCTCTCTATCTATCTATCTATCTATCTATCTATCTATCTATATATCTATATATCTATCTATCTATCTATCTATCTATCTATCTATCTATCTATCTATCTATCTATCTATCTATCTATCTATCTATCTATCTATCTATCTATCTATCTATCTATCTATCTATCTATCTATCTATC
>CM035408.1:109212130-109234630 GCA_020310875.1 Ceratopteris richardii | reverse complement strand
TTTTTTTGCACTAGCAAAGAGTCACTTTCCTCTAGCTGGACTAGCATAGCTACTCGTGAAAGCATAAATGCCTCCTCGGTAATGTGAACCTTGTCCACTAATATTATCTAGATATGTGGTTGATAAGTGTAGGCTTTGTTCTAGGGCTAAGAAGCAATGTAACAATGCCTAGATTTTGGGAAATTTTCAAAACGAAGAACACCCCATGGCAAGGGAGACTTACTCTCGTAATATTTGCATTTTGCGTGCATGAAACATATGATGGTCCTTTTAGGCTTGTTCCTATTCTCATGATTTGGAGTATTGTTACTAAGACCAGAGTTATAGCCATTACATTGATGATTGGGAGTTACATTGATGATTGGGAGCTGCTACCATCACATTGGGAGAAGGAAATAGACCACTTTGTACAACGAATTGCATGTTTGGTTGACCCCAATAAACTTGAGCCTATTTCACATTCGCGTAGCAATCCTAAGCTCTATGACCTTGTCTCTTGTATGGTTGATATGTGACATTCATAAGACATTTACTTAGAGCATTTCCTTGCTTTCCATAGATAGTGCACCAAAGTGTGCTTCTTACTCCACCTCATAAGCAAAGTTCTTGAAGCCCATGGTGAAGTTGCACTACTTCCTCTACTTGAGCTTGCTCTTCCTTTTGAAGCTTTAAGGCTTCAATTTCATGCCAAAGTTGGGCCACCACACTTTGCTCTTCTTTAAGTGTTATTTCACTCTTCAAACTTTTTTATTCTCTTCTAAATTGAGCTACTTGATCTTGGAGCTCCAAGAAGAGAGGGAATCCAGAAGAGACAATCCCATACTATTTTGGTATTTTCTCTAATCTAGTTGCAGTTATAATAAACTCATTGATGGTAGTTGTGGGGAGCACAAGATCCTTTAAGTTACACTTTGTGGAAACTAGGAGTGGCTTAGGTAGCCACTTTTTAACAAAGAAAAAAACGTCTAGAGGGTCTCATAGCTTGGTCATGAGTGCCTTGGCCCTAGTCATGAATTTGGGGAAGCTTTCTCCTACATACAATCTTAAATTTTCTAACTCCTCTATGATGTTTTTAGTAGTATTACCTTACTAAAATTGGTTTGTGATAGAATCTTTCATTAAGTCCCATGTTGCAAGCGATTATGTAGGAACTAGTTGAACCACTTATCAACCAATCATTCTAATGTGATTTGGAAAATCACCAAAAAATCATAATTGCATTCATATTAGTCCTCTAGTTTTACACAAGGCTAACAATATTTGGACTTGTTCACCACGTTATTCTTTAGTTAAACCCTTAAAAGATAGGAATTTAATGCTGATTTGAGAGAATCAAATCTACAAATATATTTGTGCTACCATATTTCCAATTGAGGATGATGAAGAGGAGGAGAGATATTGAAAATGTGTGTGGCTTTCCCCTCTAGCAGTTTTAAAAGAAATTACTTGCCTATTTTCTGAGACCAAGTCATAGTAATGAGTTGTGCAAATCTCCTTGTCCCTTGCAATAAGACCTACGGAGAATAGTAATTACCTATTAAGAAATGTTTTGTGGACGCTTTCTAGAGCCTCCTTCTTTATGTTTTGAGACATTTATTTGACTTTTTCCTCTATCAAAAAACAATCCTTGTCTCAATGGGCATGCCAAATTTGTTGGGGGATTCTTTGGAGTATGGTTGTTTGAGAGTTTGTAGAGGAAAAGATGAAAACACACGTTGCAACCACTAAAAAATTACTCTTAATTTATTAATGAAAAAGTTTTACAATAAAAAATTATTGAAGGGGGACTATGGAATAGCAAAGAAGGGGGAAAATGACACCGAGTACTAGCAAAATATACTACAAGACAAGACGTACAAAACAAGCACAACAAGTGCTCTACTTGTAGGTATATAGTCTCTGCATGGAGCATCTTCACCTTGACTTGTTCATCTGTAACCTTGCACTCAAGTCTCCTCCATGTGTTGGGCACTAGACACACTTGCAATGATGACCTGTAATTATCCTCCATTGATAGCACTTCAAACCACACTAATTCATCTTCTTTTTTAGGAGATTCGGACTTGTAGCAGATAGTGTATAGTGGACTATGTCCTATTCTCTCTTAGACTTTGCTTAGCTCTCCCTCTTCTAAATCTCAAAAAAAAATTGTCAAAGAAATCATTGCACCCTCTTAACCAATACACAATAGCCACTTTTCTCCCTTATGCTTACATAAAACTAGCATATGCTTGCTAACTCACTCTTCATTTGCTTGTGGATTGTCCCTTGTGCATATGCACACTTCTCTTTTGATGATATGTCTCCTAAGCTCTTTGCCTTGGACATGCAGCCCACTCTTTGGCAATGTCCCACTTTGGTATACACATTACCCAACCCTTTGTATAGTTCATGATGTACTTCCACTTCAAGTGGATCTTCAAATATCTTGTCACATACAACCCTCTATCCACTAGAATTCAATATTCTATATTGAGGCCACTGTCAAGGATAAGAGGATGTACAAAATGGTCTATTTTTGTATTATTGGTACTTATACTTTTGGGTTGTTATGCCGTGGGATAGGTTACTTCTTTAACTCTAAGATCCTTCCAATCCATGATCTTGTACAAAACTATGAATCTTGCCTTTCAGCTAGTGGTTTCTTCTCCAATTTTAATACGTTATATCATGCTTGATCAGGATTTACTATATTATGGCCACTTCAATTTGTGAAATCGAATATAGAGAATTATTTCTAAATATGTTGGATTTTGCGTGATTCAAAGATATTATGGATTATTTGGTCATGGAGAGAGCATCTGCAACCAAAAAACATCAAACAACTAAACATGTTGTTTGAAAACTATGTCAAATACATTAGAGACGTTCTCTACAAGAGAGGTACATGGAGTCATATAGAATTTCTTCATCTTCATTTTCACAAAGGTTATTACTTTGGAAAATATTGTAAATTTTGAAAAGGTTTTGGCTAAGTCATTTCATGAATTAATCAAAATTTACATCGATTTATACTTTTCAATATGTGAAAGAACGCCATTGTTGGTGCTACTTCCCCAATAGCTCTCTCGATGTGTTTTCATACTGATGTGTATAGGACGCTTGGCCTTTCAAAGGAAATTTTCCCCTATTCTATACTAAGATGATATGTTGTTCTTCATTTTCTTCGATCTTTGAGTGGATTCCAAAACCTTACTTCATTATATACATTGATTTTATCATTGAAACATATATATCAGAATATTTTACTCCAACATGCCTATGATAAGCGTCTGAGATAAAAAGGGCTTTTAGAGCCAATGATATATGTATGCTTGCTGCTCAATTAGTCTATATAATCAGCTACAACACATTATTGGTATAAAATCCTCATTTAGCTGATTTATTGTGTGTGTGTGTGTATGTGTGTGTGTGTGCGGGTGTGTGTGTGTGTGTGTGCGCGCAATCCTCATTGTATATAGATTGATCATATTTTGGATATATCACTACGGAGGTATGTTTTCAGAGGAGTTTTCTATATGTTGTATATGATGGGGAAGGATTGGCAAGACGGGGAAATATCCATAGTAGCTACTCGAAGATGCAAAGATTAAAGTTACCCAAAAATTAATTGCTCTTTGAATAGGACTGGAAATGGCTTTAAACATGGAATTAATCTCTCACGGTAGCCTTCCTCGGATGGTAATTCTCACTTCTGAATGCGTGGCTCAATCTTTTATCCTGATTTTGGACGCTTCTTGCAGAGTTTCAACGCAATCTTATTCCAGACGACAACTCTGAATTCTCGTGCACGTTCTGACAGCAGGGGTCTATCATTATTACGTGCAGGGCTTTCAAAATCAAAACCAATGATGAGCTCGTAGACTTTTCCCATATCCGATTCCGAAGTTGAAAGCATGGGTCGGACTTGCATAGCTGAACGTGCAAAGTTGTGGACGCGTGACGGGGTACTGCAAGAAGGCAGCTCATTATCACGTAGATGGCAGAGATCCATAGTGGGCGCACATCACACAGAAGAGAGAGAGAGAGAGAGAGAGAGAGAGAGAGAGAGAGAGAGAGAACTGTAGAAAGCTAACAGTACCAATTGTTTTCAGTCATGAAGTGGGTTCCCTGAAAACACTCCAAAAGTGAACGTATGCTGATGATTTGTCATGTGCATGATCAGAGTTCTGCATACGCTGAAGCCGATAAGTAATCAGAAGGGTCGTATAGTTCTCGATTACTGCTACAGAGAGCAAAAGAGTAGCACACACCTCTCATTTCTCCAGAACTCCGACAGTCATACTTTCCACGAAAGCACTTTGTTGAGAACACTGAAAGATTTAGCCGACAGGCACCGAGCTGAATCTTCATGGTGGGTAGAGAAAGCTGGGGGAAGTCGACCGCACATGTGCTCGCTGGAAAGAAAAGTCCAAATCCATGCAGGGATAAACCATCGATTGTTCGGAAAGCTTGTTACGGTAGCACCTTTGCTTCCCTCGTGGAGATGTCCTCCGAAAAGATATTCTTAAAGTTCATGCATTCCTTAGTCCAGGATACCCTCCGTTTCTCTCGTCTTATACTACCTGCTTGAAAAACTCAGCATGTTGATTTACGGTTGCGGTTTCTGTACATCAGAAACACATTGGACACACAAAGTTTCATATGTCAGGAGATTTCACATCTTATGGTCTTATCGCATCAACATGATGCAAGTGCTACATAAGCAACTACTTCCATCACTTGGATTGGCAGAACGGGAGAGGCTGTGCGAAGGACGATATGGGGGGCTGTGGAATGGGTATGAAAGTAGTATGGTCAGGACACAAAGGAATTCAAACACTGAAGTGCATTGTAAAGATCAGGCATTATCATGATCACTTGTACGTAAAGCCCAAGCGATGTTGCTGGGAAGGCTGATCGATGGCAGCTCAATGATGGATTCTAGTGAATGTTACATCGAACTCGCAATCACTCGATGACACCTCTCAACACCATAACACATACACACATTCATACACGCACATACATATAGAGAGAGAGAGAGAAATACACACATAAATACACACAAACCCACACATATATATATATATATATTATATATATATATATATTATATATATATATATATTATATATATATATATATATATATATATATATATATATAGAGAGAGAGAGAGAGAAAGAGAGAGAGAAACACACACACATATATATATATATAGAGAGAGATACATACATACACACATACATAGATACATACATACACACATATATATACACACACATATATACATACATACATACTTACATACATACATACATACACACACACATATATATATATATATATATATATATATATATATATATATATATATATATATATATATATATATATATATATATATATACATACACGGGTGTACATATTCAAGTACAACAAAATGGGCAATCTTCAACGGTAACTTTTCATGTGAAATTCGAAGCTTTTGATATTCTCATCAAAAGTTACATTGGATCTTTCTTTTCTTTGAGGGAGAAAGTAGGACTTGAAAAAGTTGTTGCTATAAATGTATATATCATCGTCGCTAAAGGCATGAAGTAAGAATTTTTCTCTAGACATTATGGATGGACATTTCGACAAAAAATAGTGATGGCTATAACGATGTTTATAGCAATGACACTTATAACTCGGGAAAAACAATTGTTGTATTTATGTGAGTCATTTTGTACCTATTGAAGATGGAATACATGAGAGCCAATGACAAAGCTGGAGTGCATGATAACCAACTTTAAAATGACCATAGCCTCCAAGTAACCTCTATAGCTACTGCATTTGCTCACCTTGGTCTTTTAAGTTCTTCTCCCTCTCACTTATCCCTACCTTCTCTAACTCAATATTTTGTCATTCTCTCTCTTTCTTTTTCTCTTTCTTCATCATATATACAACTACACACACATGCACACAAATACAAATGTGGCACGCATCCTCATACATACACACATGTACATACACATGTATACATATGCACGTTACATAAGTCCCGAGTTTCTTATTAATTATAGATAGTTGAATAGAGTGATTTACAATAAAAGATTGAATTAATGTACTAAAATCATTTAACTACTTGTTTTTTGAACATATGTATTCGAAGACTTGAACAAGATCAAGCTCATGGAAACAATCCCGAACCATTCTTGACAATTCATCTAACTTCAATGACTCAATTGTCATCTAAATGTAGTTCAACATTTTTCATGTGGACATTCCAATTGAATTGAAGTGAACAAAAGTTCTTTGAATTCAAGGAAGTTAAGCTCTAGCTTAAGCTTGTCCCTTTTTAGCTTATTCTCTACAAAGGAGTAGGGAAATTTCACCCTACTTATCACCATCCAATTGACAAGATTTTTATTTTCATTGATCTATTTTTAGCATCATTGCTTTCATTATAAAGGTATTTAGCCATACCGAGAGTGTGCAAAGCCTAGATCTCTAAGCTTGGTAGATTCTCAAAGATTTTATTGAATTTATATCCCTAGCAACCATGCTCACTATATAGCTAGTGGTAATCTAGCTTGGTGCATTGATCAAAACTAGAGCTTCCAATGAATAGGAAAAGTACATTGAAGTCATTTATTCAAACTTTTCCAAAATATTACCAAGAACTAGATTTACATAGGAAGGGGTGAGATTTCATGAGAAGTGGTACTCCACTTCTACATAGTCGATGAAGATCTGAATGAAAAGTCTTATACCTTGAATGGACTAATATATGATTAAGAATGAAGAACATTTATTTTCTTTAGTATACTTGGGAGAATATCTACGAGATATTGACCAAATCATGAAATCAACAATCGTTTCGAGACAAAGCTTGGACATCTAAGGAAATGGTGTTAAATAGTAAAAAGGTAAGAAAAAAGGAAGGATGTCCATGGACATCAAAAAATCCCACAATTAGAAATGTTCATCAAATACAAAGATAAAATGGTAGCACAATTGGACCTATGGCATAAGAGAGAAATTTTAAAAATTAGTGAGATGCGAAAAAATGGGCTTGGTGAAAGGATGGATTCTCTTTAAAAAGTGTAAATATATTAGCCTTCATCTTCTTGGATTGTCACATATAGATGTTCTAGAATCCAATACAAGAAGCATACATCGTAGATAATAGACAACCGCTCATAAAAGATGTGGCAATATTGCATAATGTCAAAGGCATACATATTCAACAAGTTCACAAGTTCAAATTTTGAAGAGAGTAACCATGAAGATACACAAAGAGATTAAAGATAGATGGAGGGAAGAGTATGTTACACTTATGTGTTCCTTGAGTAGCTTTGATGTGAACCTTTTCCCTATACATGGGCACTTTTTACTCTAGTGTTGGCTAGAGGTTTTTTTCCCACAGTGTTACCACATACTTGATACTCTCATATGTGGTGGTACTTTGTACTTAGGGATATTATTCAGCTCTTACTTTAGTTCAATTCATCGATCAATAGAGAGAGCTATTCCAGCCATCATCTTCTCCGTGTGTCTTGCTGCATTTGTGCTCCTTGTGTGTGCTTCTTGTGTGTCTCTCGCACTTCTACACACACCCAACAGTGGTATCAGAGTAGTTTCAGCTTCTTCTCAAGTTTTGGTTTTTCGCGTCGCGGCGCGCGCGCACTTTAACAGGGCAAATCGACTTCGGAGCATAGAAGTGTGAATTTCAGCAGCCCGAAAACATTTCCACTAGGCACGCAGGAGTTTTACCCCCATTTCAAAGCCATTCGTGCAGTCAGAATCACCATCAGAGTGACGGTTTGTGAGCTGAAATTTCAGCACTCATTTCAGCTTTCATCGAAGTGAAGATTTTGTCACATTCTTGTTCCTCAGTGAAATGGCGGGCAGCAATGACTTGTTTGGCATGCTTCAAGCTGAAGATAAGCTTGATGGGACTAACTATCCGATGTGGTCTTACATGATGAAGCATGTTCTTGTTGCAAAACAACTTTGGAACATAGTGGAAGATCTAGATCGAAGACCGACAGGTGCTTCTACTTCACAGTCTACTGTCACAGATGGAGCTTCTTCTTCGAGTACAGTGGTTTCTCCTTCTCCACCTACACAGGAGCAGCTTAGATGGGATGGAAAAGATGCCCAAGCTCATGCTTTGATTGCGCTTTCAGTGAAGCATCATATAGTTCCACACATTCGGTCATGTTCTACATCGAGACAGGCATGGGACACTCTTGCTTCTTTGTATGCCGTGCGTAATGAAGCACGTGTTGCATACTTGAGGAAGCAACTTGAGGATGTATGTATGGTTGAAAATGAGTCAGTGGATGTGTATGTGACACGCATCAAGGACTTGAAAGAGCAATTGGCAAACATAGATGAGATCATTCCGGATGCATCACTCATTTCTACATTGTTGAAAGGATTACCAGAATCTTTTCAAAGCTTTGCTACTACAGTTCGTTTGGTTGCGAAAGGAAATCCTAATATGTATGCATTTGATGAGGTTGTGTCTCTTCTTTTGCAAGAAGAGCAATCTAGAGTGAATAGGAGTGGTTTGATTGAAGGAACGCAAGCACTTGCTATCTCACAAAAAGGGAAAAGCAAGTATGGTTCAGCTTTTGGTTCATCAAAACCAAAGCCTCAAGCTTCCTCTTCCACTCATTCCTCTAATGATGGTGATTTGCAAAAGAAGAAGAGATGCAAATATTTCCGGAAGGCTGGTCATACTATTGATGAGTGTAGAAAGCTTGCTAAACGCAATGAAAAGAAGAAGGAATCTGGCATGTCTATTGCTGAAAATTCAGCAAATGCAAAGAATGATGAAGCTAACATGGCTCAAGATTTTTGGGCATGTGTTGTTATATGTCATTATGATGCTTCTTTACATTCTAAATGTATGGTTGTGAGTGAGGCTGATTCGGATTGGTTCTTTGATAGTGGTGCTTCAAAGCATATAACATCATGCAAAAGATTTTTTGCCTCTTTGAAAGATGCACCTAAAGGAGGACATGTGGTGTGTGCAAACAATGCCTCTTATCCTATCATTGGAGTAGGAGAAATTGAGCTTACGGCTGCAAATGGAGGTGTGATTCTCTTGAAAAATGCATTGTATGTGCCCGTTATCAAGAAGAACTTAATTTCAGTTCCGTTGATTGCCAAAGCTGGACTTCATGTACACTTTGTTGATGATAAGTGTATGGTTCATGATTTCAGCAATGGCGATGTTATTGTGATGTCCGGTACATTATGTAATGGTTTGTATCGCATGGATATATACAAAAGGGCTGCCTCGAATGCCTTAGTTGCTCAGACTTCTTCCATGGCTGAAATGGAGCTTTGGCATGCTCGTTTTGGTCATTTAAACTTCAATAGTTTGCTCTACTTGCAAAAGAAGGACATGGTTATTGGCTTGCCTACACTTGAGTCCATTGAAAAGCATGCATGTGAAGGTTGCATTCTTGGAAAAATGCATCGTGCTTCTTTTCCAAAAGATAGTCATACACACACTACCCGAAAATTGCAACTTGTTTATAGTGATGTATGTGGTCCGGTCAAGACTCCATCTTTTGGGAAGCATGTATATTTTGTTACCTTCATTGATGATGCTACTCGCCATACATGGGTGTATCCTATGAAAGCAAAGAATGAGGTATTTTCTTGCTTCAAAGCATTTTTAGCTATGGCTGAAAATTTTTCTTCACAAAAGCTTTTGACTCTACGCACGGATCGTGGTGGTGAATACATTTCACATGAGTTTAATGCTTTTCTTCGTGAAAGAGGTATTTCACACCAATGTACGGTGCCATATACACCTCAACAAAATGGTGTTGCCGAGCGTAAAAATAGAACTTTACTTGAAATGGCACGATGTATGGTTAAAGGAAAGCATCTTCCTCTTAAGTTTTTGATGGAAGCGGTCATGTGTGCAAACTATGTGTTGAATCACTGCTCTACAAAAGCATTGAGAGTCATCACTCCTTATGAGGCTTGGAATGGTCATAAGCCTATGGTTAGTCATATGCGTGTGTTTGGTTGTTTGGCATATGCTCTTGTGCCATCACAACAACGTCACAAACTTGATGACAAGGCAAAGAAATGTATATTTGTTGGTTATAGTGCTGAAAGTAAGAGATATCGGTTGTACCATCCATTGACGAACACAATTATTGTGAGTCAAGATGTGGTATTTGCTGAAAATTTAGTTTTCCCTCTACTTGAATGCAAAAAACTGCCAACAGTTAGCTCACAAGATGTGTTCGATACACTCATGCCTTTGTTTCAAAATGGTGCGCTTGACTATGGCCATGTAGACCAGCCAACTGAGGTTCAAAGGGCTGAAAAATTCCAGCCAAATGGGGCTGAAAATGTAGAGAATTTGACATCAAACATGGCTGAACATTTGCGTCAAAATATAGCTGAAAATGAGCACGAAATGCAGCCCACGCATGATGTACATATTGAAGATGTTTTACATAATGAACGCATGTCTATCAAGAGTGCACAATCTATGCCAAAGTGGCTGAAACAAACTTTGTAGGACAGCAAATTGAGTGTACCTTTACTTGGTAGAACAAGATCAAGCTCTCACCATGCATCAAGTAATTTTGTGGATTATTCTCTTATTGCTACAGCATGTAATGAAGAGCCACTTTCTTTTGAAGATGCATGTGACGATCCACAATGGATGAGTGCTATGCAATTAGAAATGGATTCCATACATAGGAATGCTACTTGGGAGTTATGTGAATTGCCAAAAGGAAAGAATGCCATTGGTACAAAGTGGGTTTACAAGATTAAGAGAAAATCTGATGGTAGCATTGATCGCTACAAAGCTAGATTGGTTGCCAAAGGATATGCGCAACAATATGGCATTGACTATGAGGAAACTTTTGCACCTACTTCACGCATGACTACCATTCGTACTGTGGTTGCATTGGCTGCCCATCGAGGTTGGAAAGTGCATCAATTGGACATAAAAACAGCCTTCTTGAATGGAGATTTGCAAGAAGAGGTCTATATGAAGCAACCTCTTGGATTTGCTATGAAAGGGAAAGAGCATATGGTTTGTCGCTTGCATAAAGCCTTGTATGGTCTCAAGCAAGCTCCACGTGCATGGTATGACAAAATACATAAGCACTTGATTGCTCTTGGCTTCACATGTAGTCCGATTGAAAGCACACTCTATGTACACAAAAATGGGGCTGATCTTATAGTGCTTGTTCTTTATGTCGATGACATACTCTTGACTGGGTCATGTGATGCAAAACTTGACATTCTTATGGCTGATTTGCAGCATACTTTTGATGTCACTTATCTTGGTCTTTTGAGCTACTACCTTGGCATCCAGTTTGTATCCGTTGAGGGGGGAATTGTTATGCATCAAGCAAAGTATGTTGAAAAACTACTTCAGCGTTTTGACTTTGAGGATTGTATGCCAGTTTCCACACCAGTTGAGACAGGTTTCAGGTTCTCAGTTGAGGATTCCAGTGATGCATTTGACACTTCTTTTTATCAGCAAGCTGTGGGATGTCTTATATATGCATGTAACACAAGGCCGGATATACAGTATGCAATTTCCCAGTTGAGTCGATTCATGCATAGCCCTGGCACTAAGCATTGGCAAGTGGTGAAACGTGTGTATAGGTATCTCCGAGGCACTTTGAGCTTAGGTCTCTTTTATGGCAGAGATGTTCAGCCATGCTTGCATGCTTTTACAGATAGTGATTGGGCTGGTTGTTATGATACTCGCGTGTCCACTAGTGGTAATTGCTTTTTCCTTGGAGACTCATGCATATCTTGGTTGAGTAAGAAGCAACCTACAGTGGCGACATCAAGTTGTGAAGCTGAGTATAGGGCAGTTTTCACAGCTATAGTGGAGTGTATATGGCTGAGACGCCTATTGATGGATCTTTGCATGGAGATTGATGCTGCTACGCATATTCTCACAGATAGTCAGAGTGCTTTGGCTGTTGCACGAAACCCAGTGTTTCATGCACGGACCAAACATATTGAGGTGCATTATCACTATGTGAGAGAGCGCCTTCATGTAGGAGACATTAATTTGGTATATGTGCCTACACAAGATAATGTGGCATACATATTCACCAAAGCTCTTCCACGGGAAAATTTTGAAGCTTTTCGCAAAGCTTTAGGCTTGTTACCTTGTGGGGGCTGATTTGTCACTCCCTATATGTGTTCACATCATTCGCACCAGGGGGGTTTGTTACACTTATGTGTTCCTCGAGTAGCTTTGATGTGAACCTTTTCCCTATACATGGGCACTTTTTACTCTAGTGCTGGCTAGAGATTTTTTCCCCATGTTACCACATACTTGATACTCTCATATGTGGTGGTACTTTGTACTTAGGGATATTATTCAGCTCTTACTTTAGTTCAGTTCATCGATCAATAGAGAGAGCTATCCCAGCCATCATCTTCTCCGTGTGTCTTGTTGCGTTTGTGCTCCTTGTGTGTGCTTCTTGTGTGTCTCTCGCACTTCTACACACACCCAACAGAGTATTGCTCCCATAAATTTACCAATTTCTTTAAAAATTGTGAGATAACAAGACCATTCACTTGTAGGAAACTTCATAACATTATAGACCAGGAAAGATGAAGAATTGATATTTTGTAAAGGTGGGAATCATGATTCCTCATCTCCCCTCATAATCTAAATCTATGTTTGGCTAACAAGTCTAAATAAGATCGCCACACTACCAAAACCATGTGAAGTGTCATGTCTAGTAGTAGACTTGAAAATAGGCTCCCACTGAAATCCAACTATATGGGGTAAGCCTCTATCTAGGCTATCATATGTCTTCCTGATACACATGAATTCATGCGCATCTAGTAGTTCTTCTAAGCTCCACAATGCCCCATTTTAGTTCCAAACTGCTCCTCTGAGAAATGTATTGATGTGGTGGTCTCATAGGCCATATATCCCTATTTGATAGGTCATCCATCCACAAAGTCCTTACCATCACGATAAGAGGCACTCTTCCCTGCTCTATTGGCATGTAATATTTGAGGCATGCATGTTTTTCTGTGCTCAATCTCCATCCTTGTGAGGTCCTCGCCCATGAAAAAGGATCCTCTTGGTAACCCTCTGAGTATGGATCGCTTTTTAAAGAAATCAACCCTCATCTCTATAAAACTTATCTGAAGAATCAATGCACGTGGTCTAGATGTATCCTTACACACTCTCCAAGCTTGAGTAAACGACCTTTCTTTATATCCAAGTAAATATTTGGCATTTGCATGAGGTGAGGTGCCTTCTAGAAGGCATGTGATTCTTATGTTAAAGAGTCAAATTTATCTCACTTTTTCCTCCTTAAAAATGTTTTGAACATTAAACTATATCCATTTTCCTTCCAAAACTTGATATGGATTCATATCTTTACAAGCATTAGAGGAAAAAATGAACCCTGCATGGGCCTTGTAAGGATCCCTAATTTTAGGGATTAAGCTTAATTTTGTTCTTGTTTAAGGAAACAAAGTGCATTTAATAGGGCACCTTTTTAGTAGGCTGGAGTAGGCTTTCTTTTAGGCTTCAGTAGGCCTATCTCTTTCTTATTCTAGAGAGAGAGAAAGAGAATCTACTTTCCACATCATCAAACTCGTACATGTATTCGAATAAAAAAATGAATTTTTTTAAAAAGTCTCATTTTCAGTGTATATTAACTCAAAAGAGCCTATTTTTTAATATATATGTCAGAAGTCACTTTTTTGGGTCCATTTTTTGAAGTTTCTTTTAGAAAAAGTATAATTTTCAAACTCCCTCCAAAAGTAAGTGCCACATCATCAAATCCGTGACTATGCTTCCCCTAAAAAATGACTTTTTCCAAATTTCATCATTTTCAGCCATACTCAGTGGAAAAAGACACTTTAACCCATACACATACAAGAAAACATATTTTTTGAGCAAAACATATGCTTTAGACTCCCTTCCAATCAGTTTTTCATCTTTGTTTTTTATATTGTTGGTCATTAGCAAAGATGGTGTTGACATGTATCACAAACTTCACAGTAGAACGTCCTCATGCTCCTGCATCAACAAGTATCCATGTTTGTGTGCCTAGAGAGTTTGCTCCAAATACACAATGCAACAATGATGCCAATTCTCAAAATGAACGTCGTGCAGCTGGAGAAAAAAGTATTGATCTTTGGGCTCATGGTTCACTACATCCTCTTGATCCAATATCTTCTTACCATCCAACATTCCATAACCTCTCAATTTTACTTCAGTTCATTGGTGCGGGTGAAGCTGGACTATTAGGTTACTGCAAGCGATTATCTACACATTCACATGCTACTGCTAAGTATTGGTTCCAACAATATCACATCCATCATATGAGGGTGGTCACTTTAGAAAGCACAATCATATCTTTACAAAAACAACTTGCATATTTGGAACAGGATATTGAAGCAAAACAAAGCACAATTTCAAAGTTAACTGCCAATCTCCAGCAGCTGAAAGAGACTCCACTTGGTATGAGACATAGGAAAAGAGCATTGTCATCCTTTGAAGCTCTTTCAAAAGGTGGTGGAGCACGCAAACGACGTATATATGCAACAAGGTGAGTGTTTGTTTTACTTTTATATGTTTTAATGAAGATTTGTAATGGAATCTTTCATTGTGTAGGTTGTTTATTCAAGACATAACTGCTTCATCAACAACACAAGACCAGTTCAAGCTGATGAATATCTGTATAAACACCAAAGAAATCACTTCTGTTTTAGACTCACGCATAGGAAAGTGTATTAGAGTTGTTGAAGCTGAATTTTCAAAGAAGTTAAAAAACCTTATAACAGTGCAAGATGTGCAGGCAATATGTGACGAAGCGGGCATTAGTAGAAATGGGTATACTGCAATGTACACCCTTCTCAGGCAAGCCTTACAATCACAAGGTGTTTCTCAAAGTATATTTCCATGCCCATATAAAGTGACTATCAATAAAAAAACTTCAAATGAGGATCTCACTCGTACTATTGGACAATATTTATTCATAGAAGAAACTATGCCTGCCTCTGTTTATCATCCGAATATTCCCAAGAAGCAATCAAAAATCCTATCTACACAAGAATTTACTTACACTAAATTCAACAATATATTTGTGGATCTTCAGAAGCTTCAACAAGCAATGGTTCACTTTTATAGTTCAACAATCAAAGGTACCCCTACTACATTTTATTTGGTGTTGAAGTTTTATTCCATTCAAGTGTCATATTAAGATAATGTTTTCTCTTTTGTGCAGACTGTAATGTTAAGTTAAAGTTCATACTAAAGCTTGATGAGTGTCAAATCATAAAGGGTCGGCGATTAGAAAGGTGACGCTAATGAACGAAATTATGGACCATGCAATGAGTGATGAAACTTTAAGAGGGAGGGACCATTTGACTTACAGTGTGCAATCAGAGAGAGATATCTGGTGGTTAGGTGCTATAGAAGTTCCCAAAGAAACAAATAATGTTATTTCATGGATTTTAAGGACTCCGTGGATTTCGGAAGTAATCTCTTCTCAAATACATGGGCAAAATCTTTTTGTAGATGGTATAGGTGATTTTGAGGTAGAATGGCATTTGAGTGGAGACCTTAAGAGTATAAAATGCATGTTAGGTTGTAAACAAGGAGCATCTTCTCTCTATCCTTGCCCATATTGTACACAAGGTTACAAAGGATCTAAGAGACAGTCTAAACCCACAAGGGCATTGATGAGAGTTGACGACTCTAAAGAAATTGATGAAACAGACTCATCGAATCATAGGGAATGGGAGATATCACTTTTCAGGTGTCCAATGTTATAGGAACTGACTCGTGATAAAATAAGCAATGATTGGAACCCCATTATCCCATTTCCATTAGTCAATGTTCACTTTTATACTTTGCATGCATTCATGAGGATCTTTGATAGGCTTTTGAAGCTCCATGTTGAATATGCATTTGCAATGAAACCACTAGAGAGATCTACAATAGCAATCCAAAAAATAGAAGATCTTTTGAATTCTATAGGTTGTCATGGTGGCCACGTATCTTTAGTTGTTAAGAAGTATGGTGAGTCTCAAGAGATTTTACAAGTTTCAATGACTGGGAAGAAGGCACGAGGTTTCTTTAAAAGAGATGCGAATAGCCAAGATGATGGGAAATGGGAGCTTTGGAAGGACCTCTGTTCAATTACAACAGACAATGATAGTCAGGTTGATCTCATTAACAAGCGAAAGAAGGTTTGGTCATCGTTCGATCAATTGTTACATTTGATGTGTTTGGTTTCCACTAATGCTTCACAACGAGAATTATTCCAAGTGACTTTGAAGGAGTTTACACAGTCATTCATCTTATCTTGAGGAGAAAGCAACATTACACATTACATAGTAAGTTTCGCTTACATTTTTTTATTTGGTCTTAAACACTATGTGTATATCTTATTGACCAGATCATAGCATATTCTTTTTGCACATGGAGCATATTTTATGAATCGATATGGGTCACTGGACATTTTTAGTACACAAGGAATGGAGAAGTCACATTGCAGGGCTAGAGGTGTTTACTTTAAAAACACTCATCATGGGGGTGGTCTACTCCAATCAAACTATTTAGAAGAAATGTTCAATTGGTTTTTTCGTGCGACATTTGCTAGAAAATATGTAATGGAAAAGGCATGTGAGTCACGAATAGTAAAGATTACATGAAAGCTACAACATGATATTACAAGAGAGAAGTGGATGTCATTGTCAGGACCCGTACATCATGACCAATGGAGTGCACAAAGAGTCCGCGAGGGTTCTACTTGGAAATAGTTTCCAAACTCTTAAAATGCATTATTCTTTTCAAGGTTTTTATAACCCCTTTCACTTCAAATAAAATTCTATTGTTTTTGTGAATATACTTTTAATGTCTTAAAACTAATTTTTATCCATTTAAATGTGAACAAGACAATTCTTAAGTGAAAGCCTATAAATAGAGGTGTCCTTCCTCATTTTACCACTTTACAACCTAAGAGAATGGCATGCACAAAGAAGACTGCTAGGAAGGATCATGTCATCTACCCTAGCCATGTGCAAGGTACTCAGCGCCCAACATGGATGACACCCCACAAGAAGTGTCGAACCACAAGCCACTCTTCAAGAAGAAACTCGGGTGCAGGGACACAGTCTGGTAGCATTGCATCACGGGGGGATGAAGCTTCATCAGAGAGAGATGTATCCCAAGAAATAAATTATTCCCCTTCCGCATCTGATGATGAGCCCCCAATCAGGACACCAATCAAGGCAAGGCCCAAACAACGACGACATAGATGAGTTGTGATTGAGACATCAAATTTATCGAGTTCCTCGGATGAAGAAAGTATAAATGAGCCACCATGGAACAATGATGATATCCCCGTGAACCATCGAGTAACACAAGGAGGCAAGACACTCCCCCCAGGACAAGGACAAAGACCAACCGATGAAGAAGGAGAGCAATGTCGGGCAAAGGAAGTAAATGATGAGGCAGGACCATCTAGGCATCCTCCAAGAAGAAAGAAGAACTATCAACCACGTCATAGACCACAACGACCACAACCCAACATCCCCCCAAATGCAAGAGCACCACAAAGGCGCAAAAAGCAAACCAGAGCCTTTGCAGAGATTCGACACTATCAAAACTCTGTGGAGCTTCTTATTCCACGAAGGTCATTTGCAAGAGTTGTGAAGGAAGAGATCCAACGCTATTGCATTGGACTTCGTATCCAAGGGATAGCCATTGAAGCTCTCCAAGAAGCTGCAGAGGCCTATCTTATATCAATGTTGGAGGACTCTAACCTATGTGCCATCCATGCAAAGAGAGTGACAATACAACCTAAAGATTTGCAGCTAGCTAGGAGAATTAGAGGGAATAACCCTTAACCATAATTTGTACTCCCTTGTTTGGAGAACCTTTTGTATATCCCATATGATGAATATTTTGTAAATCCCAAATGATGAATATAATTTTTGTCTTCTCATATTTGCTCTCCCAAGTGTTTATCTCTTAGTGTACATGTTTTGAAGTTTATTTCTCCTATGTTTGTAGGTGTGTTTTTTCAGTACCTCTTTGAAGTGTTTTTCATAGTTGTATCGTTCTTTTTTCTGTACTTGTTGTAAGTGGTAATGCTATTTAATGCATTTCATGGCTAAGAAATGCCAAAAAAAGGCCTGCCACAGAAACGCGGGGATGGGCCCTGCAAAAGTTTTATAGGGCCTATCCCCCCGTTTCTGTGGCAGGCCTTTTTTTGGTATTTCCAAGCCATGAAAACACATGCCATGCACATTGGGGCATATGATTGGCCTTGGCTAGAGTGCACTGCATGCTAACCCCCTGACCAATAGCTAAGCAATGTTTATGAACATACATGTACTTATTTACTGTTGCATGCTTATGTGCACCTAGAGGAGTCTTAACTTTCTCTAATTATTGCACATAAGAAGAGTGTTCCACATTTCCCCAAGTGAAGGTGCTAATTGAGGGAGATAGGCCTTCATACACCAAGTCATGAAGTGTCCTTGAGGGGAAAAGTCCTTGTGGATTATTACAAAATCTTCCTTTGGCAATTTTCCAATGTATTGTGCCAACGAAGATCCATGGCCCCGGGAAACACGGTCACCACCACTCCTTGCTGCAAATTTATCCACTTCAATTATTTCCTGCACATAGACAATCATAAAATTAAATAGATACATCTTGTATGAATATGAGACAACCATAAATGTCAGTAGAGACTTACATCTTGAAGCATGTCTTCATCCTCTCCTCTTCCATTGCATCTAGTGGAATTGATGAATGGGCCATGCCATTTTGCTCCACAACAGGGGATGTTGGAATCTTCTTCTTCTCCAAAATTCTTTCCCTTGTTGTGGCCAGATCTTCTTCAGTGGCACCTTGGTTGGCATGGCTCAAAATCTCTTCACACACAAATGCAATGGTGTCCGCAGCTGAATCACCAAGTGGAATTGTTGCCTTTTCGATAATGTCAGAAGTGTTGTCCATGGGAACATCCAAGGTTGAACAGAAAATACTAAGGCATTCGTCGAGGCGTAGACCGAATGCCTTCTCAATATCGTGCAGGAACAAAAATTCCTCTCCATCGACAAGTACAACTGAAAACATTTCCATCTGTACCTCTAGTAGAGTGGGTTCCACGGGGTCTAAGTTGGAGGGTGGACTCTTCTATGTACTGGCTTCCTTTAATTTGTCCACTACTCCTTGAGGAAATTCTCTGGAAACTTTTTGACTCTCTTCTAATAAGTTGAGAGCTTCTGTCTGGGGTTCCTTCTTATCATCTACAAAACCCCAAGTAACAAGATGGGGTAGGTCCATGGGTGAAGGTGCGGGCTCCTTATTGACAAAAAAGATGGTTGTTGCTATGTAGGAAAGATATTTTCTTCCCATTTTCCTTTTCTTATTTAATTGTTTAATTAAGGGCACTGTGTCATCTAACAGGTGCCCTAAAGCCTAAGCAATAGCCATGAAACGCTTCAAGCGCTTCGCAAATGCCTCATCTCCTTTATGAATGTAAAAAAGCAGGTCACAGGGGACCCATTTACACTCATATGCTGGAATATCTATGGCATATCTTAATATATAGAATTCCATAAAATCTGTGATCTCATCGATCACATCGGAATTCATGGCTATTGTCCCTTCAAGATTAGGGACTCTACAGACTAGGTCATACAAATCCGTACGACCATTGGAGTCTGTAGTATCCAAAAACTCCATGAATAGATCTCGAGGAGATTTCATGGGAGTGGAAGTGCTAGCAGCCATTACTTGCGCACGAGATTTCTAGAGGCTTGTAGTCTGTGCTTTCTAGCTCTTTAAGAGTGCAAACGTGAGAAATGAGCACATAGAACCATTTTTATAGTAGTTTCAAGTTTTTAGATTGATTGGGCCCACTTTTAAAAGTATAGGATAAAGAGGTGCAATTTCAAAAAATGAGTTTTTTATGACAAAATAATGCACAGAAAAAACCATGAGCAACCACATTTCAAAGTAGTGAACAGACTTTTTGACATTCCAAAAGTTTTGAAATTACCATTGCAGAGAAGAAGGTATATACAATATCTAACATGAATCAATTGTCCTACTTTTTACAAGGTTCTTGAAAGTGCAAAAACCATGAGATACAATACTAGGGCCCAAGAAGTGACATTATCAGGTTGCAAAAGAACTATGACAATGAGAGTTCTGTTCCATCTTTGCTCCAATCTACAGGGACTTTCATTTTGTATTCCATTCTTCTGCCCACCTGTAATCAATTTGCAAGAAATTGAAGTCATTAAAGTAAAATAAACAATAACAAAAAGATTACTTTAACAAAAACATGAAACAGTTCTCACCTTATGTCCTTCAATTTTGAAGATGGATTGAGTTAGTCCTTCAAACCCCATAATCATCAAGTGTTCTCTCAGATTAGCCAAGGTCCAATGATTATTCACTAAAATAGTTTTGGTTTCATTGTTGGGCAATCTAAGCTTTATTTCAAATGAATGCAAAGATCCCTCTGAACTTTGAAATGGTATCCATTTGTCAAGTTTGCACATCCAACGATCATAGTAGAATATGATGTATAATGAAGTACGTTGTTTCAAATATCGAAATCCTATACATGTTCTACCTATTTTACAGAGACATTTATCACCTTTTGCAATTCCTTCCATCAAACCCCAATTTTCACCAAGAAGACTTTCGACTTGCTCATATGTGATATCTTTACACATGAACATGGTGGAAGTCTCTTGGAATGAGAATCCTTGGAATAAATATACAAAACAATGAATGGGAAAAGACCAGTGCAAACCTACAAACCTAGACACTTTTGTGAATTTCAAAGAGTTATGTATATCCATTACCATCTTTTGCTTCAAAGATGATACGGACCATATATCAGGTTTTGGCCACTCCAAGCTAAGAAGAGAATGTACTTCAATTCTCTCTAACCTTCCAAAACCATTCATTGTAGAGGGTACAACATATCTATGTGTGTAAAAGAAAACTCTATCATGGTAAAGTTGAGCAGGAGATATCTTTGGAAAGACTAGTGCACCAACATCTGCATGCAATGCCTGGAAAGTACCTGTAAGACTATGAAGTGGTTGCTCTTCCACCAAAGTAGAAGGAAATATATCTGAAACAAACAAAAACATATCTAAATAGTTCAGAAATATATCCGACACAAGAAAACATAAAATATTGTAGAGTAATACTTACAGTTCAGAGGATATCTCATACTACTAGAGTTTTCAAGTTTCATAGTTGCCATTGTAAAAACATGTACAATAGCAACCATCCCATTGTCTCTGTGCTTTTTGAAGCCAAGTAACTTTCCCTTCCAATGAAGATCTAAGTTTCCACGATCTCTAACTCGATGAGGCCCAACTCTAGAGGGTTGCATGTACACCCATGCACCTTTGGAGTACTCATGTGATAGCCACTGTCCATTTGTGGCTTTGATATTGTGACATCTTAATGTGAGGATTTCATCTTTTGGTCGCCTAGAAGCTTTAGATGTTGCCATTGAAGCTAAAGGTCTTCAAGCTACAGCAGTAATTCAAGATAGGAGATGCAGGTAGGTTGGAGTGTAGAAACATGAGCTTCAATGGTGTGCTACAGAGTGAAAGTAGTGGGAAAAGATGACTTTTTGGGACCTGGGTATGAAAATGTGAGGTTTAGGAGGGAAATAACTCTGTTTTGAGTGTTTTTGAAAAAACTCATTTTTTTCAGCTCAAAACACGCACGGATTTTGAATTTGGGGTCAAAAAGAGTACTTTTGACCCTGAAAAGTAATGGAGGGTCCATTTTCAGGTGTTATGATGAGTTTTTTAACTTTTTAGAAAATTTGAATTTTTGGGCCCAACTGAGTTACGAGATTCCTTCTCTCTCTAGAGGCAGCTCATTAAATACGGGAGAAATATGTCCCCTCTCCACCCTTCAGCCTAGTATTTTATAGGGCATAGACTGTGGCCACCACCCTCTTCTGATTGGTCCATCACTAATCACTCCTTAATCTAAAAGGCCCATTCAGGATTCATTTTTTCCCCTAATGGATTCACTTGTTGGACCAAAGATTCATCATGCATGCCTATTATAAAAAGACCCAATTCATAGGTTACGAGAGGGAATCGACATGAAAATCTGGAACATATTTCCTTCGACTGTTCAAACGAAACTTCCCATAAAAAAAGCTTTATTTCCTCAATTGTTGACTTAATCCCTTCTATTGAAACTAGTTTTGCATGCAATATGTCTTATACTATGATTTGCACCATACTTACTTTAGTGCCTAAGAATATTCCATCCCACTATCTTAGCTCACTAGAAATATTTTCCTCACTCTTGACAAGCTAATGTACTCCTCCAATCCATTCCTAGGGCTGCTTGGTTCTTTGTTAATTTTTTGTCCAAGTTAGGTCCCTATGTTGGACCAACTTTAGACCATGTTCAATTTTTAGCCTACATGAGCCAATCCAAGGCCTTATTTAGGTCTAAAGGTGGCT
>CM035408.1:109194630-109207130 GCA_020310875.1 Ceratopteris richardii | reverse complement strand
TCAAGTTTAGCATTATATTCCATCAAGATTTAGAGCCAAAGGGATTAGAAGAAGCATTCTCAATGAAAGAAGTAAAAAAGCTATGTCCAAATCATTTCATTCATGATATTCTCTTTCAGGTTACAAGAAGGGCAAAAGAAACAGCACCTTTAAAGCTTTCAGACTTACAACATAAAGGATTAACAGAAACTCTACTTTGATGCTTTGTGCAAGTTGAGAGACCATTATCAAATAATAATCAAATTGCATTTATATTTCATTCAAAAGTTTTTTGTACAAGATATTCTTCATCGACGTGTAAATTGGGATGATCATCAGAACAATGTAGGTATCGATTTGGGTCATCCTAAAAATCAGGCAAAATTTCGTAATCAAGGAAACGAAGGCCCTCTTCCTCGAAAGCGACCCTACATTTTGCTACCTGAAGAACATAATCTTATACATGATTTGTCATCACAAGGAGCAGAATTATATAATGAACGATTAACAATTCCTGCATTACGAAGAACAATAGATGATCAACAAAAGAGGATTGATGATCTAGAAAGTCAAGTGAAAATTTTACAACTTTATCTTAATGCATATGAGAGCAAATATAGAAGACTCTCAGAGGAATCATCATCTTTTGATCGATTTACTGCCGATGAGTTATTGAATCAAGAAAACATTGAACAAACAAGCTTTTTTTGTAATCAAAGACATGACTATTGTAAAACTATCGATTTTGCAATTGAATATAATCATAGTAATCATATTATATCATTTTCTTCATTTTGAATATCATCATCTATGACAGGTACCATGTCATCTATTTCTTCCATGTTCGAATCATCATTATGATCTACATCTAAATCATGATCATTCCATGAATCATTTGTTAAATTTTCATGATTTTGAAATTCTCTAAAAGTTTGTTGTGCTATTGTAGAAGCTATCTTGGTTGGAGCATGTAAAAATGCATATTACAAAGCACATATACCAAATCATTCGCATGTGATACACTTAAGCGATTTCTTCATTTTGAATGAAGAAAATCATAGGCACTCCAATTATGTTCACAACTACCACTTGAAGCTTCTACAGAAAGCACTCTCATAGCTATATGTTACAACTCCACTGCTTCATCTCCATACTCTTTCCACCAAATAAGAGGTGGATGCTTTGGAATCGCTTCAATGTGTCATACATCTCCAAAAGATCCTTCTCGATTTACATATGCTACTCTTTGTGGAATGCATCTCCACCATTTGTACCTGGGAGTAATAACTGACATGTGGTTTTGAAGTTTGCCATGACTTCTTTGTTTGACGCTTGACCATTGAGTTGAAATGTTGGATCCAAAACAAATGGTTCTCCATGCAAAAGACGTACACTTGGATGCTGCAACTCGATAAGAAGGATACTCTCTAGCCAAGTCTCAGTAATCATTTCTGCAAGAGTTAGCTTAACTTCCAATAATCCACTGAGCATAATATAGGCAGTTGCAAATCATATGGCACAAAAAAATCTGAAGTGCTTTATTGGGAGATTTTGATCGAACGACCAAATATGAAAATTGATGATATCTGATAAATTTGACCACATGATTCGCATCTAATAAGCTTTGTTTAATGAAAGATACTCTACCTATATCTTTCAATAATAAATTTAATATATAAGCTTCACATGGAACCCAAGTAATGCCTTCATTCTTGTTTTGAATTGTAATTCCAACACTTCAAAAATTAGAGGCATTATCCATCACTATCATAGTCACATTCTTCGGACCATCCATGCACCATATAGCATGTTCATATACCTTTTCAAGAAAAGCTGAACTTTTCTCTTTAAGAGAAGTATCAATACGTTCAAAAAACATGTTTCTTTTTTGACATATAACCATGGCATTAATCAATGGTTTCTTTTGACAACTTGTCCATCCATCCAATGCTATTGTACATCCATACATGGATACATAATCAAGTACTATTTGCTTTAAAATAGCTTCAATACTTTTTTTCACTTTATCTATATACTTTGTTCGCATTTTCTTATAATCTAGCATGGTGAATCCTTTTCGTGTAGTTGACATCAAAGCATCTTTGAAAATGGGATTACGAATGACATTGAAAGGAATCCCACATGCTAAGAATGCTTGAGTCCATTTAAGATGAATCTCAAGACAATCTTGCTTTTCAAAAGCTACAGATATAGTATTTTGTGTTTTACTATGGACAAAGCATGGTGACAAAGTATTAGATCCACCATTTCTACTACATTCACCAAGTCCCCTCTTTTTTATGCAATTAGAGAAAATGGAGTACATGTATCTTGGTTATTCTCGAAAACAATTTGAGAGACTTGAGTAGAAATATCATGATGATCCTCTATTGTCATCCATGCATCTACACATTCTTGCTCTACACTTGGGTGACTTCGAAAGTGCTTTGAACTACTCATGCTTTTGAATCTTTTTTATGTGATACCTTGAGATTTTTATTTATTTGGATAACTTGCAAAATGTATCTCTATATCCCTATCTAGATTAGAGCATCCTGCCATATTATTACCTATACTAAAAAGATTCTCTTTTATTCGAGTTGCATTTCCTACATAACGATGTCCACAACAATTGCATTGTATTGTGGACACTATTTTACCCTCTTGATGAACAGTCATGTGACCATTCTTTTCCCTTTACCATAGTGCTTGCAAATTGCTTTATGAAGAATATACCTACAAAAAAACAACATAAATCAATATCGAATAAGATATTTCGATCAATGTTGAGTCAAACAATTACGATAGACTTTAATTCTCAATCATATATCCATATACAATTACACATACTATTGTGAAGTAAAAATCATTGTTGAGTCAAACAATCACAATAGATTTTAATCCTCAATCATACACACATATACGTTTACACATACATATATTTACACATACTATTGTTAAATACGAATCAATATCGATTCAAACAATTATAATATATTTTAAATTCCTAATCATATGAACATACACTTACACATACTATTATCAAGTAAGAATCAATATTGATTCAGATAATCACATTAGATTTTTCATTTACAATTATACACTCATATGCAATATATATATATATATATATATATATATATATATATATATATATATATATATATATATATATATATATATATATATATATATATATATATATATATATATATATATATATATATATATGTATGTATGTATGTATGTATGTATGTATGTATGTATGTTTCATGTAGGTATATGAATATATATATATATTTCATATAGGTATATATATATATATATATATATATATGTATATATATATATATATATATATATATATATATATTTCGTATAGGTATATGGATCATATGTCTATATATATATATATATATATATATATATATATATATATATATATATATATATATATATATATATATATATATATATATATATATATATATATATATATATATTTGTGTGTGTGTGATTTGAACTCATGACCTACTAGCTAGGAGTATGATGGGCTAACTACTTCATCTCTAGAACCTAGCCTTTATGCTTCTTGGCCACTTGCCCATGGACTTGCCTTGCTCTCAACCTTGGGATCTCGAGTGTTTGTATGTGTGTTTGTATGTGTGTGTATATATTTACATATATACATACTTGTATGATATGACTTGTGTTGGTGTAATTCATAAGCCTACATATTTGGCTTGATGGATACATTGAAGTCCATACACATGGAGAAACATAGGAACTATTGCTAGTGGTTAATTACCACTTTACTTCTTTATAAAAGTCAAATTTGACTTGGAATCTTTGTAAACACCTACCAAAAGGGATTCGTGGAAAAAGGTTAGCTTTGATTGATGGAATATCTCCTAGCATATAGGAGCTTGATCATAGGGAGCCAAAAGTTTGAATTTGAATTCAAATTTTTACTCGATCACTATAAAAGTGATCATCAAAAAGTCGCGATGAGAGACTCATCATTCCCGGGCTCATTACTGTCAATTCTGAGTGTGTGTGAGGCCTACACTCTAGCCCACACCTATCTACACCATTAGGCAATGATTTTCATGCCAATGGTATTGTATACAAGTGTTCATTAATACATATATCTACATTGTTCATTTTTTAGTTCTCTGTCATAGTACTTGAAAGTTTGTCAAATTGTGGAGAGCATATCTCAATCATTTCTTACCAAATTCAAAGACCTATAGTTTGTTGGAACCAGCTCAAAGTTTTCTACGTGCTGTCCAAATTTGAAGAGATTCTATTCAGCCACTTCAGAGAAAAGCTCGTCGAGGTTATGACTGGTCAAAGTCTGCAACAATCCTAAAAAATCGGGGGTAAAGGTTTACTTGTTAAATTGATTTCTCTGAGCATAGTTAATCTTTTTACATCATTCCACTTGGAATAGTTAGCTTGCTAAGCTAATTAGATACCCCTAAAAGGAAGTTTTCTAATTCCTATTGTGTTGGTCATACTAAGTAAAAGATCCAACAGGTACCAAGTCAAAAATAGAAGGTTTTCTTGGAAGATTGAAGTTCAAACTTATCTGTTTTGGTTCAATCTTTACACACATCATTTCCAAAGTACATAGGCCATTTTATGGTGTCATTGGAAAGCTAGGGAGGTCCAGTTATCAACTCTGAAGCATACAAGGGCTGGTACAAAGCAGGATTTGGTAGTACCTACTCAATCTCTTGGAGTGTCCATCCATCTTTCCCAACAGTGGTATCAGAGCAAACTAAGGTAAAATGGGAGATAGTTTTCCTTCATTTATTGATAAATTGGACAGGAACAACTATCAGGCATGGTCTCTAAGGATGAAGACATACCTACAAGGAAGTAGTCTCCATGGATACATCTCAAGAGATGAGGAATTGCCCTCATTCAAAACAAGAGGATTGCCAACAAAGGAAGAACATGAAAAGCTCAATACATGGTGTGCTAAGGATGCATTAGCAAGGTCTTATTTACTCAACTTCATCTCTGATTTTCTTTTGCACATATTAGAAATTGTAAGACATCCCAAGAGACTTGGGAAACCTTTTCATCTTATTTCTCTTCCAACACAAGGGCTAGAAAAAATGAGTTGTGGATTGAATTTACCACATTAAGGAAGCAACCTAAGCAAGTTGTTTCAGAGTTTGTGACCAAGATTAAAGATGTAGCACATAAGTTAGCAAGCATAGGAGAAGAGATTGAAGAAGAGCAGATTGTAAGGCAAGTGATCAATGGGATTAAAGCTGATGACAAATGGGAAAGCTTCACCACTACCATGGACTTTTACATGGACATGCAAATTCGAGACCTTAACACTCTCATGGAACAATTATTCACTTATGAAGCCAAGCTCAACAAGAATGGAGATACATCCAAAGCTGATAGCTCTTCTGCCCCATACATTGATAAAGGTAAAGCTAAAGATAAAGGCAAGAGCAAGAAAGGAGAAGATGAAGGCTCTACCTCCCAAGCTAACAATGCAAGGAGGTAGATCATCAAGAGGAAGGGGCAGAGGAGGTAAGCAAGGTAGGGGGAGATCCTATAACTCCTCAACATGCAATATTTGTGGTTTATTAAATCATACTACAGATGAGTGTTTCAGGAACTACAAGAATCAAAGAGGGAGAGGATATCAAAGAGGTGGATACTCACAATCAAAAGGTAGATTCAACCATCACCAAGGCTACAACAACAACTACAATAACAATTACAACAACAACTACAATAACAATTACAACAACAACTACAATGGCAACTACCAAGGAGGATTCAAATCCAGAAAGGACTACAACAACTATAGAGAAGAGCAAGATGATTCTCTTCTAATCATGAACATGACTTCAAAACCAGGTACAAATGATGACCACCTATTCTACATTGACTCAAGATGCTCAAATCATGTGGTTGGCAATGTAGCACTACTCTCTGATCTTGAGGAACCAAAAGATAAGGATCAAGTACAAACAGGTGATGACACCAAGCACTCAATAGTTAAAGTTGGAAATATTAAGACTTGTGATGGAAATCAGAACTTGTTGAGTAGGGTACTCTGTACCAACCATTACCAAAAATCTGATAAGTGTTGGACAGATTGTGGAGAAAGGTTTGCAGGTTAGCTTCAACCAATTTAGAGCATTTGTGAAGGATCCTAAGCAAGGGTTCAAGAGAATAGCAAAAGGAGAAAAATCAAGTAGACTTTTTACTTTTGAGCTAGAAGACACAAAGAACATTGCACTATACAGTTATAAAGATCAAACACTTTTAGAGCTTGAGATTTGGCATAAAAGATTAGGGCATGTAGGAGAAAGAACCTTGAAGCAGATATGTAGGGATCAATGTGTAATTGGAATACCCAATGTTTCCAAACAACACATGATATATAAATGCAGTGCTTGTCAATTTGGGAAGTCTCACAAGTAACCCTTCTCAAGGAAAGGCTACATGCATGAGGACTACCTAGAACTTGTACACACAGATATATGGGGACCAAGCAAAGACCCCTCAATCTCAAGATCAAGGTACTATGTATCTTTTATTGATGATTATAGCAAGTGGACTCTATTATACTTCATGAAGCACAAGGATGAAGTGTTTAATTGCTTTAAAAAATACCTTGCACTTGTTGAGAATCAAACAAGAAAGAATTTGAAGACACTAAGGATGGAGGAGGTGAGTACTTCTCCAATGAGTTTGAAGACTTCTTGCAGGACAGAGGCATTAAGAGAGAAACCACCACAAGGTATACTCCTGAATAGAATGGGATAACTGAGAGAAGAAATAGGTTGATTGTTGAAACAGCTAGGTCTATGTTGAATGAGAAAAAATTACCTAACTATTTATGGGCAAAGAGTGTTTCTACTGCCACTTACCTCATAAACAGGTTACCATCTAAGTCCCTTGATGGGATGACACCCTATGAAGCATGGCATGGTAAGAGACCCTCACTAGACCATTGCAAGATATTTGGATGTGTAGCATATGTACACATTCCTTCTCAAATAAGAGGTAAGCTAGACCCTAAGGCTGAGAAGTGCATCTTTATTGGATATGATCTGAATCAAAAGGGGTATAGGTTTTACAACCCTTCCAATAAGGGATTCATAGTTAGTAGAGATGTTGTCTTTGATGAAAATGATTCTTCGTATGAGAATAAATGCAGGAAGTTTAAACTACCCTATGACTTGGAAGAGGAGTTTCCAAGTCTTGCTAAGGAGGAGCCTGCTCAGAATGAAGACTCAACCTCAAATGATGAAGATGTTATCAACCTTGAAGAGTTCAAGGCATGGAAGTCCAAGGGCAAAGTTAAAATGAAGACGCTTGAAGACATACCTGAATCTTCAAATCAGTCAATCAGAAGATCACAAAGAGAGAGCAAAAAACCTATCAAATATGGATATCATACATCTCTTATTACTAAACACTCTGTTTATCTTGCCAAAGATTTGTCAATTGAAGAACCAAGATCATATGAAGAAGCCATAACCAAGACAGAATGGAAAGAAGCTATGGATGAGGAGATTGAAGCACTCAAGGAAAGTGACACATGGGAGCTAGTACCAAAGAAGGAATCCATGAAGGTAATAGGATCCAAATGGATCTATAAACTTAAAGGAAATTATGATGGGTCAATTAACAGGTACAAAGCCAGATTGGTAGCCAAGGGTTTTGCACAAACCCAAGGCATTGACTATGAAGAGACATTCTCTCCTGTGGCCAAGATGACAACCATCAGAGTGTTGATAAGTGTGGCTGCATCAAAAAATTGGAACATGTATCAATTAGATGTCAAAAATGCTTTCTTGAATGGATGGATTTCAGAGGAGGTATATATGTCACAACCTCCTGGCTATGAGGATCCAAACAAGGTATCATATGTGTGCAAATTGAATAAAGCCTTATATGGATTAAAGCAGGCACCTAGGGCATGGAATCACAGGTTAACCACATATCTCCAAGACAAAGGTTTTATCATGAGCAAGGCAGACACTTGTCTATTCATCAAGAGAAGTAATTCAAAGGTAATATACCTATGTGTTTATGTTGATGACATCATACTTACAGGTAATGATGTTAATGGAATCAGACAAATCAATAATCAAATGATGAAGGAGTTCAAGATCAATGATCTTGATCTACTAAAGTACTTTCTTGGGCTTGAGTTAGTCTATACTAAAGCTGGAATATACATTACTCAAAAAATGTACATACAAGATATGTTGAAGAAGTTTCATTTGCAGAATGCAAAAGTTGCAAGTACTCCAATGGAGATAAACCTAAAACTAAGTGCCCATGAAGGTGATGAAATTAATGACATTACAGGTTATCAAAGCATGGTGGGTAGCTTGAACTATGCTACCTTAACAAGGATAGACATTGCATATGGAGTTAGTGTGCTAAGTCAGTTTATGCACAAGCCAAGATCTATTCAGATGCAGATTGGGCAGGATGTAAGGATGATAGGAGGAGCACTTTTGGATACATTTCATTTGCAAGTGATAAGACATATCATGGTCTTCAAAGATGCAACCTACTGTTGCTTTGTCTTCTATAGAAGCAGAGTATAGAGGATTGGCAAATGCCACCCAAGGAGCCATATGGATCAAGCGATTGTATACAGAATTGGGTTTATATACTAGGTCACCAATAATCTTTGGAGACAATACAAGCTCACTTCACCTTGCAGCTAATCCTATCTATCATGCTAAGACCAAACATATAGAGGTCCATTACCATTATGTGAGAGAGAAGTTATTAAACAAGGACATTCAACTAACCTATGTATCAACCAACATACAATGTGCAGATTCGTTGACTAAAGCTTTGGATGGAACCAAACTTTGCAGGTTCAAAGCAATGATTGGATTGCAAGATATACATGAAGATTGAAGATGAAGAACAAGCCAAAATGTTTGGCTTGAGGGGGAGCTGTTGGTGTAATTCACAAGCCTACACATTTGGCTTCATGGATACATACATTGAAGTCCATACATATATGGAGAAGCATAGGAACTATTGCTAATGGTTAATTACCACTTTACTTATTTATAAAAGTCAGATTTGACTTGGAATCTTTGTAAACACCTATCAAAAGGGATTCGTGGAAAAAGGTTAGCTTTGATTGATGGAATATCTCCTAGGACATAGGAGCTTGATCATAGGGAGCCAAAAGTTTGACTTTGAATTCAAATTTTTACTCAATCACTATAAAAGTTATCATCAAAAAGTCACGATGAGAGACCTACACTCTAGCCCACACCTATCTACACCATTAGGCAATGATTTTTATGCCAATGGTATTGTATACAAGTGTTCATTAATACATATATCTACATTGTTCATTTATGAGTTCTTTGTCATAGTACTTGAAAGTCTGTCAACTTGTGGAGAGCATATCTCGGTCATTTCTTCACCAAATTCAAAGATCTATAGCTTGTTGGAACTAGCTCAAAGTTGTCTACATGATGTCCAAATTTGAAGAGATTCTATTCAGCCATTTCAAAGAAAAGCTCATCGAGGTGATCACTGGTCAAAGTCTGCAATAGTCCTAAAAAAATCAGGCGTAAAGGTTTACTTGCTAAATTGATTTCTCTTAGCATAGTTAATCTTTTTACATCATTCCACTTGGAAAAGTTAGCTTGCTAAGCTAATTAGATACCCCTAAAAGAAATTTTTCCAATTCCTACTGTGTTGGTCCTACTGAGCAAAAGATCTAACAAGTATCAAGTCAAAAATAGAAGGTTTTCTTGGAAGAAGTTCAAACTTATTTGTTTTGGTTCAATCTTTACATACATCATTTCCAAAGTACATAGGCCATTTTATGGTGTCATTGAAAAGCTAGGGAGGTCTACTTATCAACTCTGAAGCATACAAGGACTGGTACAAAGCAGGATTTAGCAGTATCTACTCAACCTCTTGGAGTGTCCATCCATCCTTCCCAACAACTTGTAATACTTACACAATGAGAGCATATCCCTAGTCACTAGATTCAAACCACTCAAAAACAATGGAAGAGAAAAACTTGCATATGAAAAGAGATAAATACTGCAATGTAATAATATATGATGCAAAAACGATACTTAAACCCCTCAACCACCCCTAAGGTATCTCAATCTCGTTCACACTCATACTTGCGAAATAGCTTATGCATAATAACGTCATGATCAAGCCTCAAGTATTCGTATAACAATAGAAAACCTTACTTTTTTTTGAACAATTGGAGAGATTTACACTGTTCTCAACACTCTTAACTCAAAAATTGTAGAAAATTCTAAAATGCTTATGTGAGTGAAAATATTCATTTCTTCAATCTACATAATAAATTACAGCTATCCTAGATCAAACTCTGACTCCAAATATCAATTTTTCAGTCCTACAAGTTAAAAAATTCTAGAGATAGAATAGAATCAAGTAATTAGTTTACAATGAAGTAATGTTAGAACCCAAAACGAGATAGCTAAAGTATAATAAAAAAGTTTTTTAGAAGATAATTATATTCTACTTTGCATACTCTACCTTTCTCTTACACACCATTGTTCTTCATAATTTTAACTCAGAAACATTATGCAAATAATGTTAAGAGAGAATTATCCAAATACTTATTACTATATAAATATATACACTTATATACACACATACACACACACACACACATATATATATATATATATATATATATATATACACACACATATACATACATACACATACACACATATACATACATACATATACACACACAAACACACACACACACACATATATATATATACATATATATATATATATATACATATATATATGTGTGTGTGTGTGTGTGTGTATCTTAAATATTAGATTCCATGTGAATTTCCTATATCTCATGTTTGGAGAACATAATGGGACCATTGCATCCAGAATGTGCCAAAACCCCAAGATCGACTACCTATTTGCTGAATTCTGACACTTGGAGATCTTGTTTCCAATTGACGATATCATCAAATCATGACTGCACTTCAATTGCCCTTGGAGATTGGAAAAACTATATAAGGAATGGTTGGCCACATTCATTTTGAGTCTTGCCAATGCCAATCTTGAGAGCTCAAGGAGACTTGACCGCCAAGTAAGTACTCTCCAAGTTCCAGTTCTAGTTCTAGTCTTGTATATTGAACATCCTATTGTGTTCCGTTAAAATCTCATAGTACAAGGTCTTATCTAGTTATTTCTTGTATCTAGATCCATCTCCCTGAAGAGAGTTCTTGTAACCCAGAGATCTTGCTTCAAGCCTATCAGTCCTGGATTGTGGGACGTCTTGTATCATCTCTGATCCAGTTATTCATACCTATCAGTCTCGAGTGGTGTGACATCTTGTATCATTTTCCCTACATGGATGTTCTTGTAATTAGAAGCTATTTATGTATTCTTGTATCATTTTTCCTACATGGAAGTTCTTGTAATTAGAAGCTATTTTGGAAATCTTTTCTAGTGTAGTCGAAGAGCACAATCTACTACTCCCCTGACATTTTGCCAAGACTATCCACATCAAGTCCCTATCAAGAGTGATGGCCTCCATATCCATACTCAGAAGATATGGAGTCTACTTTGATAATATATATAAAAAACTTCAAGACTTTGAACAAAGGATACAAAAAGGTGATCGCTCAATTAGAGAATTCACATCAGACTTCAAAATTGTATTTCAAGAATCCATATATCAAGAAAACTATCTAATTAATCAGTTTCAAAGTGGTCTCAAAGATGAAATAAAGGGTTGTTTATCCTCTACATCTCAATTAAATACTTTAGACGAGTCCATGAATCAACCAATTCAGTGTGAGAATCATTTGTTAAAAGAAAGACAAGTCTAAGAGTCAGAAGTCCTGAACAATGAAGACACTATTCCTCAAAAATCTGAATCAAGAATCTTTGGAGCCCAACAAGTCATCACAAATTATATGAAGTATACATGTTATGAAAATATCAAGAACGTAAAGGATAAGGAGTTCATGTTCAATCGAGGAGGTGTGCTTACTCAACGCTCTCCATCAAAGATCTTGGAAACACCACAACATTCCACTAGAAGCTCAAAGGATGTATTGCATGAACACAAGGAAGCTCAAGAGACACCCATGCCTTCACCACCTATCAAGATTGACGATTATGAAGAATTTAAGTTCATGCATATATTAGATTCAAGGATTTCTCAAGGAAGATTGGAGTACCTTACTCATTGGGAAGCGTACGACAATAGTGATCGTACTTGTCAACTTACACAAAATCTTCAGTGCAAAAATCAAGAATCCTGAATTTCATAAGAATCATCCAATGAAACCCAAGCTAAAAATCATGGCCCCTTCTCGTGGAACTCATCCCTTGAGTGGCAGGTGATCTCATGGATACAAAGAAAACCATCTTAAACCTTACATTCCATGTGAATTTCCTATATCTCTGCTTGGTTAAGATTTTGGAGAAACTAATGGGACCATTGCACCTTGAATGTGCCG
>CM035408.1:108937130-109182130 GCA_020310875.1 Ceratopteris richardii | reverse complement strand
CTACAAAAAGTAACTTCACCCCCACAAAGATGTTACAGATTTTTAAGGGGACAGTTACTTAGGTCGGAATAGATCCCATCAAACTTTATGGTAGGACTAATCCAGGTAAGAGAAGCCACATTATAATGCCATTGGAAAGGAAAATCGTGCTAATATGGTGGGGTATTTTAGAAGGTACTCTTCGGGCTTTCACAGATGAATATAAAACAGAACCTTCTGTCACCTCTACCAAACATAGAAATATATTTTGTGTTCTGAAAAGCAACAATAAATACGATTACAAGATACTCAGAGCCGTATTAAACTTTCAATGATTTTTGCAGAAGATTAAACGACCTGGTTCAAAAACGAGCATCATTGATATAACCTCTACAGCAAACTTAACCATCATTCAGTCCACTCACACCTTCTGTAACCTACATATATGCCAGTATTTGATGTGCCTAGATAATTTATGTTGTGCATCAAACAGTACTAAATCACTCGTATCAATCACTGTTATTTTGGAAGACCAACAGTTTAAGAAGGTTTATCTTGTGTAAACAATATTAAATACCATAAATCAAGGAGAGAGTGACTCCCCCACCCAGGAATGCTGACCCATACGAGTCGTGAATTACCACTGAGAAACCAGGACCATGTCCAATATAGCTGACTGCACCTACCAAAACCCATCACAAGTATCCATATATACGCCTGTAAATCAGCCTTTATTCTTCTTGAATCCAAGGAAAAAGCTCCAAATATGAGTCTTGACTCTTGAGTATATCTTACCTCTATTTGTCAAAACTACAGTTAACAGGGACAGGACCACCAAAATTGCACTTGATGGTTAGAAAATCTATGAATGCTGCTATTCTTAAACCCTTTTAACAGGGAGATTGAGAAGCCACAATATATTAGCAGCAGAGAATTGACAAATCACTTGTAAGAAATGACCATAAATTCCAAGTCTGAAGTTCATTCTTCGTGCAAAACATGGTTTTGCGACTATAATCTGTAGTTGCTACAATGATTCATACAGCATTGGATTTACATAAATATACATAATCCTAGTATTACAAAAAAATACCTGAGTTCGCTCGCCTTAGCAATGCACATGGTAATAGATTCTGAAGCCCAACTGGACACTACAAGCATAGTTTTAAAAAAAGAGCGATTTTCTCAGAAAATAAAAAATGTTTGGGATGTTCGGATGTTCCAAACATCTTTATATGTTTTTTTGCACTCTTGAGCGTTTTTTTTCTTTTTTACTAACTTTAGGGGATGTGTTTTTTATGTAGAGGACCCACGAGCTTTGTTTTGATCTCCTCTTTCCTTGAGCACATAGTGTTGCCCCTCTTTGCTTACTTTGGCACACACGCCCTCTATTTCCCTATGTGCTTACTCTTGCACCCTCTCTTTCCCTCTCTTGCTCTCTCTTCCTTGGGCACACATTCTTGTCCTCTTAGCCCTCTTTGCTCTCTCCCTTTGGGGCACATAGAGAGAGAGAGAGAGAGTTTCAGCTCTTTTTACTTTCTCCCCCTTTGGGGACAGAAAAAGAGAGTGCCCCTTCAAGTTTCACCATGAGTAGAGATGTCTTCTATAAGGTTGCGAAAAAATATAATTCTCATTTTTTTTTTTCATTTTTTTAGTACTCTACATACTAAGCATTCTAGAACCCGTTTTTAAAACTCGTTTTTTTAACTCTCTTTGTACTATGACTACAAGTCATTTCAGATGCCCCCTCTTGATCATGTAACATCAAGTCACTAATTTGTGCATAGCTACCATCACCAACAAAGTGTTTGCATCATCAACAGTAGTGTGATGTCTTTTCACAAGCTGATTGTACTCCATACCAAATGCGTGTAATTATCGTATTCTTATTGGGGTCACATCTTGAGAGCAAAGATGATGAAAGCGGGAGATTGTAGGAGCCCATTAAGGGTTTTGGATGCATATAGTCAAGCAAATAACTGCTCTTGGGGTTTTCGACACTTTCAAAAAACTGTGATGGACTCTAAAAGATAGTTGATTGTCTATTCCATTGGAAGAACGATCATCTCACCAATTCAAAGCATCGAAGTTCTCTCTTCAATCCACTTACATATCCATTGGCTCGTAGAAGCAACACCAAAAAGTAGCTGACATAGACATAGAGAGCTGCATACTTGAGTGCAATATTCCTTGGAATGTTGTCCGTACAAATGCATGGAAGAGAATGGTAAAAGCAATAGCTCAAGTAGACCCTTCAAATGATTGGCATGGGGTTGATTACAAGAGGTTGTGTACATCTATGCTCATAGAAGAGAGAGAAAATCAAGAAACTTCTAGAGCCCATTAGGTTGAGGTGGAAGACATATGGTTGCTCCATTCTATCCTATGGATGGAGTGACATTCAATGTCGCCATATCATAAACATAATGGTCTGCACACGCATCACTAGATAGTTTATATTTGAGAATATTAAAAGTGCCATTGAGGAAATCGGTGTGTGAAATGTAGTACAGGTTACCAATGATAATGCCTGAAACTATAAGAGAATGGTAGAGTTGGTAGAGGCCGAGTTTCTTAGCATTGTGTGGAGTCCATGCTCTGCACATTAATTAGATTTATTGATCGAGGATATAGGTAAGCTCCCTTGGCTATCTCCCTTGGTCAGTGATGCAAGAAAAGTGATTTCCTTCATGTGTAAGAATCAACAAACATTGGCTATTTTTTTGCTCACAGTGAAAAAGAGTTGATTCGCCAAGCACAGACCCGATTTGGCTACGTCCACCAGGTCTTTGCTAGATTACATTTATGCATGCATACATTACGCATGACAGTTGTAGACCTCGATGCTGGACCATGGCAAGAGGACGCACAGAGATGAAAATTATGTGCAGCGGAAGGTTTTCGATATGGATTTTTGGGCAAAGATTTTCAATATCATGCCTGTCTTGCAACCGATTCATATCGCACTATGATTTGCCGATATACAAGGATCCACACTTCACCTTTTATATCATATGTATATAGGGATATGCAAGGCTATTTCATCTATGACTGCTCTATCGACTTCTAAGTATATTTGATTCTTAATTAATAATTATTTGTGACTACATCAATGATTGTGTAAGTGCTTGGTTTTTACGAATTCGTGAACTAAAATTTACAAAATATAATTGCTTTTTGCTTTCATAATTTTTTAAGTAGACATAAGTGATATCATGGAGCTAGTGGAGTCGTGGTGGAAGTTCATATCGCAATCGATTCACAGTTTTGCAACACTTTTGCACCCTTACTTAAAGGGTCCACATTTATGATCACAACCACACAGCCGACATATGAAGGATTTATACATGGAGCATATTATGAGTCTTGATGAGAAGGTGGCATCAGGACAATAGTGAGTTCTCAGCCTATATGAGCAATGTTGGTATTGCTTGTGCTAGATCCACTTCATTGAGGCAAGACGTCACATCTCGACCTCTTGAATGGTGGAATCATTAAAATTATGGTCACTTTACCATTGCATCATACGCGTCCAAGGCCTTGTCACAAGTATATAATATATTGAAATTTGATTTGTCATTTGTGATTTGTTGCATAATCATAATCCAATGTTGATGGATAATAATATCTAATGATCAATGATAATTGTTGGATTGAGCGGAATCGAGTGCATTCTTGTTAGTGCACACGAAGCTCGGCAATTGTTTGAGTGTCGAGAAGCTTCATCATGTGGCTTTTTGTAAGACCAATTTACAACTTTTACGTACATTACAATCTCTTAAAGGTCCCAAGCAAGTAATAATATTGATAATAATGATTTGTGTAAACATTTGTTGACTTATTTTTATGTGATACATTATAATATTTTTAAAATTTATTGTTTTTTTCTTTTCAGATTTCACCTATTGAATTTTGAGAGTGCTTTCATATCAAAGAAAAGCATAGAAGCATCCATTCATGATGAGATTTCTCATATAGGTTAAAAACTCAGTATAAAATGCCACCTTCACATCACGACTCATAATGTGCTCTATGTATAAGTCCTCCATATGTTGCATGTGTGGTTGTGACCATAAACATGGACCCATAAAGTAAGGGTGCAAAAATGCTACAAAACTACGAATCGATCGAGATAAGAACTTCCATCGGAACTCCCTAGCTCAATCACATCATGATGTCTACATCAAAAATTATAAAAGCAAAACGCAATTATATTTTATAGATTCTAATTCACGAATTTGCAAAACCAAGCACTTATACATTCATCAACGTAGTCACAAATAATGATTAATTAAGAATTATAATATACCTAGAAATCAATAGAGTTGTCACAAATGAAATAGCCTACTGCATCCGTGTGTATATATGATATAGAAAGACAGTGTGAATCCCTCCATATCCGCAAATCATAGTACAATATGAATCGATCACAAGACAGGCATGATATTCAAAATCTCTTCCCAAAAATCCATATTGAAAATCTCCCATTGCACATAATTTGTGGTCTCTGTGCATCCTCTTGCCATGATCCACCGTCGAGGATCTACAACAGTAATATGTAATGCATCCATGCATAAATGTAGTCTAACAAAGACATGGTAGATATAGCCAAATCAAGTCTCTGTTGGACGAATCAACTCTTTCTCACTATGAGCCAAGAAAATAGCTAATGCTTGGTGATTATTAGGTAGGAAAGAAATCACCCTTCTTGCATCGCAAGCCAAAGGTTATAGCCAAGGAAGCTTCCCTATATCCTCAATCAATAAATCTAAGCAATGTGCAAAGCATGGACTCTACATAATGCTAGGAAACTCAGCCTCAACCAACTCTCCCATTATCTTACAATCTCAAGCATTATCAGTGATAACCTGTACTACGTTTTGCACACTGAATTCCTCAATGGCACTTTTAATATACTCAAATATAAACTCTCCAATGATGCATCTACAAGCACAACTAGAATCCATGGCCCTAAGAAAAGAAGTGCTCAAACAACTAGAGACCATTATGTTTATGATATGGCATTGTGGAATGTCACTCCATCCATCCAATTAAGTGAAGAAACTATATGTGTGCCATCCCAACCTAATGGGCTCTAGTAGTTTCTTGATTCTCTCTTTCTCCTCTATGAGCATAGAGGTAAGCAACCACTTGTAATCATCCCCATGCCAATCATCTAAAGGGCCTACTGGAGCTATTGCTTTTACCATTCTCTTCCATCATCTATGGAGACAAAATTGAAACGAATGTTTCACTCAAACATACAATGCTCTATCTCTATGCCAACTACTCTTCGGCATTGCTTCCTCAAGCCAATAGACATACAATGATTTAAATCTTTGAGATGATTGTCCTTCCAATGGAATAGACTCTTCATTCTTATCACATTGAGACGAGGTCAAACTTCTCAATGTGCTAGCACTAAGCCCTCTTTCCTCAACTTCTTCTAGTATATCCTTAGAAGCTATACAATGAATTCACGATGATGAGCTTCTTTAGCATCTTGAGAAAGCTTATGCTCTTTGCGCACAGCTTCTCCAACCTCTTATGGGACTTGTGTACACCCAACAATGTCCAATCCTCCTAGTCAAGATACATGTCGAATAAGATGTGTGGTTGTGGTCCTAAAGGACTTACCACAATACTCACACATCCATCTCCTCATACCAAAACAAGACCGATAGTATTCACAAGCACATTATTGGTGGTATGGATACTCCATAGAGGTGATATACCGCGAGGCATAAATTATAATGATATATGTGGGGCAAGACTCAAGAGACAAGGAGCTCTTAGGCAAATTGTAATTCTCTCTCTCTCTCTCTCTCTCTCTCTCTCTCTCTCTCTCTCTCTCTCTCTCTCTCTCTCTCTCTCTCTCTCTCTCTCTCTCTCTCTCTCTCTCTCTCTCTCTCTCTCTCTCTCTCTCTCTCTCTCTCTCTCTCTCTCTCTCTCTCTCTCTCTCTCTCTCTCTCTCTCTCCCCCCCCCTCCCTCCCTCCCTCCCACCCTCCCTCTCTCCTCCCTTTTCTCCCCTAACTGTTGTGTCAGAGGTGGAAGAGATGATCAGTAAAGCTGTCAGAAGATCAAAGTCTTGGAAGATCAAATCAAAGACATTAAAGAAGACGGAGAAATGAGAGACTGAAGGAAAGAGAACTATGGCTCAAGAGGCACATACAAAATAGAGGAGGAAAATGGCACGACTAGAAAGAAAAGAGCCTTCGAGAAGATCAAAACATTGGAAGATCAAATCAAAGACATCAAAGATGACAAAGAAATGAGAGACCTAAGGAAAGAGAGCTATGGCTCAAGACGTAACAAGATTGGGTTGAAGAGAAAAAGATCATGCAAGAACAAATCAAGGCCCCCGAGGCATCAATAGCCTCCCTCAGCCCAGAAGAAGGTGAACTTAGAGCAGACACAAGGGAAGCACTTAAAATGGAGCTCAGCGAAGCCTTGACCACGAGCATTGACATCAAGCTCGAGGCAACCAAAGAAGGATGGGTTGACGTAGTGAAGAAAAACATCAAAAAAGAGGCAAAAGAAGAAACACAAAAAGAAGAAGCTCTTGTTGTACACACCACCATTGAGAAGGAGAAGATGGAACAAGCTCGACGTGTTAATGTGCGGGTCATGGGTATATTAGAAAAAGAAGGCTCCACCAAGACGGATGGGAAGACACTATGTAAGAAGCTTGGTTACAAGGAATAAGAGGCCCTCCCATTCATCAAATGTTGGAGAGTAGGAAAAGTTCTTTCAAAGAAAAGAGCTCTAATTTTGCAGTTCCCCTCCGAAGAAGTAAGATCCACCTTCATTTGCAAGAGAGTGGTTTTGAGGTGGCTTGAAGGTCTGATCTCACACCCATGCAAGTAGCACATCGTCACGCATGCATGTCAAGAGTACACGAGGCTAGTAGAGAAGGGAAGAAGGCTTCATCGGGTCATCATTGATGGCAAAGCCATACTATAGGGATTCACGCCTTATGAGACAATTGAGGAGATACATCTTGCAATGTGGAACTACAATGGTAATTTATGGACACATCCAGAGAGGCTCAAGGAGGTGAGCAAAGATAGAGATATTATTTTGTTGACAAAGACACATGAGAGCCTCAATAGGAGCCTACCTTGGGTGCATGGTTTTCAACGGGAGTCTACATACAGAAATTGTAAATGCCACCACACTACGAGAGGATGAGACGGAGTAGTGATACTCTTCAGAGATGGATTTCAAAGAAGGATATAGATCGTCGCACGAGACTCACGGGCCAAATACCTTCGGATCCGATCACAACTCTCACAGGAGAGGACTATCTACATTGCATTATGCTATTTTGCACCCTCTCGCTCCCGATTTTCCATCATGGATCACGAGGAGGGCTCACCTTATATTGGTCTATCAGAGGAGATCACTAAGTACTCTATTCTAAGGGAAGTCTTACTCATGGGAGACCTCAACATCATGACAGGAAGCAATCAGTGCGAGGCTTTTGACCTAGGGGGTCGAGTCATATTGCCCACTTGACAGGAGGGATCTATGGCACGAGTTTCAACTGATTCTACACACACTCTACAATACCCACCTACTCAGACTCGGGTCCAGACATCACCTCGTTATTTATAACAGTATGAGAGAGTGGCCTACGTCAGGGAGATTGACATGCATACCGCACTCATTTACAGATGGAGTAGGGAGTATCGTAGATTATATCATGGGACACAAGGAGGCCAACCACATACTAAGTTCCTTCACCATCCTACCTATACCCATTGGAGTAGATCACACATATCTTGCACTATTCCTCAAGGGGGACACTCACACACACATGCTCGTGACACATCCCCCACACTACCATCCACTTCATACACAAGCTTGCTCACATATACTCATCCCAAGTTGAGGAAAGCCTTCTTTCGCTTCATCTTGACACCCCACAACCTATACTTACCTCACATATAGCATCTATCCTTCAAACATCCGCCATCGGTTCATTCCCACACACCACCCATTCTCATCACCCCCCCCCTTGGGACCATGCTGCACAATCCCTAGTATGATGATGAGTGTAGGAGTCTCTATCATCAACTACGAGCTCAGATACCATTGGGAGATATCAGAGAGATAGAGGCTAGAAGACATATGAAGACCTTCACAAGCCACAAAGAGACGGGCCTTCGAGGAGGCATAGGAGCTTAAGCTATATCGATTACTTATGAGGATGGATTACATTGCCGCATGGTGCACTCTACGAGAGCCACGATCAACCACACCTATTAGAAAGAAACTACATAATTTAATCTATTTAGAGAATTTCTCTCAGCCATAGTGTAATAATTCGCGAATTTTTCGTAGAACAAATTCTTTAAATTCGCATCGCGAATTAATTCGCATGGAGCGAATTTTATACATCTTGGACACCGATTTTTTTCCGATTACATTGAGAATCGTGCCCTTAGAATGAAATGGAGAGCTAATGTTATAGCTTGTTATGAAAGTATTTTGTTATGTTATAGCTCAATAAAATTCATGAACCTTACATGGGATTGAGATATACATTTACTTTATATGTAAAAAAATAAAATTCTCTCTAGATGGATAAAATCCCCGAATTCTATTTTTGGTCCGAACGTACTAAACGAATTAAACGAATAATTCTCGAATTAATTCTCTCGTTCGTACTATGCTCTCATCACAGTAGAGAGGGGTTCCTGTGGTAGGTTCATTCCCCGAAACCCACTACATCCCTTATACACCTCCTGAATGAGTTTCTGAGTAGGTACCCCCAACTTCCTTAGGCTGGCTTGGACTCATTAAAGGCGGATTTAGTAATTTTCTTTCTCAAAATTTTAAGTCCTTAGGATAGGACCGAGGTCGAGAGAAGGATCGAAGAGCCTTGGAAAAGGTTTGGATTAACAAAAGATTGGGCCACAGTTAGGAAAGAAGTAGACGCAGTTGCCAAGGTGAGGCAACAACAGGCTGTACTATATGATAGACCAACACCAACAGCTCCATAACTGCCTAGAGAGGCACCTACCCAAGTGATTCCGAATGTGCCTACAGCATAAGCTACTGCCAATGTTGCATCAACATCTCGCTCACCAGTGGAGTTGCAAGTTCAGATCCTTAGCAAGCAAATAGAGAACATTATGACAATGCAGGCATCTATGTCTAAAGAGATGGGCAATATACATAACAAAGTTTATTCTATGAGTTATTAAGATCCCATTCCTTGTCAAACTAGCACTAGTTATGTAGATCCGATAGAGAGAAATGCTATGCCTATACCTAGCATGCAGGGATACATGATGCCTCAAGCTGCACCTCCAATGGAGCCCGTTGCTCAACAGACCCTTATCAAGCCACATATCATAGGAATACTAGGCCATTCGAGAGATGAGAAACTGGGGGTTTGGAGGGGCAAAAAAATATGTTTGGTGTGATGCACAGGAACATTTTCCCTATGCATGTGAAGAGCTGAAGCAAGCCAAAGAACACCAATTAGTGATTGATATAGATAAAAAACTTTGCGACTTTAGGAATCGTTCAATCGTCTTCCTCTGTCTGTGAATTGGGGGAAGAGAGGAATGAAGAAGCTTTACGAAAACCTATCTAGTACAAATGCAAGCACATCAACAACGAAGTTACAATCGCTAGAAGAAGGAGATGAAGAGGAAATTAGGCCTAACCACAGAGAAATTACTCTATAGAAGCCTTAGTAAGAGCTAGGGACGCGATCATGCAAAAGACTGCTTGGAAGTCTCTTGTAGATCAAAAACAGAGTAAAGAAGCTGAAGAAAAAGCTAAGAAACCTGAAAAGAAAGTTCAATTTAAAGAGCTTGTTGCTTCGCAAGAAGAGGCAAAGAGAACATTTTCCCTATGCATGTGAAGAGTTGAAGCAAGCCAAAGAACACAAATTAGTGATTGATATAGATAAGAAACTTTGCGATGACTTGAGTGGCTCTTCTGACGATGAAGATGATGAGATTGTAAGATATCAAGCGAATAGGAATTCCTTAGGACTGATTATACTGGATGATGAGATGAGAAGATCAGAAAGTGAGCATACTAGGAACTTTTGGGCAAGAGGAACGCCAGAAATGAAAGTAAAATTAGGAAACGACAGAGATTCATGTTTAGCTTTGGTCTTGATTGACTCGGGGTCCGAGATAAATATGATCTCTAAGAAGTTGTATGACCGGTTTAGATAGCCTATAGACAAGGACCATGGATGGATGATGAGGATTACCGATAACGCCTCTGGAGCTTTGCTTGGAGCATGTGCCTTTGTACCTATGAGGATTGACGGAATTTCTGAGGAATTCCACTTTTTCGTCCAAGATCATTATTCGTACGAGGCTATTCTTGGGCAACCTTTCATAGCTTAAGTATGGATGAAAACAAAGGCAATAGATGATAGAGCTCCCTATGCGAGAATCCGATCAAGATCTGACCTTCACTTCTTACAAGTAATGATTGTATTCCCAAATTATTCAAGAAACATAGAGTTAATGGGACGTTTTCCCATATTCTTTCTATTTTCCCAGATTCTTTTTGTTTCTTGAAAGATTTGGGCATACAATCAGATTCTTTATGTTTCTTGAATGATTTGGACATATAAGCAGAGAGTTAATGGGACGTTTTCTCATATCCTTTCTGTTTCTTTAATGATTTAGGCATACAACCATTACTTATAAAGAGTGAAGACTAGATCTTGATCGGTTTCTCACAAAGGCAGATCCGTCATCCATCATCTTTGTTTCCATCCGTACTTCGGCTATGAAAGATTACCTAAGAATAGTCTCATATGAACAATGATCCTCGACAAAAAAAGTGAAATTCCTTGGAAATTATGCCAATCCTCACAGGTACAAAGGCAAATGCTCCAAACAAAGCTCTAGAGCCGTTATTGGAGGTCCTTATCCTCTCCATAGGCCATCTAAACTCGTCATACAACTTCTTAGAGATCACATTTATCTTCTATATTGAGTCAATCAAGGCCAAAGCTAAACATGAATCTCCATCATTTCCTCATTTTACTTTCATTTCTAGCATACCTCTTCCCCAAAATTCCTAGGATGCTCACTTTATGATCTTCTCATCTCATCATCGAGTGTAATCAGTCCTAAGGAATTCCTATTCGCTTGACATATTGCAATCTCATCATCTTCATCATTAGAAGAGTCACTGAAGGCTATAGCTTCATTCATCACTTGTGTGTCTTCAATGCCTCTTTCATTTCCACATCCTCATGTAACGGGAATCTTTTTCTCTTTATTAACTTAATAAAACTATCCGTGAATTCAGGCTTTGCTAAAGAGAAAACTTGTTCCAAAGACAATAGTCACTTCGCTCTTCAATAAGATGTCATTTAATATTTTTTTTGGCATCATTCTTCTTTTCTAGCTAAGAAATTAATATAGCCTTCGATGTTTTCTTCTTCTTCTCTTTATCTTTTTCTTGAACATTTTCTTAAATATCTTCGGTTTTTTTAGTAGGTTCTTGTTTCTTTTCCTTCTCTTAATTTGATTCTTGAATTTTGATTGGTCGAGTTGGCCTCTTTCCTTCTCTCATTTCCTTTCTCTTTGCCTCTTCCTGAGAAGAGGTAGGTTCTTTAAATTGCATTTTCTTTTGAGGTTCCTTATAGTTCTTTCTTCAACTTCTTTACTTTGTTTTCTCGTCACTCCTCTCTCGTTTAGCGTCATCTTGCTTTTCGTCCCTCTTTCTCTTTTCCTCCACATTGGCTACGTGAGAGTAGATAGAGAATTGATCTACACAAGACTTCCAAGTAGTCTTCTGCATAATAGCATCCCTGGTTCTCACTAAGGCTTCTATAGAGTGATTTCTCTATGGTTGAGGCCTAATTTTCTCTTCATCTCTTTAGCGGCTCTAACTATGTCGTTGATGTGCTTGCATTTATACTAGACAGGTACCCATTTCTTGTGAAGCTTCTTCATTCCTCCCTTCCCCAATTCATTGGTAGAAGAAGCCAAGTCCTAAAGTCTCAAAGTTCCTTATCTATATCAATCACTAATTGGTGTTCTTTGGCTTGTTTCAGCTCTTTGTATACATAGGAAAAATGTTCCTGTGCATCACACCCAACACATCTTTTTGCCCCTCCAAACCCCCTAGTTTCTCGTCTCTTGAATGGCCCAGTATTCCTTTGGTATATGGGCTGAACTGGTAGTGCAGGGGTCTGTTGAGCAACAAACTTCACCCCCTGAGGCATCACGTATCCCTGCATATTAGGTATAGGTGTAGCATTTCTCTGCATTGGATATACATAACTAGTGCTAGCGTGAGGAGGAATGAGATTTTGATAATCTATAGAATAAACTTTGTTATGTCTACTGGCCATCTCTTTAGACATAGATACCTGCATTGTCATAATGTTCTTTGCTTGCTAAGGATCTCAAGCTGCAACTCCACTGATGAGCGAGATGTGGATGCAACATTGACAGAGGCCAATGTTGCCGGCACATTCAGAATCACTTGGATAGGTGCCTCTCTTGGCAGTAATGGAGTTGTTGGTGCTAGTCTATCATATAGTATAGCATGTCATTGCCTCATCTCGACAAATGCTTCTACTTCTTTCCAAATTGCGGCCCAATCTTCCGTAATCCAAACCTTTTCCCAGGCTCTTCGATCCACCAACATTGAATACTATCATGAGCATACAAGAAAGAAAAGTCACTCACCCAATCAGACTATAAAGGAGAGGTATATACTAGGGGAAACCATATTATCTGTAGACATAACAATGGGGTAAAAAACCCAAGGGGTTACCGTCACAACTAAGAGGCAAAGAGGACTTCCATCAAGGGCAACATCCTCTATGATATATCAAGCTCCATATCGGTTGTATCCCTAATGGCTATACCATCTATGATCAAGCAACATCATCTCACGTATGATCATCACACCACCAAGATATTCTCCATAATCCAACGTCAATCCTTCGATCTAAATGATCTTTGGATCAGTATAAACGATACTTCCAAAGGAAATCACATGCAAGGAGTCGCTGAAATACTAGAATCTCCATTTTGGGAAGCCAACACAACTCCTTTTCGGAGAGACAACACAACTCCCTTCAAGCATAACTAAGGTGTCCCAATGAGAACCAAGTGCCAAGAGTTGTCAGATCACGAACAACTCCCTTCCCGGCACATCGTGTAATGGACATAACAATTCCACAAGAAGGTGAGCAAGGCCCACTACTTCAAACGGTGGAACTATAGAGTCCACAGTGGTGCTAGCTACCCACTATCGAGACTCTAAACAAGAGGCAATGCATGAGTGTGCTCAATCATCACACACACAACACCACATACATCCCGATGGATACCTCAAGTTGGAGGTTTCCATCATATCCATGTATCCCGTGCTCAATCTATACTAGCATGGCAATACATGTATCCCTATAAATACCATATATAGGGTACCTCAAATATACACATGTTTTGGCTTTATTTTTATAAGTTCCCAAAAAAACAAAAACCCTAATTAGAAATTCCATGTTAGCTTTCTACTTTATTTAGTATTGCCTATAAAAACGCCATGTAACTAGCACTTGTATAATCTCAGATGAAGTGCTCTTCTTGAGCAAGTTTGGCAAAGGTAGAGGTGTTCCTTTCAACTTGCAGAGGTGGAGTTCTTCTTTCTTCATCTTCAACAAGATGTTCAATAATTTGAAGCTTATCTATTTCTGGAGGAGATCACCTCCAGCTTTCGAGATTATTAGAGTTATCGGACAGCTTTTCATCATATTGTATATCTTTTCTGTTATGTTGTATCTTCAATCACGGAATGTATGAAATAAATTTGGAGCTTTGCTTCTTTAATCTCTCTCATGTGTTGTCTATTCTCCATCTTGTCTCTATTTTCTCTATGTCTCTACATTATTTGTGGGCATAAGAACCAACAATTGACTCATGAGCTTTTGTCGTTTGCAAGGTAGATTTGTAAGCTTAGTTCCTCCTTCAACAGATTCCCTGAAAACCTCAAAAAAGAGGATATCCTTCTAAGATAAAAGACTTAGATTCTGCTTTTGCATGTTCATGATTGATGCAGCAATGAACTTCCCAGAAGGACCATGATCATGAGTAGTCAACTGTTGTAGAACCTCAGCTTCTCTCCTTACATATCCTAATATATTTTTTGGCCCTTATGTCAATAAAATCTGGGTTTTGGGCTTTAAAGGGTACTATTTGAAACTCTTTGCCTTCTGTGCTGAGACCAGACTCAGCTGACAACTTAGGCACCGTCTCTGAGAGTTTCTTTTCTTCCAAAGTTCTACAAACATAGGGTTTGATGCTTTCGCCTTCATAAAAAAATAATTCTGCGTTGAACCCTCGAGCACTATTGTAAACAGTGATTCTCATGTGCTTAACATGTTGTGACTGACACCTTTGAGAACATAAATCCTATAGTCAGTAGATTTTATGTCGCTGCTCTTAACAGCACTGTGTGAGCAGGGAACCACAAAATCTCTATTTTTTCAATCTTTTCACACTTCGTTACTGGAGCATCACCTGGAAGCGCACTCATTGATTTCTGAGAAACATTCGGTTGCAAAACAACCATGGCGTGCCTCCCTAACACAGAAGTTCCATATCATCAACATGTCTCTCAACATGTGTGCCAAGTGTATTCTCCTGTGAGTTGGTGCCTGCAATTACATGATCTAGAGCAACAACATTACAACTCTTTGAAAAGATCTTCACTGATGGAGTTCCAAGACCAATACTTTCCTGTTTAAAGGCAAAGGATCAATCTTGACCTGAAGTCACTCTTTCTGTTGCCATATTCTTCATTAGAGTTGCTTCACTCCTCCTTGAGTTCAAGTGGAATGCGCTACTGAATGGCAGCACAGGTTCTATAGTATCCACAAGAAAATACGGACCATTCCCACCTGCCACATTCTCCTTATCATCGGAGATAGAATCATTTTGCATAAGCTTGTGAAATTCATTTGGATGATTCATGCCAAGAAACTATACATCTGAAGCAGTAGATAAAATATTCATAGGAAGAAGATACTCAGTGGCTATGTCATCTACCTGATGTTTAAGCATCCGCATGGCACGACGAGCCATACTAAAAGTGATAGGCGGGACCATGACTCAATCAGAGACAGCACCATCAGCTTGAATGACTGGGACATCGCTGCGTCTCTTCCTGAATCCATGTGCAAAAGATGAATCTATGTCACCAGAAAGGACCTCTGCAGTATTAATTTCACTTCGTTGGCTCACTCGAATTCTTTGTTTAAACTCCTCGTGTCTGAAGTCTCCTATTCTCCTGCCTTCAATCGCTTTCCTCTGAAGAGACATATTCAAGAGGGAAACCAGAGAGCCTCAGCATTTCTAGGTTTAGGTCAACGATGAACTGCATAAAAAGAAGCAACGAGGGAAATATGTAGTAGAAATGAAAATCTAAATCCTTACCCTATGGAGCGGTCATAGCTTGAGCTCGCGTCATCGATAGACAACGCGGAGCTCTTCGTACCACTGATGGGAGCCTCCATTCCTGCAAACATGGGTACAGCATGAGATGTCATAAAACCTACCTGGAAAACAATCAACGAAAAACAGGTTTGACCCATATGTTTACCAGCCTTGATCAGCATCAAACCGAAGACGGATGCATGATACCCTGCTCTGCTGCAGGCCTGGAAAGGCATCCTCTCTATGAATGAACCAAAAAGCTTGCAGGAGGTTTTAGGTGTCTTAGCGGTGTTTCCTTGGAAACAAAACTCATCTCTGCTGTAAATGAGGACCTAGTCCAAGGGCAACGAGATTGAAGTTCCTGGGAGACAAGCACCCAGTTTTCAACACAATGCTTGAATACGGCCCTTCCCATAAGCAGCTTTTCCCAGGTTCCCCATGGTTTATTGTTTGGGTTAGCCTTTCGTTTCGACTGGCGATAATGAAAGAGTACAGTTGGCGTCCACTCTGAAGTTGATGGAAGAGAACATCTGAAGGGATGGCCATTACAACTACAGAAGAGAAATCAACCGTGGCCTCTTTGTGCCGATCTACACATGAAATAAAGAGATTGAAATACAACACACGGAACGATGAGCCGCCTTCCAAATGCTGGCTCAGAAACTAACGAAACAAGAGACGGAGTATGCAGAGAAATATCTACGCTGATAGAGAGGAACGGGAGAGTTGACGAAGATGAAACGAAACAATGCTTGTAACAATGGAGTTTATGCATTTGTCTGATCTGCACGTTGAGAGTGTATGTGTTCTACCCTCAGAGAAATGGCATCTTCACCTCACACAGATACAACACAGCCGCATAGGGGCAAAGGACATGCTAGTACTCCCGCCGCCATCATACGAACTTTCTGGTGAGCAGAGCTGAAATTTTAACGCTGCGACGGCCTTCTCAATCACTTTCGTCGTTAAGGTCGCTCACCTTATCATTTTTTTTCAAATGAAGTTCGGGTTGAGGCCTAATCTCCTCGAATTAGTTTGAATTGATTGAAATTATAAATGAAAAATTAATTTTCACGAAACTCATTTTTTTTCAAATGGAGTTCGGGTTGGGGCCTAATCTCCTCGAATTAGTTTGAATTAATTGAAACTATAAATGAAAAACTATTTTTTTCGAAACTCCTCCAATTAATTTGAAATAATTGAAAATATAAATTAAAAAAACTTAATATTCATGAAAATCTCGAATCTCTTTTATTTCACAAATTAAGGGTTAGTTGTTTTATGCGACCAAAATTATAGAACTCAGAGGCCCAAAAAAGTAGAACATGGAAAGAGATGGCCATAAGGTCTAACGTAAAGATTGGTTTGATGGACCCAAAGACTAGAGACGATATCCACTTGGCTTAGAGACCACATACTAGGTGCCAGACATTGTGGACCACTAATTAAAGGCCCAAATCATCCTACCTAAATAGGTAGGATGTGTCCACAACACAGAGGGTTTGAAACCCATCCCCCCTTTTATCTTAATGTTTTGGCCTTCTTAGCCTTCATGTCAATGGTTTTCAAAAATAAGGCAATAAATTTGATTAACATTTGAAAATGTGTATCATATGATATATGTGTGCATATAATATAAAATGTAATATATGTAGGTGCATTTATCTCTCTCTCTCTCTCACACACACACACACACACACACATATATATATATATATATATATATATATATATATATATATATATATATATATATATATATATATATATATATATATATATATATATATGTGTGTGTGTGTGTGTGTGTGTGTGTGTGTGTGTGTATGCATATTTATATGTGTCACATGAAGTATCACTCATTAGTCATGAGCAAGAGGTGTGAATCATCTCTTATATTTATTGAGTATAATACTCACATGAGTGTCAAGTGGCACTCATATGAGAGACCATGAGTATTACCCTTTATGGGTAATTAGAGAGGGAGAGAAGTAATATAAAGAACACACGATTGGGCGGTACAGAGGAGATAGATCTCCGTGCATCGACTTGAACCTCTACGGAGAGAACTCCAAAATGGAGGGATTCATAAGGAGTATGAAGCAACAGTGGAATCCGAGCCAAGTGTCATGCATATGCACGTAGTTGAAGAGAATACTACACGTTTGTGAGTGGCAATATTCAGACAACAACTTCGCCTAAGAAGGGACGTCCAAGAGCTCACACAATACGAGAGAGACTAGTCTCTCTTCTCCCTCTTCCCTCCCTCTTGGATGGGGAATGAGTGATCAAAACTCCTCTTGTATACCAATTTTAGGCATTGTAGCTCTGTCGTATGGGATAAATCCTCTCGTTTCATATGGCTACGAGCTTTGAAACTTCAAATTCATGGAGAAGGACGTAATCATTTAAAATTTTGAGTTTTTTTTGGAAGATTGGGGGAGCAAAGAAAGCTATGGTTCAAGTTCTTGGGAAAAGAAATGATGCAAACATGTATTATGGGCTGTGGACTTGGGCTATGGGTCATGGGATTAGCTTGAAAAGCTTCAGGTTCTCAACTTGAGCCTTCCAAAGTCACCCCTTCATGAAGATTTTCCTTTCCACTCCCTACTCTTGACATACACGTCTTCTCCGGACCATAGCTTGGTGATCCGACATCTGATTTGACTTAGCAACAAATAGTGATTGATTTGGAGACGATTTGGTCAACCAAAATCCCTCTGGAACACTTCAGCAGAAACTAGGCGACTACTCATCGGCCTAGTTTTTCATCATTTGGCATCCAAATCAACTTTTTTCACTTGGGATAGCTTCATGTCTTTGAAATACAGGTATTGGACCACATATCTTGGGTTGGTGAGGATTGTTGAAACTTAAAAGTGTTTCAGTTTGACTTAGCTTGCTCATTTGGGAATGTTGTTATATGTTTTTGGCATAGTTCTTGTTGGTTTTTGGTGATTAGAACCTCCTTGGGCCGACCGAACATTTCGAATTTTTGTTTGATCCTGACAAGGTTTGAGGATCAGCGCCTTCATGCTTCAAACATCGCTTGGATTTCATTTCCGCAGCTTCTCTAGTGTCATATTTCTCTTCTTCTTGCATATTTGAAGTTTACTTCCATTCTTTTCACATAGTTAGTAAACAAGGGGGATTGAAACATGGATTCCAAGGGGAAACAAATTTTAGAACACACTTCTCCATCTAAAAAACAACTAGAGGACCCCGACCATAGGATGGAAGGGGTAGAGCTTCAGCATGAAGTTGAGGGAAAGCTGGAGGGAAAAGAGCCTCAACAAGAAGAGTATACTTATGAGGAAGTTCTTGATGAGTTTGTTACTCATGAACAATTTGCAGACTTAAAGGAGGAGACCCTTAGGTTAGAGAGAGACATAGGTAGCATGACATCTCTCATTGAGTAGCTTAAGTCTCAAATGATCTCACTTGAGATACATATCGCCTCTTTCCTAGCTAGGAAGGAAAGAGAAATCCCTATTCTTCCTCTAGAGATGACTATAAAAGATCCTTTGAGATACATATCGCCTCTTTCCTAGCTAGGAAGGAAAGAGAAATCCCTATTCTTCCTCTAGAGATGACTATAAAAGATCCTTCTTTTCCCAGTAAGCACAAAGGAGAGAACTCTAGGGAAGCTCCCCTCTTGAAAGAATTGAAGCCACCTACCTTTACGGGGGATGATCGAGATAGAAACAAGGATGCAATCCACACTTTTTTTGCAAAAGTGGAATGATTTGCATCAATTGAATGGGCACCCCACTTGAGTACCGTGTGCTAGAGGCGGGTCTCTCGCTTGGCCCCCGTGCTTATAAGTGGTGGATGAGTCTCAAGGAGGCTAACTCTATTCCTACAAATTGGGCTCAATTTGAAACTCTTTTTCTAAAAGAGTTTCTTCCTAAGAATGAGGAAGAGAGGAACTCGGATGAGTGGGATAGGATCACCTGGAGAGGTATACCTTTGACGATCTACATATCCCACTACAGAGAGATCATTTTGAAAGTTAAGGGATTGGATGACTTCCAGAAAACCAGAGGGTTTGTTAGGGGCTTAGATAAAGCCATCAAGAGAGAGGTAAGAAGAAATGCACCAAAGATGTTTGAGGAGGCGATCAAGTATACTTAGATTTATGAGGACCATAACCATCCTCAATACACTCCTATGGAGACGGATCAGCCCCTCAAACCTCTTAGTATTACTAAGTTCAAGAAGAAAGTGCCATTAGGGAAAAACAAAATCTTCATTGAGAAATAGAGCTCACAAGGGCCTAGGTTACCTATAGGGAAGATTGAGAGGGCCAAGAGAGAGAACTTGTGCTTTAGGTGTTTGTCTCCTAGCCATTCACTATTGAATTGTCCACTCAAGAAGGGGGATGAAAAGAAAAGAGGATCAGAGAGTATTGCGGCCCCAGATAAGGGCAAAAAGGTGGTCAACCTAGTATAGACACTTCCTATTCATGGAAGCTCTAGCTGCAAGGGAGTAGAGGTGATGCACGAGTATATTGAGCACACCTATTGTTTGACTCAGTCATTGCGGTCACCCCAGTTTGGACCACATGACTTGGTTAAAATTCATGGTAGTGTATACGAGACCAGGGTGCGAGCCATGATAGATGACTCTGTTGGAGTTAGATGTCTGCGGAAGCATGCAAACAACACAAGGAAGAAGAAGAAGCTTGTAACACAACACGCAATACTGAATGTATTACTACTAGAATGTACAAAGATACTGTAAGCCGCCGGATTGGCAATTGTAAGTCCTTTTTCTTTTCATATTCCGCACGAATCGAAAGGTCGCTGCGAAGAGATGTAACCATTTATAATCTAATGAAAGGACACTTTCAGTGACGATCAGAAGAGTCGCCAGACTGTCTGTTTGGGCGATACGTTCTGTGTAGTTCCCGTAGTGTTGTGTTGAGAATTCTGAGTAATATTGTGTCTTCCTGTCTTTGTTTGATTATCTACACTTGTACGGTAAATACTGGGTTACGGTATGTTTACAGTAAGTTAAGTATTGAATCACTGTTCCGTTAAGTTAATTACTATAAGTCTGTGCTACGATAGTGTTTACCTTGTGCGCCGGAAGTATTAATTCGTATACGAGTCGGAAGTCTGTGAGAGAACCCATTGGAGTATTGGTAATAATTCGTATTAGCAGAGCTTTTAATAGTATTGTACTGAGAAGTGAATGATTTAATTGGGAAAATCAAGTATAGGGCCTCTGATTATCAGACCCCTTCCACTCCCAAGAACCCGAAAAGAGCTTAAACGCGTCTCTCACGGCAATAGCGCGTTTAACACTAGCGCCGTCTGTGGGAAGGTGGCAACAGAGTGTTGCAAACTGATTGTGGGAAAGTGGCCACAGATTGTAAATTAACAGCAAGGTGAAGCAGTACGCAAGTAGTGTAAAAGGTGATATATGCCGGTTACTCGTTCCGGTGAGTCGTACCCGAAGTTCAGGAGAAACCAACAGTCTTGGGCGATACCGAATTTGTTAAGGACACCTCCAGGAGGTAGAAGTGCAGATAAGTTAAAACCCAGTTGTCAAAGAAGTGAAGAACGTTAGTAGTGATTTTGGTAGCATTCCGATGGAACGTACTGCAATTCCGGTAGATTCCGGTACGATTTCGGCACAGTCTGTAGAAGATACAGTAATTTCGGAGTTTACGAGGATGCAGAGTGTAGTTAACTTGACACCGTCTGGTCAATATTCGAATTTGTCTGAGGATAGAAGTGTTTCGCACAGAAAGGTTATTGAAGGTGAAAGAATACCTTGTTTTGGTGAAAGTTCAACAAATTCCGGTGACATTTCGGTCCTAGTTGCAGGGAATTTACAGTCTTTCGGTGACATGTGCCATTTCCGGGTGAATCTTCATTTCGGTCACCACTGTTCGGGGCAAATTTGCCTACCTGGGACATCCAAGCTGAGGATAGCTTCTTCGAATTGGAGATCCGAAAGAGATTGAATGATATTATCAAGCCGGAGAGTGAGACGTCTGACGATACAGATTCCAACGGTCAAGAAATACCACCTGAGAACTCAAGAGATAGTAACAATACAACGACCAGCACCATGAGTGGACAACAACAACAACAACTACAACAACAACAACAACAACAACATCCACTTCCACCCCGATCGGTTCCAACAAGAGTAACATACACCAAGTTTGGTGGATTTCCAGGTGATGATCCTGATGCCCATGTACGTACTTTTGAGATAAGTTATGCAATACTAAACCATCCACCCGATCTTGCATACAAGGCCATCGTATTCCAGTCCACATTGGTTAATGAAGCAGCAAGGTGGCTCACAGAGTATGATTTTAATCATTTTGTTACCTATGAGGCAGTACGGGATGCGTTTTTACAGCGATTCCGATTAAAGAAAAACCCTGCTGAAATCTTCGATTACTTACAGAACAATAGACAGAAGCTGCACCAAGCTGTGCAGGAATATGCCACGTTATTTCGAACTCATTTGCGACAACTACCGCCAGCACATGCCAACCTGCCGGATGATGTGATAACTCAGTGGTTTATTACGGATTAACACCACAAGTAAGACAAATTATGATCATTCGTTGTGTGGGAGCTATGACACTAGATGCGGTTATTGCAATGGCCTTACAACTGGAGCATAAGCTTGGAGGTTTTACCGAAGACCTGGAGTGGTTGAAAGCTAGTAAAAATGTTGCAGATGATCCGACTAGACAGATGTACTACACTAAGTGCAAGAATCCAGGGCATACCAGTGTCACATGTGCCCTTAATCAGATGTATTGCGCTATCTGCAATTTCACCAGACATTCCACCGAAAATTGTGCATATAACGCCAAAGTGCGGGGACCAGCAACTGTAAATGCCATTATACAAGAACCAGGACAGCCGGCCACCCACTATGTATCACCTCAGATGAGAAACAACCAGCAACAAGGATACAGAAATTATCGAGGACAGCGGAATACAAACTTCAATACAAATCGCTGGCAGACGGGAACATCGCAGGAAGGTACTTCTTTGCCACCACCTCGCTGTCATTTTTGCGGTGAGTTGGGTCACATCCGAAGATTCTACAAGGATGCAGCTGAATATGATCAGAGGAAGAAAGAGCGTCAGAACCCGATGACCAATATGGTCTATATCTCACCAGTCGAAACACAAGCCGCAGTGGTCGAGACAAGATCCGGTAAGCAGTTGCAACCAGCAGCTGAGGTGTTTGAACCGGGCATTCGTGAACAGCAGAGAATGTATAATAAAGCTAGCCAATGGACCACCAAAGAGCCTATATGTTCCCAGATCCAATTCCGGTGACACAGGTTCCGCTGCCAAAGGACGGGTCGTAGGAACAAGATTCTACCCCAGTAACAGGCATATCATCTTCAGAATCGGTGAAAAGTACAATTCAAGCAGATCAGGCATGGGAAATTTTATCCAAGGCGTCCATTACTCTCCCTCTTGGACAGTTACTTGCATTAGTGCCGGGAGTTCGGCAGCAATTCCAGCAACAGCTCAGTCCTGGGTCTTCCTACATTCCAGCGACGGCAACGGTACAACCGAAAACTGATTCTACGGTGGATCATTCGGTCCCCTTAATTACGGTATGGTACAAAAATCACAAGATTACTCAAGTCCTAATTGATGATGGGTCTGGTATAAACATCACCACTGCAGCGCTTTGTAAGAAGTTAGGGTGGACCCACATTGAGCCTGTCCAGTTTTTTGTAAGAATGGCCAATCAATCCCGAGTCCATCTGGTGGGACTCGTACGGAATGTCCCGATAACTTTGCAGGGTACAACGTTTAAGATGACTTTCGTAGTTTTAGAACTACCGGAGTCCAGTCTCGATTATAATCTTCTTTTCGGCCGACCCTGGTTGAAACAGGCTAAGGTTATACAGGATTAGTCAGTGCAGGAACTTACTTTTAAGGACAACCACCGAAAATATGTTGTCAAACTGGATGCTATTCAACCCTGTGAACTACATGCCAGACCTTATGTAACAGAGCCGGTGCACATGTTAGATGGTTTATCCGATGACGAAGAAGAAGAATTTTTGAAAACTAACATAGATTTGATCTCCTTGGGGACTGCCAATTTGCAATCTGTTGTAGATAACTGGAACGCCCATTTCATGTTTTTGTAGACGCATCGGATATAGCAATTGGAAGTGTTTTAATGCAACAAACTAATAAGTGGTTTCGGCCTATCTATTATAGTTGACGGCTTGCTCCTGCTGAAAAGAATTATTCAGTCACTGAAAGAGAATGTCTTGGTTTGGTGTATTCTGTCAAAAAATTCCAGCATTATTTGCTAGGCCGAAAATTCATCTTTCATGTAAACCATGCTGCGCTGGTGTATCTGGTTTGGCAGCAACATTTAGGTGGTCGTTTGGAACGTTGGGTTTTATTGTTACAAGAGTTCGATTATGAAGTGATTCATCGACCCGACACTGCAAATGCATTAGCAGATTTCCTCTCTCGATTGGATTCCGGTGAAGCTCTGGTCGGTGTTGATGATACCACACCAGCAATTTACATTACTAAACCGACTAGTGATGAATCTGCAGAACCTTCTATGACACCTACTTACTATGATAAGTTATTAACCTTTCTTACTGATGCATGTCTTCCCCCTCAAACTTCTCCTGCTATGCGTCAGAAAATTGCAGTTTATAGTCGTAAATTCTGGTTAATTGCCGGACAGTTGTATTATATCGATCACACTAGCGTCTTGCTTCATTGTATTCCACCACGTGAAGTAAACTCGGTTATTGCTATGGCACACTCAATTCCCTCTGGTGGACATTTTGCAGTAGATTTAACACATCGAAAAATTCTACAAAGTGGGCTCTAGTGGCCTACTATGTACAGGGATGTATCTCAGTTTGTGCAGCAGTGTGACCCTTGTCAGCGATCTGGACAACCTTTACAACACGCCACTTCTTTCCTTTACAACCTGTATTACCTTTGGAACCTTTTTAGAAATGGGGTCTTGATTTTATTGGACCAATTACACCTCTAGCAATCCTTAGCAACAATCGCTACATTCTGACATGTACAGATTATGCTACCAGATGGGCAGAAGCTTGGGCCTTGCGGTCCGCTACAGCTGTTTCGGTGGCAAAATGTCTGATGAAGGACGTATATCCGACGATATGGATTACCTTTGGAACTCGTAACAGATCAAGGAACGCACTTTGCTAACAGTTTAATTCGAGTGCTAACGCATACTTTTCAGATTCTGCATAAATTCAGTTCACCTATTATCCTCGTGCTAATGGCTTAGCTGAGAGTACAAACAAAACTTTGCTGACTATGTTTCGAAAATTGATTGTGGAATCACCAGAAAGATGGGATCAGTTACTACTTGCAGTATTATGGGCATACCGGACTACCTACAAAGTTGCCACCGGACTGACTCCTTTCAAGCTTGCTTATGGGTTGGAAGCAATTGCTCCAATGGAAGTTGTAGTGCATAGCTTACGCGTGGCCATAACTCAGAAGTTGATACCCGAAGAGTCTTTGCCATTTTGGTTGGACACACTTAGAGAACTGGATGAGCATCGCTGGGAAAGTTTTCTGACTCTTCAAGAAGTTCAAATGCGGCAAGCTCGTACTCATGATCGGTATCTCAAAACTCCAGTTTTTACGGTGGGGCAACTTGTGCTGTTTTATAATACAAAATCAAATCGTTTTGCTGGAAAATTCAAATTACAATGGTTTGGTCCTTACCGCATTACTGAACAAGTGGGCCCAGCTACTTTTCGATTGACTACTTTGACCGGAGTCCCTCTTCCTAAAGCGATCAATGGTTCAAAGTTGCGGCCGTATCATCAACCACCTGATTCTCGCTGACGTGTTCTTCGTTTTTCCGCATGTTATTTACTTTCTTTTTTGTTTTTGCGTGATTAATTAAATAAGTCTGTAAATATCCTCGTTTTGATATCTAATTATGATCAACAGCTGCCCTGCATTATCGATTCTGCTCATGCATGCACACCGTAGTTATGAAGGTTATCATCTTAACATCGGGTGATGATTAACAACTTCGATTGCCTCCCGCTGCCAAGTATCTACTTAATCTTTTTCATTCCACTGTTAATCGCTATTGTGTCTGCGTGTTTTGTGTGCCTGTGCTTTCTGTAATCACTGTGTCTTCGTTCTGTCGTGTGCGCATCATGGAAGCCCTGGCAAACTTTGCTACCTTCCGTGACGGACTTCCTCAGGAGATAAGTGAATTCTTGCGTGTCCGAGGTTTATCCAACTTCGCTGAATTGCCCTGGCATTCAGTGGAGTGCCATCCATACTATGCTCAGATAATCGCTGCTATTGCCGCCACACCTGCTACGGAGCAGAGTTGGCCTATTACATCTTTGCCATCTCGTGTTGTAATCACCCTGCAGTCATTTGTTGCTGCTTTCCGACTCTCTCCGGAAGGAAGAGAGAATGGTCCTAACCTTCCAATCGCTACTATGATTCAATTGTTTCCCAGATACTCTTCAAATGAGTATGCTATAATCTGTCGTCCTGAGCCTGAAAGAACAGCTTTGCAATTTTTAGTAGCCATATTAAACTTGCAGAAACGTACATATGGGATTTCTTGCCCATTCTACTTGGTGATTGATATGGCTGCTAGAGAGCCTATCAATTTTGCTTCCTATTATTTCTGGCGCATTCACGGTGAATGCATTACGGTCATTAAGCAGGTTCACAAAGGAGATCTACCGCGTTCCCGTCTTCCACACATCCTTTCTTTTTTGTTTCCGGCCCTCCAAGCAGCACAATCGCCTCCACGAGCTCCAATTTTATATCATGAGGAATCTGCTCAAATACTTGAAGATGACGACGAAGATGATGAAGAACTCTTCCAGCTCCTTCGCCGAAAACGAATCCGGATAAGTTCGTCTGACAGTCAAGTGCAAGGATCTGCCACTGGAAATAAAGCAGACAAAAATGAAGAAGAGATTTTCCACGACACTGCTACCTCGATTCACCATGATTCGTCCGCTCAGTCATCTCCAAACCAGCAACAAGATCAAAATGATACTACCGATTCTGAAGACAGATCTTCCAAGGAAGAATCTCAGCAGCGGTCCAACCAAGATGTGCAAGAGGATACATAGGTTATTGTTGCAGATATTTTCGAGGAATTGATTTCGACAATCGAGTCTTCAATTGCCCAACCTGAAGTGAATACGCAGCAACCTACCGAAAAAGTATTGGTGGTCAACACTCTGCAACCCACTCCTCCACCCATACCTCCACTTAAACCCATTGTCCCCATTCCACCGATTATACCTGAAGCACTGGATTCATCATCCTCTTCACCTAACTATTCCCCACCCAATTCCCATCAACTCTTGACAGCTTCTTCATCTCAACCCCGTCCTCCTCTTCCATTTCCTTCGATACCTATGATTACAGAATTAGCATCTATGGGTCATATGTTGATCCACCTGTCACAACAACTACCACAACAGATGCAGGAGATTACTGATAATCTCAAAAACGAACTACAACATAAAGTTGATGTTTTAGAAGCAGATATCATTCCGTTGCAAGAAGAGGTAGATGTAGTGAAGGCAGAGAATCATAATCTGCACTTCCAGATTAAACAGCTTCAAGAAAAACTTACCGAATAGAATTCATTGATCAATCAGAGAGATGCTGCGTTAGCAGAGATACAAGCCAAGGAAGAGCTATTAAGTGCTGCTGATGCAGAGATTCTTCAATTACAGCAGTTAGTTAAGGATAAGGAAGATGCCCATATAGCACTAGGAAATTTGCTAGAAGAAACTAGAGAACAGTTCGATGAAGTCGTGCAGCGAGGAAAGGAGATGGCGGACTTGGCTAAGCGGACTAATGAAGAACTCCAGCAAGCAGAAGCCAATTTATTTGAATCAAATTCTGCTCTTAAAACGCAGATGACTTTGGTCGCTCAACTACAGAAGGAGATACCAGGGATAAGAAGAGAAAGAGATGCTTATTACCGGACCATCCAATTTCAAAATCAAGAATTGGAAGAGAGAACCAATTAGGTGCTCAAGCAGAAAGATTATCTAGAGTTGATAAACAAATTCAAGACATGAAAGTGAAGCGGGATGCAGCTTTGGCAAATGACTTTTATCTGCAGGAAGCCTTTCTGCAAACACAAGTAGAAATTTTGATGAGCTAGGTAATTGCAACAAGTTCAGTAAGAACTGATGCTCAACTCGTAGAACCTGAGATTCTGAAAAAAATGTTAGACTAGCTAAAATAGAAAATTGCCAGGACATTTAAGTTAGCCCGAACTATGTATCTTCAGGGTATAGTAGATGAGCCATAGAGTTTTGTATACTTGCGGGTTCAAGTCCACCGTGCGTGCCAGAGTGTAAGCCGCCGGATTGGCAATTGTAAATCCTTTTTCTTTTCATATTCGACACGAACCGAAAGGTCGCTGCGAAGAGATGTAACCATTTATAATCTAATGAAAGGACACTTTCGGTGACGATCACAAGAGTCGCCAGACTGTCTGTCTGGGCGATACGTTTTGTGTAGTTCCCGTAGTGTTGTGTTGAGAATTCTGAGTAATATTGTGTCTTCCTGTCTTTGTTTGATTATCTACACCTGTACGATAAATACTGGGTTACGGTATGTTTACAGTAAGTTAAGTATTGAATCACTGTTCCGTTAAGTTAATTACTGTAAGTCTGTGCTACGGTAGTGTTTACCTTGTGCTCCGGAAGTATTAATTCGTGTACGAGTCGGAAGTCTGTGAGAGAACCCATCTGAGTATTGGTAGTAATTCGTATTAGCAGAGCTTTTAATAGTATTGTACTGAGAAGTGAATGATTTAATTGGGAAAATCAAGTATAGGGCCTCTTATTATCAGACCCCTTCCACTCCCAAGAACCCGAAAAGAGCTTAAATGCGTCTCTGATGGCAACATCACGTTTAACATATACGTAGCCCATTAGGGCAATAGGCGCAAGCCCGAGGGAAAAAACTCCTAAAGAGAAAAAAAAGTGTCTGAGCAATCCTAGAGTGTTCACACACATCACTACCTAAATATATCAACAAATCCCCCCTCGTAGTGATGCGGTGAACAAGGAGTTGTCACTCATGTATAAGAAAGTGCCAAGCTATGTGGAATCAATCCATAAAAGGAAGCAAGCCCAAAGCTTTGCGAAAAGCTTCAAACTTCTCCCTAGGTAGAGCCTTCGTGAAAAGGTCTGCAATGTTGTCCTGCGTGGGCACATATGCCAAGCTGATCTCTCTAGCAGAGAATCTCTCCCTCACATAATGATAATGCACCTCAATGTGCTTAGTGCGAGCATGGAACATAGGGTTCCTCACAACTGCCAATGCGATCTGATTGTCAATGAAGATGGTGGTGACAGAAGACTGACCAACAGCCAAATCAGCCGTAAGGCGTCTAAGCCACACACACTCAACTGTCACTGTGAAAGCTTCCCTATAATCAGTCTCACAAATGGAAGTGGCCACAGTAGGCTGCTTCTTGCTCATCCAAGATATGCATGAGTTACCAAGCATGAATAAAGAACCTAGTGGACACATGAGTGTCATAACAAGTAGCCAAGTCAAAGTCAGAAAAACCATGCAAATCTAGCGGTAGTGATCCCCACTTGGGATAAAACAACCCAAGTAGCCGAGTACCACTCAAGTAGCGAAAGATGCCCTTAACCGCTTGCCAATGCTTAACACCTGGGCAATGCATAAACCTACTCATCTGTGAGATAGCAAACTGAATATCTGGCCGAGTAATGCATAAGTAAATCAAGCATCCAATAGCTTGTTGATAGAGAACAACATCAAATGCATGTCCAACATCATGAATACTCAATCATAAACATGTCTCCATAGGAGTGAGAATAGGTTTACAGTCTTCAAGGCCAAAACGTTGCAATAATGTGTCAATGTATTTCATTTGACACAAAGCCATTCCACCATCAACATGCATAAAATGAATGCCCAAATAATGATGCAAATGCCCCAAATAAGACATCTCAAATGAGACATGTAAATCAGCCTTGAAATCAACAATATGTGTGTCATGAGGACCAGTGAGCAGCATGTCATCAACATACGCCGCAATGATTAGAAGCACATGTAGTCATTCGGCACGTAGGTGCAAAGGTCTCATCAAAATCAATGCCTCTTTCCTGTGCATAACCCTTTGCAACAAGCCTAGCTTTATACTTGTCAACTGTTCCATCAGGTTTACGCTTCAGCTTGTATACCCACTTAGTGCCAATGGCCTTCTTGCTAGGAGGCAAGTCACATAAAGGCTAGGTACCATCTCTCATGATAACATCATATTCAAATTGCATTGCAGCCATCAAATCTTCAGAATTTTGTGCTTCATCAAACAAAACAGGTTCAGACTCATCACATAGGCTAGAGGTAGCCATAGCATAGCAATCTGATGCAAAAGAGGCACTATGAGAGCCTGACCGAGTACAATATGACAAAGGTGCATCTAATTTGCTGTCACGCAAAGTTTGCATCAGAAACGGAATGATCTGCATCATCACATGAAACCCGCAAAGGCTAAGAAGCTGCCTCATTAGGACTAGCACTAGATTATCCACCTGTAAAAAGAGGCAACAAAGTATCATACATGTCTTTGGAGCTAGCAAATGTCTCCTTTGTACATGAAAGCAATGGTTGAATAACATCTTCCACAAAAACATCACGGCTAACCAAAATGCGTTTAGTCTATGGATGATACATACGATGGCCTTTACTTTCAGAATTGTACCCAACAAAAATACATTTTACTACTTTATCATCTATTTTTTTGCGATGTTGTTCAGGCACTAATGCATATGCCAGACAACCAAAAACATGGAGATGAGCAACAGATGGCTTGCAACCATGCCAAGCCTCATATGGAGTCATATGGAGTGATAGAGTGAAGCGCTTTAGTGGGACACCTGTTAAGTACATATGCTGCACACATAATAACCTCAAGCCAGAAACTATGTGGTAAGGCTTGGCTCTTGACCATACACCTCGCCATCTCCATGAGTGATGTCAGGCCCCCAGAATATTATTTAGAAAATTAATTGTAATTAGAAATAGTCGCGCACTGAAAGGGTGTCGCGCAAAACGTTGTAACGGTTTTATGGTTAATAGAAGCAATGTGAAGAGATGAAAGACGTGTCGCCAGACTCTCTTGTCTGTGCGATCGGCTGTAGTTGATTCTGTCACATATTATTCAAACTGTGGTGTTATCTGTGTTGATAAAGATTCAGTATTGAATGAAATAAGGTATTGCGTTAATATTTAATTGTGTGGAGAATAACGCGCGATTCTAACAGTAATACTAAATAAACAGTAGAAGTTATATGCATGTGGTTACAATGATTGTTAAGAAGTTGTTTTGCGTTGGAAGTGGTAGTTGAATCTGTGGTAATAGTTAGAAGTTAATTAGTGATTGGGAAAATACATAAAGGGCCTCTGTATTACAGACCCCTGACCATCCAAAGAAATTAGATTAGCCATAAAAGATAAACACTAGCGCCGGCCATGGGGCTTGGAATAGCCAATCGGTGCACAGACTAGGGTTTGAGAAAGAATTCGATGATATATGCCTGTAACACATTCCGGAGAATCGTACCCAAAGTACAGAAGGGATCCGCATCCCTAGAAAGTTCCTAGCGCATTGGGAACACCTCTGGGTGGTAGAGGTGATGGTCAATCGTCAGAAGGAAAGCGAGAAATCTGGACTAGTGGGATGCCAGCTCAGCATTTCCTTGTGCAAGCATTACAGGATATATCAGAAGTGCAACTAACACCATCCACGAAAAGTAACGTTGGTGAAGTAAGGATTGGTTCTGGTGACAGTGTGGAAATTTTTGATACCAGTCTATGGAATTTCGGAGGTGCTTCAGATAATTTTGGGGGTGGTTTGCATAATTTCGATGATAGTTCTACTTTTAGTTCTAATTTTGAGGGATAGTGTATTATTGGATGAAAGTTTTGTTGAGCTAAAGAAAAAGATTTTGATGCTTTTTGAAAAGCTCACTTCAGAAGTCCACTATGATGAAGGGTAGTTGGGTGTAGGCGTGTGGGAATGACTTAACAATATCCGATTACCGGAGAACGTGCAAGACGACGAAACAACACAACAGTAATTAAGGGTAACTGGTTCAAATCATTTGGCAGTAACATTTCCTCTTGGTTTAAACAACATGAGTGGTTCGCAACAACAACAACAGCAACAACAACATCATCATCATCAACAACAACAACAACAACAGCAACAACAATAGTAACAGGCCATACCAGCATGATTGGTACCCGCTTGAGTTACATATACGAAATTTGGAGGATTCCCCGTTGATGACCCGGATGCACATGTGAGAACTTTTGAAATCAATTATGTTGTACTCAATTATCCAATGGATCCGGCATATAACGCTATAGTGTTCCAATCTACGATGGTTAATGAGGCTGCCAGGTGGTTAACTGAATATGACATTAATCATTTCGATCAATACGACGATGTTAAGGATGCCTTCTTACAATGATTTTGGTTGAAGAAAAATGCGGCTGAGATCTTTGAGTATTTTCAAAACAATAGACAAAAACCACATCAGAATGTGCAGAAGTATGCAACGTTATTTTGTACTCATCTACGATAATTGCCATCGATGCATGCTAACCTACCGGATGATGTAATTACCCAGTGGTTTATTAATGGATTAAACCCTCAACTCAAACAAGTAATGATTATACGATGTGTGGGTGGTATGACCTTGGATGCAGTGATAGCCATGGCATTACAGTTGGAACATAAAGTGGGTGGGTTTGTTGAAGATCTGGATTGGTTGAAGGCGACCAAGGGTACGAGCGAGGATCCATTGAAACAAGTGTATTGCACAAAATGTAAGATCCCGGGACACATTGCTTCTGCATGTGCACTAAACCAAATGTACTGTGCTATTTGTAATACGGCGAGTTACTCCACTGAAACATGGCCATATAATGCTAAAGCACAGACCAAGCCAACCATAAATGCTATAATACAGGAGCATGGACAACAGGCTACTCACTATGTACCACCGCAATTGAGGAATACTTCTTACTAAAGTTATAAAACTTACAGGGGACCGTGAGCAAACAATTTCGGCCAGACTTGGTGGCACTCCGATCAATCAGGTGAAGGCATATCGCTTCCCCCACCAAGATGCCATTTCTGTGGTGAGATTGGACATATACACAGATATTGCAAAGAGGCATCCGACTATGATAAACGAAGAAAAGAATGAAAAAATCCAATGACCAACATGGTATATATTTCAGCAGTGGATACTCAAGCGACAACAATTCACACACGGTCTGGCAATAAATTACAATCAACTGCTGAGATTTTTGAGCCAGGCATTCGAGAACAACAGAGGGTTTTTACCAAAGCCAATACGTGGGCCTGTCAAGAACCAAAAATTTTTCCCGATCTCGTACTTGTGGTCCAGTAGACAACACCGAATCTACCACCGAAAGAACCAAGTTCGGTGAAAGTGTCACCGAAGAGTCCACCGAATTCGATAACAGGTACGTTGAATCTTGACACTATGTGGAATATTCTATCGCAGGCATCTATTAGAATACCATTGGGAAACTATTAGCCTTGGTTTTGGGTGTACGATAGCAATTTTAGCAACAAATTAGTTCAGGATCTTGGTGTACACCTTCTACGGCAACTATCAGTCCAGAAGTTGATTCTACGGTGGATCATGTTGTTCCTTTAATTATGATATGGTATAAAAACCACAAAATTACTCAAGTGTTAATTGATAGGGGCTCTAGTGTGAATATTGCTACAACTGCACTTTGTAAACGGTTAGGATGGACTCATATCGAACCTGTTCAGATTTTCATGAGAATGGTAGATCAATCACGGGTCTATCCAGTGGGCTTGGTGCGAGATATACCCGTCACTCTTCAAGGAGCGGTGCTCAAAATGAATTTTGTTATTCTAGAATTACCTGACTCAAGTGTGGATTATAACTTGTTGTTCGGGAGGCCCTGGCTGAAACAATCCAAAGTGTTGCAAGACTGGTCTGCACATGAGCTTATTTTTAAAAGCAATCATCGGAGATATGTAGTACCTTTAGACGAGATGAAGCCTTGCAACCTTCATGCTCGACCTTATGTGGCCAAACCTATGCATATGCTGGATGGACTTTTGGATGATGAAGAAGAAGCTTTTCTCAATGCTAACCAGGATTTGCTCACCCTGGGTACAGTCTACTTACAAGCAATTGCAGATAATTGGAATCGGGTTGTTTGTTCAGTAGTTCCGATTACAAAACAAGGGGACCCAGTTATGGAACAAGTTTTGAATGCCTATAATTTCCACCAATTATTTTAGTCACCTGAGGAAATAGCCATGCCCCGACAATTTTATGTACCGGAAGATCAGCTAATCACATGCAATTTGGGAGATGAGGGTACACTACGACCAGTCAAGATTAAGGTTGGGTTACCAGAAAATTTTCAAAATGATTCACTTCAGTTGTTGACAGAGTTTCAAGATGTCTTCGCATGGGACTATTAGGATATGAAAGGGTTGGACCCCCGCATCTACCAACAGCATGTGATGTTAAAGTCGGATGCACATCCAATCAAACAACCGAGTTATCACATGAACCCCAATTATGCAGCTCAAGTGAAAGCTGAACTGGATTGATCGTTAAAAGTAGGCTTAATCGTCCCCATTGAGCATGCAGAATGGATTTCACCCATTGTCATTGTCCCAAAGAAAAATAAGCAATTGCGTATCTGTGTGGATTACCGAAAACTAAATGCGGCGACAATGCCTGATCACTTTCCACTTCCCTTTTTGGATACGATGCTCGATGATGTTGCCGGACGGGAAATGTATTCCTTTTTGGATGGTTATAACGGCTATAATGAGGTGCACATGGCCAAAATGGATATACCAAAGACTGCATTTATTACCAATTGGGGTGTATATGCATGTACAATGATGTGGTTCGGTCTCCGCAATGCTCCTAGTACCTTCCAATGATGCATGCAAGAAATTTTTTCCCCCTACTTAACCACCTTTATGCGGGTGTATCTGGATGATTTTTCGCTATCCGGGGACACATCGGCTCACCTCTATCACTTACGGTGATGCTTCTCTAAGTGTCGAGAGTTTCATTTGTGCTTAAATCCCAAAAAGTCGATCGTTTCCATTTCTTGTGGCAAATTGCTTGTTCATATTATTTCACAGCAAGGCATTCAAGTGGATCTAGACATAGTGCAAGCCGTGTTGCATGCCCCTACCCCTATGACTCCAAAAGAAGTTATGCGGTTCCTTGGACAAATACGCTGGCATGGGTGGCATCTTCGGTGGCTCGCACATGTAGCTATACCCCTGAATCGGTTGATTATTAGCAATCCCCGCAGTTCGTGTGGATTGCGAAGTGCCAAATTGCATTTGATCGATGAAAAACACTCTTAACCCAGGATCCTATATTGTAAGCCCCAAACTGGTAGCTTTTGTTCCATGTTTTTGTGGATGCATCGGACAATGCAAGCAACATTCATCAAGGATCATTGACACTTGGGTGGTTTTTGTGAGTGTCAAGTATCACAAAACTTCACTAGTATTGTTGACACTTGAGTATCATGACATCTATTTAGCATCTTTGACACCTCTTGGGTATCGTGACATCTGTGGAGCATCATAGACACTTAGCAAGATCACAACACATAATATCATCATTTGGATCAAGGATCATCAACACCTATTGAGTCTCATCCAATTGTCGATACTTGTTGAGCATCATGACATTTGATAAGTTTCGTGGAGGTTGAGTGTCATTAATGTTGATGACATGATGGCTCCTACATAATTAACATTTGTATCTGCATGAGTGCATCTCCGTTTTGTATTCAGGAGGCACTCCATTTCCAGTTTATTTCCATTTTATATTGTATCTCTTTTGTATTTGGGTACTTTGCCATTTGCTTCTACCATTGTATTCATTCTACTTTGAGGGGAATTATCTCACATGAGATGTACTTTGGAGAGCCCTTCCCAAATCTATATAAGGAGGACCTCTCACCACATTTATACTTGGTTAGAAGCTTGAGGAGCCTACTCCATGCACTTGGCAAGCTCATTTCTAATCCATGTGAGTTTACCCATTTCTTGGTCTACTCACTTTGAGTCTCTCACACTCTTTTCTTTTGTGATTACACTCTTCTTTTCATTTGGCTTCCGTGCATGTACTCTCTACATGGTATCATGGCACTAGGTGGAGGTCTTGGTGGTGCATTTGGTGGTGGTGCTAGTTTTGTTTCCTTGTTGAGAGAGGCTTTTGCCATCAATTTTGCTCTTTAGGACCTCATTTTGCTTTTTAGGGCCTCATTTTGCCCATTTTCCCACCCTCCCACCCCTTTTTCTTTATAATTTTGTACTTGTTCCCACCCTCCCACCCTTCTTTGTGATTAATTATGTTGCTATTAGGTGGCATTTTATGTTATGGATCTCACAAATTTGAAGTGTTTATAAACACTATTGTAGAGATTCTTAATTCTCTCTATCATCCTATGGTACACCAGTGTCACATACAAGTGTTCACAAACACGTTTGTGATCTCTTTCCTTTGGTACTTAGTTTCTTGGTTCATCTCCATCATACAGTATTCATAAGCACTACTTTGGCTTCGAAAGTCTCCATGAGTGCATGCCATCGAGCATATGTGCCCCTCACATTCTATCAAGATTGCACTACCATAGTTAAGAACAATGTGCTAAGCCTAAGATCAACACGAACTGCTCATAATCACATAGCCTTGGATTCTATATACTAGTTTGTGTCGCCTTCCTTTGTTGACATTCCATCTACATTAACTAAGAAGGCGCTTGCTATTCTCTTCTGAGCATGGTATGAGCATTATCTCCATATGCTCAATACCAAAACTCGTGTAGGAAGCATAATTAGAAGCCAATGCGGGCCTGATAGCACAATGTGGGTAGGGAAACACTGCTCTATGGTTGATAGTAAGGGCATGAATAAGGTAGGAAGAACACAAGACACCCTCAATGATTCGTAGTCAATCGTGTATCCACAGTGGAGAATTAGGAGCCTATGATTGTGCATAATACATCATTGAGGACGTTCAACTACCTCCAAGAAATGTTGTCGGGACAACACAGACTATTGAGCTTGGAACAAAACTGGCAAGAATATAGTATACAGAGAGAAAGATGGAGAGAAAGGAACTGACAAAGAATGGACATTAGTAAGAACGAGCGTATGCATGTCTATCATTCTAAGTGCATTGTAGCCTTCAAATGTGTCGAAACTGAGAAGACCCCTCAAAGCTCAGCACATGCACATTTGGAACTGATAGTGAACATGTGCAAGCTGAAGAAATCTATAAAATCGAGGTGAAGACAACCTACTGCCACCTTCTCTCGTGCCTTCTCTCTCTAGAGCTATTGACCATTCAAGCAAAGTGCAAAGATTCTCCATTTGTAATGCACGCGAACATAGAGACTCGAGAGGGAAAGAAACACTCTCCATTTGTGCATCTACTAGCTATCTGTGACATAGAGAGAGCATCACAAAGTAGCAAGAGAGATCAGGAAATAGCTAGCGCTATCTCTGAGACTCAGAGAGAGAGAGAGAAAGAAAGAGAGAGAATCGACTCTCTAGGATCTACGTGCTCAGCCACGGTGCCATTTCTGTTATATAGAGAGAGAGCAAGAAATGACTCTCTATACTAGCCAAAATCAACTCTTTGTGCCATTTTCACCTCTGCCACAATTGTTCCATTATCTCCTCTAGCAATGACAGCGTGAGCGCAATACCATTGACCTCTCTGGCCGTGATAGAGAGAGATCAAGAATTTGCATCATCAGTATATGAGAAATAGCGGACCAACACTTCACGTGGTTTCACATGTTGCATTGATTAAGTCTGCTCTTCACCCGGGTCAATCCTTCTATGACGAAGAAGGAACCAGGCTATCCATGTATGACATCATTGCTTAGCTCATAATATTCTAGGGGATAAAGTCTGGCACTATCTAAGCTTTGGGACTTGGGAGGAGCAAATGACTGATTCATATCATGTAGGACATCACCTATGATGTCACTCATGATTTAGATTCACTATTTTTTGGCTATTTGATTTTTATCTAGCATGAAGCTACAGATAGAGAGAAAGAACCTAATTCAATTAAGGGACCCACTACAATTCATTCTTTATTATGGCACAACAGGTTGTAGATTTGAACTCATCTTTGCTTCCCAATTCCTTATAAAACTAATCTTTTAAGAATTCAAGGCTTAGTAAACTTCAAACCCTTTCGTATACAAAAGGCCACTTTGTACTTCTAAAGGGTTTAAAACCCAACTATGGCGATCTCTCTATAAGTCTCTCATTGTTCATGGCAACCCACACACTTAGTGCTCATAGAATAAGAGGTCACTTTGTATTTTTTGAGGGTACCAACTCTTTGACACACTTTGGCACTAACTTCTCACCTTTGTAAACTCAAAATATAAGAAGAGAATATTGTGTGCATGCATTTGTGGTTTGGAGACTAGTCTAAGCCCACCCACAAAGTTTCTTGAGTTCTCAAGCCTAATCTAAGGCTATTTGGTGTGCAATGGGCTACTCTAAGCCCTCCTCTCGCATCGACTCATCTCGGTGTTTGTGCAAGGGTAGGGCTATTCTAAAACCCCCCTCTCCAAGGTGTCTATCTCATTTTTGGTGCAAGTATAGGGATATTCTAAGCCCTCGCTACCCCATCTCAATTTTTTGAATAAATTTTTGCAAGTGTGGTAACTTCATGTCGACAATGGCCATGTCAAAGATTTTGAACGTAATGTCCTCAAGTCAGTTGTATTTACCCTCCTTTATGTCAATATTCATGTGGAAAGATGAAAGACTAAATGGCACAAGTTAGAACCTATGGAAGGACACCATTAGGACCTACCTCTATACAAACCTATTGTATGAGGTAGTTGAAGGGAGAGAATGAGAGCCCAATAAGGAAATTGATCTAGGAGCTTGGCATATATGGAACATCAAAGATAAAAGAGCATTAGGACAAATTCCTCACATGTGATGAATTGACAAAAGGGTCACATCAATGCATGTAAGACTTCAAAAGAATCTTGGGATACTCTAGCAAATCTATATGAAGATAAAACACCTTTTAAGATTTATACTCTAGAGGTCGAGTTTCACAATCTCACTATATGTCCACAAGACACCATCATAAAAATGATAGTCTAATTTGAAGATTACTAAAGAAAGTTGGCACTTTGTGGATGCAAGATCTCAAGTGAAGATATTTCCATTAGGTTACTCAACAAGCTTCCTAGGTCTTATGAGACTTTTGTGACCACTCTATATAACAGAGGCCAAGAACTCACTTGGGAAGTATTGGAGTTAGACGTCTGCGGAAGCATGCGAACAGCACAAGGAAGAAGAAGAAGCTTGGAGCACAACACACAAGATTGAATGTATTACTAGAGAATCTACAAAGATAAGTAGCCCATTAGGGCAATAGGCATATATACAAGCCGGGGGAAAAAACCTCCTAAAGAGGGAAAAAAGTGCCCCGGCGATCCTAGTGTGTTCACACACATCACTACCTAAATATATCAACAAATCTCCCCTGGGAGTGATGCGGTGAACAAGGAGCTGGCACTCATGTATAAGGAAGTGCCAAGCTATGTGGAAATCACTCCACAAAAGGAAGTAAGCCAAAGCTTTGCGGAAAGCTTCAAACTTCTCCCTAGGCAGAGCCTTCGTGAAAAGGTCTGCAATGTTCTCCTGCGTGGGCACATAGGCCAAGCTGATCTCCCTAGCAGAGAACCTCTCCCTGACATAGTGATAATGTACCTCAATGTGCTTAGTGCGAGCATGGAACACAGGGTTCCTCGCAACTGCCAATGCGCTCTGACTGTCAGTGAAGATGGTGGTGGCAGAAGACTGGCCAACACCCAAATCAGCCATAAGGCGTCTGAGCCACACATACTCAACAGTCGCTGTGAAAGTTGCCCTATACTCAGCCTCACAACTGGAAGTGGCCACAGTAGGCTGCTTCTTGCTCAACCAAGATATACATGAGCTACCAAGCATGAAGCAAAAACCACTGGTGGACACACGAGTGTCATAGCAACCAGCCCAATCCGAGTCAGAAAAAGCATGCAAGTCTGGGGGTAGTGATCCCCCCTTAGGATAAAACAACCCAAGTAGCCGAGTACCACTCAAGTAGCGAAAGATGCGCTTAACCGCCTTCCAATGCGTGACTCCTGGGCAATGCATAAACCTGCTCATCTGTGAGACAGCAAACTGAATATCTGGCCGAGTAATGCATAAGTAAATCAAGCATCCAACAGCCTGCTGATAGAGAACAGCATCAAATGCATCTCCAGCATCATGAAGACTGAATCGTAAACCTGTCTCCATAGGAGTGGCAATAGGCTTACAATCTTCAAGGCCAAAATGCTACAATAATGTGTCAATATATTTCGTTTGACACAAAGCCATTCCACCATCAACTTGCATAAACTAAATGCCCAAATAGTGATGCAAATGCCCCAAATCAGACATCTCAAATGAGGCATGCAAATCAGCCTTGAAATCAGCAATATGCTTCTCAATAGGGCCAGTGAGTAGCATGTCGTCAACATATACAACAATGATGAGAAGCACATCATTAGCACGCTTAACATATAAGGTGCTTTCAGTTGGACTGTTCTCAAAACCATGTGCAATCAGATAGGCATGTATCTTCTCATACCAAGCACGTGGTGCTTGCTTTAAACCATATAACGCCTTCTTTAACCTACACACCTGGTTTTATGCCCTTTTTGCAAAAAGCCACGGGGCTGAAAAACATACACTTCTTCATGCAAGTCACCATTCAGAAATGTTGTTTTAATGTCCAACTGATGTACATTCCAACCACGATGGGCTGCAAGTGCACAAATGCTCCGAACAATAGTCATACGGCATGTAGGTGCAAAGGTCTCATCAAAATCAATGCCTCTTTCCTGCGCATAACCCTTTGCAACAAGCCTAGCCTTATACCTGTCAACTGTACCATCAGGTTTATGCTTCAGCTTGTATACCCACTTAGTGCCAATGGCCTTCTTGCCAGGAGGCAAGTCACATAAAGACCATGTACCATTCTTCATTATAGCATCATATTCAGATTGCATAGCAGCCATCCAATTTTTTGAATTCTGTGCTTCATCAAAAGAAACAAGCTCATTCTCATCACAGAGACTAGATGCAGCCATAGCATAGCAATCTGATGCAAAGGAGGCACTATGAGAGCTTGGAAGAGTATGATATGACAAAGGTGCATCTAATTTGATGTCAGGCAAAGTCTGCACCAGCCATTTTGGCATAGTTTTTGCTTGCTCAATATTAGCTCTCTCATCAACAAGTGCATCATGTAAATCTGCATCAAAAATGGAATTATCTGCATCATCATATGAAACTTGCAAAGGCTGAGAAGTTGCCTCATTAGGTCCAGCACTAGACTGTCCACCTGTAAAAAGAGGCATCAAAGTATCATACATGTCTTTGGAGCTAACAGATGTCTCCTTAGTACATGAAAGCAATGGCTGAATAGCATCTTCCACAAAGACAACATCACGGCTAACCAGAATGCGTTTAGTCTGTGGATGATACAGACGATAGCCTTTACTTTCAGAACTGTACCCAACAAAAATACATTTTATTGCCTTATCATCCAATTTTTTGCGATGTTGTTCAGGCACTAGTGCATATGCCAGACAACCAAAAACACGCAGATGAGCAACAAATGGCTTGCGGTCATGCCAAGCCTCATATGGAGTGATAGACTGCAGCGCTTTAGTGGGACACCTGTTCAGTACATATGTTGCACACATGACAGCCTCAAGCCAGAAACTATGTGGTAAAGCCTGACTCTTGACCATGCACCTCGCCATCTCCATGAGTGACCTGTTCTTTCGTTCAACAACTCCATTCTGTTGAGGTGTATACGGCACTATACACTGGTGTTTTATCCCACATTCAACCAGAAATGCATTAAAATCAGAAGACATATATTCCCCTCCTCGATCAGAACGGAGGGTGCCCATTTTACATGTTGACAGATTTTCAGCCAAAACCAAAAACTGTTTGAAGCACATGAACACTTCAAACTTTGCTTTGAGTGGATATACCCATGCATGCCTGGAAAAATCATCAATGAAAGTCACGAAGTAAAGGTAATTTCCAAAAGAGGGTGTCTACATAGGACCACAGACATCACTATGTACAAGCTGCAATTTCTGCGTAGCCCGAACTGAACCATCTTTTGGAAAGGATGAATGCTGCATTTTGCCCAAAATACAGCCCTCACAAACATGTTTTCCAGGTGCCTCAAGTTTGGGCAAAGAGGACACCATTTCTGATTTCTGAAGGCGTATTAAACTAGCAAAATTCAGATGACCAAAGCGTGCATGCCAAAGCTTTGCATCTGACATAGCCTGAGAATCATGAACTGCACATGCGGAATCATTCACTGATCTTTCATAGTCTATGAGCTTATACAGCCCACAACATAAAATACCAGAAGCAATAATCACATCGCCATTTGAGAGATCATGAACTGTACACCTGTCATCAAAAAATTTCACAACCAAGCCAATCTTGGCTAATGCAGAAACTGATAATAGGTTCTTTTTTATCCCTGGCACAAATAAAGCATCTGACAAAGTGAAAGAACTACCATCAGCAGTAGTCATAATGATCTTACCAACTCCCATAACAGGATAAGAGGAGTTGTTGGCGCATGTGACAGTATTCCCTGTAGGGGCAGGCTCGAGTGAAGAGAAGAAACTGCACTGTGAGGTAATATGTTTGGTCACCCCACTGTCAAAGTACCAAACATCTGAGTCTACTGCAGACATGCACTGCTCATGAGAAGATGGGTCAAAACTACAAACAGTAGTAAATGCCCATTCTTCTTCCTGCACAAGATTAGCAGACTCTGTTTTTGGTGTAGAGGCTTCTGCAACAACCATTCCAGCCTCTTTCTTCTTTGCCTCTTTTGTAGCCAGTTTTGGACAGTTCTTTATGATATGATCATTTCCTTTATAGTACTTGCAAAACAATTTCTGCTTTTTTGATTTCTTCTCATCTTTATCCTGGTTCTTCGAATGTGCAGCATTTGCAGATTTCTGCTTACTAGTAGAAGAGCTCCATTTTCCTTTGCCCTTCTGACTAGCCAAGAAAGCTTGATCTGCAACACGCATAATCGACCTGTTCTGCCTAGACTGATCTTCCTGCAACAGAACAGAAACTAACTCCTCAAATGATAAGGCATTCGGATTGCCTTTCATCATCAACCGAAGAGTAGAAGCAAAACTCTGATATGAATCAAGAAGATCATTCAGAACGGTCTGCACAAGTGAGCTATCTGGTATAACCTCATCAGCAGAAATCAACTGTTCCTTCAAATCTTTGATCTTCGTTAAGAAACTGTCCATAGAATCACCTTCATTCATGTGCTCACTCTCCAACTATTTTCGGAGGTAAGCAACACGAGCCTCATTCCTAGCCTGGTACAAAGTGGTAAGTGTATCCCAAGCATCCTTTGCTGTTATGCAAGAGCGAATGTGAGGAATAATAGCACGTTTGACAGACAAAGCTATCAATGCATGTGCTTGTGCATCTCTGCCATCCCAACGAATTTGCTCTGCAATAGGTGCAACAGAAACAACAGCACGAACAAGAATTTGCGGAATATCATCTTCGACACCATCTTCATCAGCTCCAGCACCTGTATTTGTAGTACCTCTCGTTACAGGTGTAACAGGACGTCTTTCAACACCCTGCACAATGTTCCACAGTCCTTTTGCAACCAATACATGTCGCATCATATAGGCCCATAATGGGTAGTTGGTACCATCCAACTTATCCTCAACAGCCAACATACGGAATACATCACTGCTTTCAGCCATGGCCGGTGACTAAAATACCTTGATGCAAAAATTGACTGTATCTCAAAAAGTTGAAGAGAACTGCCCAGACGAGTTCTGCTAGACCTGTAGCAGACTTTGAGACGCTTAAACTGGCGAACAGAAACTGGTATATACCTTTGGCACAAAAAGACGAAATAGCCTGCACAAGCGCTGTGATAGTGCGTTCGGAGGCCGAAACGAGCTCAGATTCTAAGACTGCAAACGGAGGAGTGTCGAGGGTGCCCTAGATGAAGCGACGACCTGCTCTGATACCAATTGTTGGAGTTAGACGTCTACGGAAGCACGCGAACAGCACAAGGAAGAAGAAGAAGCTTGGAGCACAACACACAAGACTGAATGTATTACTAGAGAATGTGCAAAGATAAGTAGCCCATTAGGGCAATAGGCGCATATACAAGCCGGGGGAAAAAAACCTCCAAAGAGGGAAAAAAGTGCCCCGGCGGTCCTAGTGTGTTCACACACATCACTACCTAAATATATCAACAGGAAGAGGTTCGTCGACTTTTGCTCCTCCACTACTCACAAGGAAAGTCAACTTCCTCACAAGAGACAGCCATGAAGGCTAAGGGACTCTTCCACAAGGGCAAACATGCTAGTCATAATACTAGCAACACACCCAAGCAAGGTTCCAACATTTTGTCAAAGAAATTTATCTATAATTTCAATGGAAAAACAAGGCACTTGGAAAAATTTTGCTACAAAAGGAATAATAGATCGAAGCCTTCTAGTTCCAAGAACCCATCAAAAACATCTTAGCATAGGTCTCACTATTCTAGTGAAGACCTGTTTATTTCCATAGAGGCCAATCTCAAGAATGGATCTTTGACAATGGAGCAACATCGCACATGTGTAAGAATCGGGATTCTTTTCAAGAGATTGAGGACCACATTGGTGAAGTTTACCTAGGCAACAACAAGAGCCTACCTATCGAAGGGAAATGCAAAGTACAAATTACGAATGACCAAGGGGAGTGCAAATCATTATCCAATGTCTTATTTGTTCCTAACTTGTGCATGAATTTACTATTAGTCAAGGCCATCACCGATCACGATAAATAAATGTTATTTGATAACACTTCAATTAAGGTGATTGACCCTAAAACCAAAGACATCATTGCACAAGGCATAGAAGAAAAAGGGCTCTACAAACTCTCTTGTTTTCTATTTAAGGAATCACTTTCCAATGTGTGGCATCAAAGGTATGGCCACACTTCATATTTACCAAGGATTTCCTTGTCTCAGATAGCTAAAGGATTGCCCAAGATCGGCCAAGTCAATGTTGTCTGCCAAGCTTGCACCCATGGCAAGCAACACAGGGCTCCCATTCCCAAGGAGGCTTCCATAAGAGCTAGGAACCCTTTAGCCCTTGTCCACATGGAACTTTGTGGATAAATACCCCTTCCCTTTCACTCTACTTCTTTCTTCTAGTAGATGACCACTCACAATACATTTGGGCATATTTTTTGAGGTCAAAGGCAGACACTTTCTCTAAGTTTCGAGAATGGATCAACCAAGTTGAGAATGAAGCATCCAAGACAATCAAAACTATTCGATCAAATGGCGGCGGTGAATTTATCGATCACAACCTTAACAATTTCTTAAAACAAAAGGGGATAAAAAGACAAGTCACTCAACCTCACACTCCATCCGAGAATGGAGTAGCTAAGAGAAAGATCTGAAGTGTGATGGAAATGGCACGAACCATGCTTCACAACAAAGAATTACCCTACAAGTTTTGGGCAGAGGCAATGCATACTGTCGTGCACATACTCAATCAAGGCTTCACTAGTGCATTGCACAACAAGACATCCTTTGAAACCTACTATGGAAGAAAGTCTAATGTCAACTACTTGCGAGTATTTGGAAGTGACGCATTTGTCCATGTGCCAAAAGAAGATCGAAGTAAGCTACAACCCAAGTCTAAAAAGCATATATTCATCGGATATAGTGAGCAATCAAAAGCATATGGACTGTATGATCTTGAAAACCACTCCATCACAATTTCAAAAGATGTAATCTTTAATGAAGCTTTTGAGATTCTCAACCAAAGATCCAAATACAAGTCTCACTCCGCCCATCTACACTTCAAAGGGGGACTCAGTCTTTTCAAAACACATGTCAGAGGCACGTACTTCACATCTCCCAAGAAGATCACAATGGCTCATTGAAAAGCACCAATGAGAAAAAATTCATTATGTAAATTATGCATTGATGCATTAGATCCAACAAATTCCAGAGCCTTCTGACTATAAAGAAGCTCAAGGACACAACCTGAGTGGGAAGAAGCTTATGCAAGTTGAAATGGATGCAATCGAGAAGAACAGAACTTGAAGGGGGACTTAGTCTTTTCAAAACACATGTTAGAGGCAAGTACTTCACATCTCCCAAGAAGATCACAATGGCTCATTGAAAAGTACGAATGAGAAAAAAGTCATTATGTAAATTATGCATTGATGCATTAGATCCAACAAATTCCAGAGCCTTCTGACTATAAAGAAGCTCAAGGACACAACCTGAGTGGGAAGAAGCTTATGCAAGTTGAAATGGATGCAATCGAGAAGAACAAAACTTGGACACTTGTTCCTAAGCCAACAAATCATCAAGTCATAGGAGTTAAATGGCTCTATAAAGTTAATTACAGTTCAAATGGCACATTAGACAAGTACAAAGAACAAATTATAGCTAAGGGATATAAGCAATAGCATGGTATTGATTACCAGTTGGATGCCAAAAGTGCTTTTCTCAATGGAGATCTTCAAGAAGAAGAATATGTTGAACAACATGAAGGCTTCAAGCTTAAAGGAAAGGAAGATCAAGTCTACAAACTCCACAAAGCACTTTACAGACTTAAGCAAGCACCCAAGGCCTAGTATGAAAAGATTCACAAGTTCTTTGAAGATAAAGGATTTCAAAGAAGTAGTGTCGATGCAAACTTATACATCTATCAGAATGAGTCCTTAGTGACCATCATCATCCTCTATGTAGATGACTTGATCTTGACAGGCTCACATGAAGAACACATCCAATTCATCAACACACAGCTTCACCTTGAGAACTCTATGATAGATTTTGGACTACTTCACTACTTACGTATGGAAGTTTGGCAAACAAAAGAAGGCATATTCCTATCATAGAAGAAGTATTGTTGTGATCTTCTTTTCATATATAACATGGATCAATGTCGCTCAATATCTACACCATTTGATCCAAACATCAAGCTCATATTGGAGGATTCATCATCACTTGTGGATGTGCATACTTATCGATAGCTTATTGGCTCATTACTCTACCTTGCCAACACTAGACAAGCTATTGCCTATGCAATTGGTTTACTCAATCAATTTGCACATCAACCTTTCCAGACACATTGGGGTGCTACTCAGAGACTACTTTGATATCTTTCCCTAACTCAACATCATGGCCTTTGGGGGCATTGAACTCACCGGATATTCAAATTCAGATTGGGCTAGTGATCTTGATTCTCGATGGTGTATTTGTGGGTGCATATTCTTTCTTGGCTTAGGACCTATCTCTTGGGCAAGTAAGAAGCAACCTATAGTTGCTTTGTCATCCACTGAGGTTGGATACCGAGCATCTAGCTTTGTAGCATGTGAGGCCATCTGGCTTCATTGTTTATTATCTGACATTGGTGTTTTGCAGGTTACTCCAACATGCATATGCATGAATAGCCAGTCACCCTTGGCCATCACCAAGAATCTAGTGTTCCATGCTCAGACGAAGCACATTGAGATCCATTCATCTACAGGAAGCTCGTCTCTCATGAGATTACTCTAAAACAATGCACCTTTCAAGAGAACCTAGTAGACATCTTCATGAAGGCTCTACCTCCGGTTTTGCTCCAGCGGTTGGTGGACCTCGACTGCATTTAACCGCTCCAAAAAGGAGCTATAGAGGGGGTGTTGCATCATCTACATTTGTATGTGCATGAGTGCATCTCCATTTTGTATCTAGGAGGCACTCCAGTTCTAGTTTATTTCCATTTTATATCATATCTATTTTGTATTTGGGTACCTTTCCATTTGCTTCTACCATTGTATTCATTCTTTTTTTAGGGGAATTATCCCACATGAGATGTACTTTGAAGATCCCTCCCAAATCTATATAAGGAGGGATTCTCCCCCCATTTATACTTGTTTAAAAGCTTGAGGAGCCTACTCCATGCTGTTGGCAAGCTCATTTCTAATCCATGTGAGTTTACCCATTTCTTGGTCTACTTACTTTGAGTCTCTCACACTCTTTTCTTTTGTGAGTAAACTCTTCTTTTCATTTTGCTTCCATGCATGTACTCTCTACAATTAACACTTGGTTGGTGTCATGACACTTCTCAAGTATTTGCAACATTTGTTAAGTGTCGTGTGTCATCCTTTTGTAGTTTTGTGTGTCATATCCCTAAATATCACCGACAGTAACCACATATCATGTGTCATGTATCGTTTGGAGTAAGCATCACCAACACCTCATAGGTGTCAAGTATCAAATGCCATCACATTTCAAGTGTCATATGTTTTGAGTTCCACCTGTCTCAAGGGCAAGTATTTTTGATACCTCAAATGTGTTGAGTATCAAGTATCATCGGATTTTGAGTGTCATTTGTTGAGTAACATTGGAGTTTGAGTATTGTGTGCCAAATGTTTTCAACCTCGAGTATCGAGTATCCTATGTCATGTATCTTGAAGTTCCAAGTGTCATCTAGTCCAAGTATCAGTGATACTTACAAAGTGTCACGGAATCTAACAAGTGTTGTGAAAAGTTATTAAAAAATATCCATAAATAGTCTATTCAAAACTATAATCTTCCTATTTAAAAGTTTTTGCAAGTGTCGAATAATCTACTATAGTGTTCACATCCAACACCTAGCATATACAAATCAACATGCATGCTCATCGTGGATACCCACTAGAACATTTGTCAAGGATGACAAAAAGTAGGGAGGGGGAGTGTTGGGGCAAGCTCCAAAACCTAGCCAAAAAGTCAAATTCAAAATATTCAAAGATCTAATAAAAGGGTCAAAGACAAGGCAAATGGAGTATTTGCATGGAAGTGAAGATGGGAGGTTTCTACCATTTTTTCCAACTCAAAAACCTCTTCAAGTTATGTATTTCCCCAACGTATGCCCAAAATGCTTGTAAAAATACTTATTTTTTGCATAAACCCTAATTTAGTGGACCAGGTGCATGTTGTAAAAGTTTAGTACCAAGCTTCATGGGAATCAAATGAATCTCAACCTCAATTTTTATATTTTTTTGGTATCGCTTCAACCTCCAAATGGCCTTTGGAACATGATTTCAAAGATAGACCCCAACATTACAATGTGGATAGAGCTCTATCAAAAACTATAAAAGTGAAAGAGCTCTCATTTGTAAATGTAATTAGCTTGTGTGAGCTTGTGAAGAGATTGTTGAGTCTATAGCTCTTATGAGGTTTGTACTCTTATCTGGAGCAATGTAAAAGCTTCTTGGAGCACATTGCCTCTTGTCTATTTATGAGTGCATGTGGGTGCATTTGTGTGTTGGCATCTATGTGTATGCTTGCTTGCTATGTAGTTGTTGATGCACATACTTCCATCTTGTGGTTGTGGTCTTCATACCACCAATTGGTCTCTCCATGGATTGATGATTTAGTGTATTGATCTATGATGTGAACACTTTCCTTTTTAGATGTCCTATCCATGAGAACTTTCTATAGTATTTTTGCAACTTCCAAATCTTTTTATTATAGGGCACGCAATGAAAGAGAAATAAAAAATGTGTTAAGAATAGTAAGCATATCGATTAGCATGATCTTCCGTGACACTATCTATTGCTATCTCTCCATCTACTTACTCTTATTATTGTCCAATAGGATTTTCACGCACTTAATGGTTCCAGGTGAGTCTATTGATCAACCAACCAATCGCATCAAATGACATATTGTGAAAATAAGAGAGGTTAGTAGGTAGCCTTGTTTTTTGGACTAGCTTACCTGAAAGAGTTTTGGGAGATCTCCATTGATGTTGGTTGTACTAATAGTATTGCAATTAGAGTGGTATTGGGGCAAAAAAAGATTCTCATGTATTGGGATTAAAGTTGTACCGAAACCATATTGAAGAGCTAATCGAAAGTTGGAATGGGAACAACCCCTAAGGTTGCTTGCTTTGTAGCTTGGTAATGAGAAAGCATCTCATTTCATCTCGTAACTTGTGTTTATGGCTCATTATTGTTGAGTTGATCAACATGATTCCCATATTATGTTCTTGGATGGTATTTACCTACATGATGCACATTGTTATCTTGCTTGACATTTGTACATCTACATAGATTTCTCAAATTCGGATATGTCAAACTTGAGCAGCTCCATTTTACAAGACAAAGTTCTAATTATGGGCCATCAAACTTGCCATGGAGGTATCTACAAAATTTAGTTCTAGCTAAGAAGACTACTTTTAGTTGTGCCATCCTTCATCTTGTCTCATAGCTACTATTGGCTTGGGGAATTTAAATGACATGGTTTCTTTACATGGTCCAATACTTGATCATGAGCACTATTTGAAGAGTTTGTTACAACCAAACATGAATTGTATGTTGCTGATCTTTGAGAAAAACTAGAAGTAACTTCTTGTACATAGATCAATAGTTTATAAGTTGAACATAGATGTAGCTACGTGATATGGATGCTAAGTTTTTGTGCATGCAACACATCCAAGTTGAATTGAAGGCAACATTGAGTGTATATAACACACAATATTCTGAGCATGAAAGCAACCTTCTCATAAAACAGTGGTAGAGATGAAAGGATGATCACATAACACAACATCAATAGATGATTTGAATGTGTAGACCTTCAATCTAGAGTTTGCATTCCAAGAATTCAAACATCTCATCACAAATTTAGAGATGCAACTTACAAAATAGACTAGTATACTGTTGGAAAGTGCATTTGGTTCTTGTGCCTCAACACTTGAAAACATGTGCAATCATAAAGCATTAATCAAAGACTTGCAACTCATAACTTCATGGAAAGGAAATGGGATCTAAAATGCAATAGATACCTTACCGAAGTCTAAGTATAGTGGTAGAGGGAATATTGGCAAAATTTCCATTGAAGAACAATGGCCTTGACTTCAATACACAAGAAAGTAGTGGTACACTTTTGGTTGCTCGTGAAATACTAGATGAAGGATTGTCTTCATTGATCCTCTTTCTGTGAGAAGTGATGGCTAATGCATCTATTACCATGGTACCTTGGAGCATGATTCTCAAACTTCTATGTCAAAAAAAATAACTTATGTGTATAAATCAACTTGAGAAAACCTTCTATTTTATGGAAGAAGGGACTCAATATTTTATTTAGAGCTCACATTCTGGTGGGAATCAACCCAACAATTTTGCACACTTTCAAATGAATTGTTGAGTGAGCTACAAAAAGTTATTTCATGAATTTAGGATGATTATACTCAGAGCAATGTGCATAAGAAGTCAAGGGGGTGATCTCAACTTTTTAGGAGGATGAAGTTGCACAGTCACAACCAGCTTGTTTATTTCATAACTCAAGATCTACAACTCCAATGACTATGAAACTTTGTAGGCATGCTTAGCAAACTTTGAATTCCGATCAATAGATTAGATAATAAGACCATACATGTAGAGAAATGGCTCAGAGAAGTTGTTTGAATTCACTCAATGTACTATGACAATAGACAAAGATCAATGTAGCTATGAAAATGAGTTGTAAATGTATTTATAAATGGAAGACAAAGACCAATGTAGCTCTAAAAATGAGTTGTAAATGTATTTATAACAAAAGATTGTTGAGTCTTCATCCATTGATATTTCTTGAAGTCCAATAATAGTTTTGAATTTGTTTAGCTTCACTCTGTCCAATGTTTTGATCATCAGATATGCACATTGTTGTGGATTAGATACATATGAGAGTTCAATTTCCTTGCTTGTGATGTTCTCCCTAACATAATGATAATGGACCTCAATGTGTTTGATCCTAGCTTGGTAAATTGGATTTGTTGCAAGGTGTAAGGAACTTATGTTGTCTCCAAAGATATGAGGAGTAGAAGACTTCAAAATCAAATCTAAGTATAAAGTCTTAACCAGCATGGCTTCCTAAGTTGCATTTGCCAAACCTCAATATTCAGCTTTAGTAGATGAAAGAGCAATAATAGGTTGCTTCTTGGAGGTCCATGAAATGAGTTTTGTACCTGCAAATGTAAGATAACCTGAAGTACTTCTCTTGTCATATTTTGATCGTGCCTAATCTGCATTAGAGAATAGCTTTATATCTACATCATATATATGTGGATAGAATAGTCTCCATTTATGGTTCCCTTCAGATACTTGAGTATTCTTTTAGTTGGTTCCATGTGTGGCTTCCTAGGAGTATGCATGAATTGACTCAGAACACTTACGCTATAACAAATATCTACCCTAGTGAGTGTGCATAGTTTAAAATTCCCACCAAGCTTTGATAGCTTGTTATATCTTCAATTAGCTCCGTCATGAGAACTTAAGTTTGAATTTATCTCCATAGGTGTACCTGCAACCTTAGCGTTCTCCATCTTGAACCTTGCTAGCATCTCCTTGATATATTTATTTTGAGTGAGATACATATCCTTCTTTGTGTACACCACTTCCAAAACAAGGAAGTATGTAAAAACCTGAGTCAATATAGAAGAGGTGCTCATCATTCATAGGTTGTTTTGAGGTCATGTTCATAGAGTTCTTCTTCACTTTGTATATCCACCTAGATCCAATGATCTTCATGGTTGGAGTTTTTGGCAACAATTCCAAAGTATGATTCTCACGAAAGGCTTCAATTTCTTTGTCCATAGCATTCATGCACTCTAGTTTCTTCTTTGCCTCCTCATAACATGAGGGCTCTTCAGAGTTCTTGTGCTAAATAGATAGAATGTTTAGTCACTAGTGATGTATCATAGCCATACCTCTCTAGCTTCTTCTTCTCCCTTGTCGATCTTTTCATGGTTTGTTGAGAGGATTCTGCAACATTCCTCAACTCTTTGTATCTTGGCCCTACCCTTGGAGTTCCATGAATTTGTTTCCTTTCTAGGAGCCTTCTAACCATCTTTGGAATCACTTGATACTCCAAGTTTGTATGTATTCTTGCTTGAAAGTGTTGGAAAGTCTTCTTCTAGGTCATATGGTAGCTTGATCTTCTTGCAATCATCTTCAAACCATGATTTGTTCTCATCAAACACAACTTCTTGATTGACTATAAAACCTTTGTTGATAGGATTATATAGTGTATAACCTTTTTTATTAAGGTCATTGCCTATAAAGACACACTTCTCTGCCTTAGGGTGTAATCTACCTCTAGTTTGAGATGGTATGTGTGCATATGCAATGCATCCAAATACCGTGCAATAATCCAAGTTTGGTTTTCTTCCATTCCGATCTTCATATGGGTCATACCATCCAAGGCTTTTGAGGGTAATTTATTTATCAAGTATGTGGCAGTGGACACTGCCTCTGCCCACAAATAATTTGGAAGCTTCTTTTCATTCAATATGGACCTTCTTGCTTTAACAATGGTCCTATTCCTCCCCCCTAATATTCCATTCTCTTCAAGTGTATACCTGGTAGTAATCTCTCTCTTGATTCCTCTATCTTGCAAGTAGGAATCAAATTTGTGGGAGAAGTATTCTTCCCCTCTATCATAACTTAGTTTTTTTAGGTTTTTACCTATTTGATTCTCCACATATGGTTTTTGATATGCTTGTCAGTGCAGATGGGTTCCAATCCTTTCTAGTTATAGTGGGGAAAGGGCATGAATATTCTCAAATTTTATGTTCGTCATCATGGGTTGGACAACCCTTTCTCTATGGCAACTGCTTATTTTCTTTTCAATTCCTTGTCTTTCCAGATGATGAGGTAGTTTTGGTCAATTTCGTTTTAGATTTTTATTTTTTTCTTCCAAACTTGCAAACAAAGAAGTGTGGTGCTAATCTCTTCTCTTGTTTCAAGACATTTTGGTTTCTCAAAGGATTTTGAGATGTTTTTTATTTCAAGGGTGATATGTTTCTCTTGTTGGAAAGATGTGGAAATTCCATTCTTAATTATGAGATAATATTGTGCAATGTGCAAAGTGGCTGAAGTCTGGGCTAGATGCGACATAAGAGAACCAACAACAATCACTAAAGGATTGAGGTCTAGCACAAGAGATGCAGAAGAAAAAAAATGATGGGGATCATTAAATGGATTGATGTGTTGTGTTATTAGTCGACATCTTAAGTGATTCAGAGGTAGATGTGTCTGTAGAATAGTTTGTAGGGATACTCATTCTATGTATCATTTTCATATGTATATATATATAAATAAATATATATATATATATGTGTGTGTGTGTGTACCTTGTGCCATGGACAAAGGAAACCATCCTGAGTCTCACATTCCATGTGAATCCTATATCTCATAATTGGTCCAAAATTTGGGGAAACTAATGCTTCCATTACGTCTGAAACGTGCCAAAACCCTAAGATTGATTGTCTTTTTGCTTGATTCTGACATCGAGAGACCATGCTTCGAATTGATGACATCATCTATGACATCATCAATTCGTAATGGCCTTAGAACCACCCTTGGAAAACCTATATCAGGAGGGGTTGGCCACATTCATAATCAGTCTTGCCAATACCAGTCTTGGGAGCTCAAGGAGTCGTGACCACCAAGTAAGAACTCTCCAAGTTCCAGTTCCTGTTCTTGTCTTGTTCCTTGTTCCAGTCCTATCTAGTCTTGTATCCAAGACATCTTGTCTTGTCCTCTTGTAATCTCGTAGTACGAGATCTGTCGAGTTCTTTCTTGTATGCGAGGAGGGATTCGAACCCCCGACATCGTGGTTCATAGCCACATGCTCTAATCCCCTCCATCTGTTACACAAGGCTAAAAATAAATAAGAAAGTTCTAGTTCATCTCCCAGAAGGGAGTTCTTGTAATCCAGATATCTTGTCTCATACTTACGATCCCGGGTTGTGGGATCTCCTATATCATCTCTAGTCAAGTTATTCATACCTATTAGTCCCGGGTTGCGGGACATCTTGTATCAGTCAAGTATTCTTGTATTATTTTCCCTTCGTGGGTGATCTTGTAATTAGAAGTGTATTTCTGAAATCTTGTCTACTGTAGTCAGAGAGCACAATCTAGTGCTCCCTTGACATTTTGGCAAGACTATCTTCTATCCAAGACCAGGAATCATGGAGAATGCTTATGAACAGATTGTAGCATCACTTCAGAGTCTCCAACAACAAGTCGAAGACCTAAGTCATCGACAGACACAAGTCGAGATGGGACATCCATTGCATATAGGTGCACTCCTGCATGAATTACAAGAACGAATCGGGAGTCTTCAAGCAAATCAAGGGAGTATTCAAGTGAATCAACGGCCCAGTACATCATTTATGAAGGAACCCAAGATCTACATGCCAGAAAAGTTTGATGGTGATCGCACAAAGTTTAGGGGATTCTTGCAACAAATCAAATTGTACATCCGCATGTAGCTTGATAGATACCCTGATGATGCATCCAAGGTCAGTTTTATTGGAACCTTTCTCTATGGTCAAGCTTTATCATGGTTCACCCCAATCTTGGAGAAGGATATGGCCATACTTCATGACTATGAGGGATTTCTTGGAGAGCTCATCGCCACATTTGGAGATGCAGACACGAGTCGAGTGGCAGAAACAAAACTTCGGAAGCTACGTCAAGGTAACCGCCTTGCCTTTACCTATGCATTTGAATTTAGGCAGTTGATATGTGACCTCACTTGGCACGAAGATTATTTAATTATGAAATTCATGATAAAGAACTTCTTGCCATAGTGGATGTGTTTGATACCTGGCGTCACCATCTAGAAGGAGTAGCTCATAAAGTTACTGTGTATACATATCAAAAGAACCTAGAGTATTTTATGACCACCCACATTCTCAATAGAAGGCAATCTCAATGGAGTAACTTCCTATCCAGGTTTGATTTTGTCATCACCTATCGTCCAGAACGTCAATAATGTCAGTCAGATGCCTTGTCTAGAAGATCTTACCTTGCACCAAAGAAGGGTGAAGAGGCCTTTGATCAACAAGAGAGTGTATTACTCAAGCCTGAGCATCTCCAGTTGGCAGCTATCTCTTCAACCCATCATGAAGATTCAACCTTGAATCATTTGATCCGTGAGAATCTACCACAAGATGAATTGTTTTGTAACATTAAGCAGAAATCTCAAGAAGGAAAATTCCAAGAAGTAAACAAATTTCAGGAAAAGGATGGGTTACTACTCTATAAGAACCTATTGTATGTCCCTCCAAGAAAGCCCAGGATCCAAGTACTTCAACAACGCCATGACAACCTTACAGAAGGACACTTTGGAGTGAATAAAACAATAGAACTCATATCAAGGGACTTTTGGTGGCCCCAGATGTGGAAGAAAGTCAAAGAATATATCCGAACCTGTGATACTTGCAATAGATCTAAGGTACCGCGACATAAACCTCATGGCCTCTTGCAACCTCTACCTATTCCAGAAAGTCCATGGGCTTCATTTTCTATGGATTTCATCACAGATCTACCAAAGTCAGATAAGTATGATGCCATTCTTGTTATTGTGGATAGATTTACAAAGATGGCACACTTCATTCCAACTACCAAGGCAATCACAGGTGCAGCCACTGCTAGATTTTTTCTCAGGTACATATTTTGGCTTCATGGATTGCTTGATGATATTGTCAGTGATCGAGGTCCACAATTCATATCCAGCTTTTGGAATAGTCTTTGCAAGCTCCTTGGTGTTCAAGTTAAACTATCCACAGCAAATCATCCACAGACTGATGGACAAACAGAACGGGTGAATCAAGTCCTAGAGCAATATCTTCGTTGCACCAGCAACTATCATCAAAATGATTGGTTTGAGCTTTTACCATTTGCAGAGTTTGCTTATAACAGTAGTGTTCATGCATCTACTAAGCAGACTCCCTTCTTTGCAAATTATGGACAACATCCAAGGATGGATATAAAACTCTCAAATCATGTCAAGAACCCAGCTGCCAGAGACAAGGCCCAGTACCTAATGGACATTCACAAAGAACTCAAGGAAGAGATCCGTAAAGCTCAAGAACAATATAAGTACTATGTAGATCAATATCGTGTTCAGAATCCATCATATCAAATTGGAGATAAAGTATGGTTAGTCAGAAGCAATTTGCAAACTTCAAGGCCTTGTGCAAAGTTAGATCATCAAAGGTTTGGTCCATTCACCATCTTGGCCAAGATTAATCCAGTCACCTTCAAGCTCTAGCTACCAAGTACCATGAGAATACATCCAGTTTTCCATGTATCCATGTTGGAACCATATCAGATTTCACCATTGAGGGGGGAGAGAACTAGTCCTTCACCACCTATTGAGATTGATGATCATGAAGAATTTGAAGTCGAGCATGTCCTAGATTCGAGAATATCCCGAGGAAGACTAGAGTACCTTATTCATTGGAAAGGGTATGACATCAGTGATCGTACTTGGGAACCCGTAGAAAACCTTCAAAGAGCACCAATCAAGGTTCAAGAATTCCATAAGAGAAATCCAATGAAGCCGAGACCAGAGAACGTGACCGCTCCTCGTGGAACTCGTCGCTTAAGGGGGAGGTAATGTCATGGACAAAGGAAACCATCCTGAGTCTCACATTCCATGTGAATCCTATATCTCATGATTGGTCACATGATTGTTGTGGGACATCTTGTATCAAACATGTATTCTTGTATTATTTTCTCTTCGTGGGTGATCTTGTAATCAGAAGTGTATTTCTGAAATCTTGTCTACTGTAGTCAGAGAGCACAATATAGTGCTCCCCTGACACCTTGTAGGAGTGGGTATTTATTAAGGGATAGTGGCATTCAAGTGTTCCATGCATGTCAAGTGTTAGGAGGCAAAATAATTCTCATGTATAAAGTTGTATTGAAAGCTTATTGAAGGGTTGAGCGAAAGTCAGAATGCAGACAAACCCTGAGAAAACACACTTTGTATAGAATGATTGCTTGACAATGAGAAAGTGTCTCACTTCATCTCATCATTTGTGTGTATGGCTCATGATGTATGGTTGTTCTTGGTATTTTTGTTCTAGTTAATGTAATTTTCATATTATGCTCTTGGTCTCCATCTACATAATGAAAATCATCATCTTCCTTGATGTTTGTACCTATGCATGAAGAGAACCCATGTGCAAATGCAATAGTGGCCATCATTTCTAAGAAAACACTACCAAAGGAAATTGTTATGAATTATGGAATGTGTTGAGCAAGGAATTATTGGAGTGAGATTTATTAATTTATTAATGTGTTTTTTTGTTTTTGATAAGACGTTGAAGGTTTGTGAGGGCATGAAAGGCGTGAATGGATGTGGATGTTTTGAATGTCCAGAAACCAATAATCAGATTTATTTATTTTGCTCTAGCACAATGCTAAGCACCATGTTAAGAAGCTCGACCTCCTTAATGTCAATCCACGGAAGAGATAAGAGTGATATGAAGATCTTGAATGCAAGATGTAAGAGACAAGCAAGACACAATGGAAGATAGGAAATATACTCTATTGCTCAAGATCACTATTACAAGCTCAAGTTTGCTCTAAGCTCACACTAACCAACACCAACTAACCTAAAAAATGAGCTCTCTAGCTCTTTTTATAGTTTTTTTTACTAGCTTTGACCGGTTTCATATCTAGTGTCTAGCATAATTAAAAAATAGATCCTAGGCACTATTTGGAGGTCTAAATGAGATCTAAAAATAGCCAAATTTGGTATGCTTGTTCTACCTAAGCTCTTCAAGCTCAAGGACTCCTTGGCTTGCACAAAATGGAGCTAATAGTTACAAACGTGTGTGTTTCTATGATACATATGTTACAAAAGTGATGAGAATCACTGTTTGGGGTTTTGAAAGAGTAATATCAAACATATTTCTTTGGAAAAAATAGATTGCATGGCTCCCCATGACTCTTTGTAGTCCACCTTCACATGCTTCCTCTACGTTTGTGCCTTTGGCTACTGCCAACACCCCCCTCCCTCTCGCGTTTGTCATCGTCGACAGATCCTTGTTGTGGAGTCTACGTGATATAGTTGTGTAGGAGGTCATGAGAAAGGGTGTGCTCCACGATGCAAATACCTCATGCAAGATCAACTTCAAGATTTTCTCATTCTATGGGCTGAGGTTCATCGAGAGGTGGGAGCGTATAGTGTGTGGAATACACAAGTTGTTCGCAGGCAAATAATTGGAGAAGATGAGTAGGCCTGCTGATAAAAACTTTGGAATGGTACTCACAGAAGCCTATCGTGAACATCTCTTCAAAGGTCATCTTATAACATGCAGGTAAGTACTTTATACGACAGTGCCAAGCATAACACACCCAAAGCAATGACGTAGTGCTCATATCGTATGCCAAGTCTTGGTTGCCATGTTCAAAGCCCGAGGTGTTGACATGTGGTGCTTTGACATGACGGAAGATCTTAAAAATAGTCTGCATCATATCAAATATCTTGACCGTCATGTGTGCTGCAACATCGTCCATGCAGTGTAAGCGGGGGAGCCACTGGTGAATTGTGGCCATCATATAGCCGACTGTGGGGGCCCGTGGGGTGGAGTGAGGTAGGGATAATTAAGCTAGTCCTGGCACTACTTATTATTTTGAGCCTTGATGGCGGATGCCTTCCAAGAGCGGCATCGTGGCATAGGACCCCAGCACGGGTTGTACTTGAAGTGCAATGGAGCCTTGACCCAGGTATGCATCATCTCCGGATATTCCTATAGCAACTCCTGACACCAATTTGGTTGAGAAATTATGTCATTTTACACTTCTGATGGAAGGTCGTCGGGCTCGAAGTGAGTTGCATGTGTTGTTTTCTTTCCCGTCTCTTTTTCAATTGCCAAGTGATATTCTGCCATCAGCATGAAGTACGGTTTATATTGAAGCTCATGGCGAGAGATGTATCCTCGAGGGGTCATGTGAGCAAAATAGGGTGATTGTAATATTCATTCCTCGATCATGGCCATGGCATGTAGCTGTGTTTTGACCCGTGCGGAGTGGGTTGTACTAAGTTCTTCCATTGACTTAAGCCATGCAGGTGTAGGAAGTTCAAAAGTGTCTTGACCTTCCATCATGACACGTCCACCTGGTATTGGTTGTGGTTCATAGGCCTCTTCGTAGGTCTTCTCCACTGCTACAAAAATAGTTTCTTCATCAGCTAGAATTTTTGGTGGGGAATCTGGCCTGGGAGGCTCAGAGTGATTTGTAAGCTATGCTTGAAGATCAATTACCTTTGCATGTAAAGTATTGAGTTCCTCGAGAATCTTTAGGGGGTGACTTTAAGAATTGGTTGTGTTTGTTGAGTAGGTGTTCGAAACGGTAGAAGTTTATGATCGTTCTGAAGCTTTTGATGTTCCTCATTGATCTTATCGTAGTCATCTAGTAGACGTGCAATCTTCTAACAATATTTGCATGGATTCAGAGGGTACAACTTTAAATCAGCTAGGGTTGAGAGGTTCATCTGGTTTATCCAAAGCTGCTTCTAGATTCTCTCTATTATGTTCCTGTAGTCCTTGATTCTCTTCCTTAGCCACTGCGAGGTGGCGTCTTAAGAGTCCCATATTTCTAGTGAGTGTAGCATTTCTTGTTCTTTGAGCCTGTAAAAGATTTTCAATATCCGTAAGTGCTTCCTTAGTCTTCTGTTCACTTGCTAGCTTGAGGGAGTGGTATGCTTCTCATAGCTCTTGATGTCGTGCATTGAGGGAAGCATTTTTGATGGTTAAAGACTTCAGCTGCACCTGTAAATGTGTAGTGGTGATTGCAATGCTTGGCAACTACTTCCAAGAGATGTGAATTCCTCTCTAACATGTGTCACGCAAGAAAACATTTGTTGGAAAACACTGTCGATCGTGGGTGACAGTGGCAATGGTGAAGTGAGTGGCGATGTTGTGAGTGTGGGTGTGGATGCAGTGGGAAGGGGAAAGGGTGATGGGAAGGTGGATGCAGTGGTGACCATGGAGAAGTGCGGAGTGCTTACATGTGGCGGGGAAATAGATGACGTGAGTGGTGGTGCGGTGGGTGGTGAAATGTCCATGTCAGTGGATGTGGTGTCGAGTGCAGTGATGGTGAAGAGTGGTGTGATAGTGGGTGTGTGAGTGGGTGTGAACATGGGATTTACAAAAGTGGACGAATAGTTTACAGATTGGGTTTCGTAAATTGCTTGGTGACGAGGGGAGGATAAAGGGAATATAGTTGGGTGGTTAGGTGAGACTGGTGAGAAGGTCAAGGGGGGTGGAAATGGGAACATAGGCCTTATAGGGATGGGAAATGGAGGAAAAGATGGGGTGAGGAATGGGTTGATTGGATGGTGGTAGCTATGGGGGGAAGGTTTGGTAGAATGGTTGTAAGAAGAGGAGTAGGTGATATGGTGGGGATTTTGACTGTGGTTGTGGATGTTACAGGGGAAGGATGAGGCAGGGAGTCGATGCCGATGGTCCCTTCTTCTCACTGGGTTTCAATTGTGGTTTCAGCGATAAGTCGAGCTTCCTTTGCGTGCTGTGAAGATTGGGCATCAGTGGGTATGCAGATGTACTGGCCCGACTTGGTCATTAAACATATGTGTCTAGGGTCAAACTTTGGTAGTGGCTTCCTCTTCAAATAGTGGAGTGCTTCAACGATTCCTATTGATTTTGCGGCAATTTCCGCAGGCCTGACAGAGTTCAAGCTTTGTCGCGAAATCCACCTTCAGGACGAAAGTAATTCCGCACCAGTGGTATTAGAGCTGAAGTTTTCACCAACATTTGGTATCAGAGCAGGATAGTCTCCCAAGAATTGGTATAAGAGCCCAGAGTAAAACCTATCATGACAGATCACGTCCAAATTGATAAACTGGACAGAGATAATTATCCCGCATGGGTAATGCGCATGGAAGCCTTACTTATGAGTAAGGAGTTAATGATGTACGTGACCGGAGAAGAAAAGAAACCGACCTTCGAAGATGATAGCCAACCAAAAAAGGAAGAGATAGAAGCTTTGAAGCTGTGGCAAAAGAAAGATGCAACGGCAAGAGCCTACATCTACAACACTGTTTCAGATCATCTGCTACCACACATTAGAGGTCTGGAGAAATCGGAGCACATATGGAGTGCATTGGAAGATCATTTCCAAAATACTACGAAAGCCAGGAAGGCTAGCTTATGGTCCGAATTTACTACATTCAAAAAGAAGTCGAGTCAAAGCATAAGTGACTACGTCACTAAAATGAAGGATCTAGCAGATAGTCTTGGATCCATAAATGAAGAAGTCGAAGATCATAGATTGATAGCGCAAGTGCTCACAGGGTTGAGAGGAGATGAAAGGTGGAAACCTTTCGTACTATCTACTGAACTCTCCTCTGACCGTTGAAAAAAAAAAAAAAAAACGATCATTTTTATTTTTATTTTATTTTACTTTATTTTTTTATTTTTTTATTTATTATTTATTTTTTTTTTAAATTTTCATGGCTCAAAGCTTTTGGCTCTGGATTGTGCCTCGGTTGGCCGTTTTTTACAAAAATGGAGTCATTTTCACGTTTTTTGGCACCTATGAACTCAATTTTTGACTTTCTTTTTACAAATTCCCACTTTTTGTATGACTTTTGGTCTGAAACCAAATGTTTTGAACACTTTTATCACATGTTTTTATTTCACAACATTGTCCAAATGGTCTATTCTCACCTTGTCTTCCCTTATGTTTAATAATATCCCATATGTACCCTCTGTAGCCCTCCGATTTGATCATTTTAGCCTCCTCCCGACCCCTGATTCCTACTCCCAATCCCTCCCTTTACCAATATGCCCAGCCACATCCTTTCCCCTCCCTACCCCATCCATCTTCGCACCCTTAGCCCTCCCTTCCCCTTCCTTTCTACCCTCCCATTGCCTCCCCTTTTTGCTTTTCCATTCCAAAATCCCACTTTTGGTTCTTCTCTGGGGCTTGTTCTCTCCTGCTTTTGGTGGAATTGGTTGCTGCTCAGATGTCCTATTCACGTTTTTGCGGCTCTATCTTCATCGTGATCAAAGTTTTAGCTATAGCTCTCCGGGATGGAGAGCACATTAGGTGGTGGGCAACTGTTGAGCCCATAAAAGTCATGTTGGTCAAAGTCAACTGCAGTCAAAGTCAACAGGTCAAAGTCAACAGATCAAAGTCAGCAGGTCAAAGTCAACAAGGTCAAGGTCAAAGTCAACAGGTGCAAAGTCAAAGTGCGTAAGTGCAGGTGTCAAAGTGCACAGGTAGTGCACAATGAATTGTCCACAAAGGGTAAATTGGAGAAAATAGGTTGCAGGTTGTAGAGGTACTTTCTCTAATTTCCCTAAGGTTCAAAGTGTGTTTTAAAGTGTTTTGGAAGGTTCAGGTGAACCCCCTCTTATGTGTAAAAGTGAAGACTTAAAAGGAAACATGAAAGTATGTGAAGCGGAAAAAGTGTACGCACAGGTGAAAGTATGGCCCCCCATTAAAATTTTTGGTTTTAGACTAAAGTCACTACAGGACAAAACAGTGAGTCGTTGGCTGCCACTTGGGAGAACAATCTTGGAACATCAAAGTGAGCACCAAGATTCACTTGCAGTTAGGAGCGTACGTGATCGACACACTCAAATCAAGGCAAGGGCCATTCTTGGACCAAGGTGAGAGTAAGCAAGAGAGCATAGGCTAAAGTGGAGCAAGAGAGAGAAGTGCAAGAGTCACCAGAGTACGTCGCACAGAAGTGGAAGTGCAAGGTGCATAGAGAGTGACCAAGGATTTTGGTGCAGAGAAGTGCTAAGCTATAGTTCCCCCAAGTATCTCAAGGTCCTTTGGCAGTGTACGCTTGCCGACAGCAGGTATTCACTCCTCCCCCTTTGTGGAAGCTTGGTGCAAGGTGTGCACAAGGAGAAGCTTGAAGCAGGTGGAGGTTTGTTGCAGAGGAGGTCGGCAGCAAGAGGACATTGGGATATTGGATATTTTGTAATTGGGCACTCTGTGGGATTGTGCACAGAGGTATTGGTGTATCTTGTATTTCAAACATTGTACTTTTCTTACTGTAATCAAACGGCAGAAACTTCCAAGGTGTATTTTCTCTTTTGGTCTTTTCATTTTCTCCTACAAACCCTCAAACTCCTTCTTGTCAAAGAATCCCCCAACAAATTTGGCACGCCCGGTGGGGGGGGGGGGATGGTCGTAAAAAATAATGAAAATTCTGATAAATATGGGGGCCTCGAAAAACTGGGGGCCCCCCCCTTTTTTTATTTATTTATTTATTTTTTTTATTTTCATGGCTCAAAGCTTTTGGCTCTGGATTGTGCCTCGGTTGGCCGTTTTTTACAAAAATGGAGTCATTTTCACGTTTTTTGGCACCTATGAACTCAATTTTTGACTTTCTTTTTACAAATTCCCACTTTTTGTATGACTTTTGGTCTGAAACCACATGTTTTGAACACTTTTATCACATGTTTTTATTTCACAACATTGTCCAAATGGTCTATTCTCACCTTGTCTTCCCTTATGTTTAATAATATCCCATATGTACCCTCTGTAGCCCTCCGATTTGATCATTTTAGCCTCCTCCTGACCCCTGATTCCTACTCCCAATCCCTCCCTTTACCAATATGCCCAGCCACATCCTTTCCCCTCCCTACCCCATCCATCTTCGCACCCTTAGCCCTCCCTTCCCCTTCCTTTCTACCCTCCCATTGCCCCCCCTTTTTGCTTTTCCATTCCAAAATCCCACTTTTGGTTCTTCTCTAGGGCTTGTTCTCTCCTGCTTTTGGTGGAATTGGTTGCTGCTCAGATGTCCTATTCACGTTTTTGCGGCTCTATCTTCATCGTGATCAAAGTTTTAGCTATAGCTCTCCGGGACGGAGAGCACATTAGGTGGTGGGCAACTGTTGAGCCCATAAAAGTCATGTTGGTTAAAGTCAACTGCAGTCAAAGTCAAGAGGTCAAAGTCAACAGGTCAAAGTCAACAGGTCAAAGTCAACAAGGTCAAGGTCAAAGTCAACAGGTGCAAAGTCAAAGTGCGTAAGTGCAGGTGTCAAAGTGCACAGGTAGTGCACAATGAATTGTCCACAAAGGGTAAATTGGAGAAAATAGGTTGCAGGTTGCAGAGGTACTTTCTCTAATTTCCCTAAGGTTCAAAGTGTGTTTTAAAGTGTTTTGGAAGGTTCAGGTGAACCCCCTCTTATGTGTAAAAGTGAAGACTTAAAAGGAAACATGAAAGTATGTGAAGCGGAAAAAGTGTACGCACAGGTGAAAGTATGGCCCCCCATTAAAATTTTTGGTTTTAGACTAAAGTCACTACAGGACAAAACAGTGAGTCGTTGGCTGCCACTTGGGAGAACAATCTTGGAACATCAAAGTGAGCACCAAGATTCACTTGCAGTTAGGAGCGTACGTGATCGACACACTCAAATCAAGGCAAGGGCCATTCTTGGACCAAGGTGAGAGTAAGCAAGAGAGCATAGGCTAAAGTGGAGCAAGAGAGAGAAGTGCAAGAGTCACCAGAGTACGTCGCACAGAAGTGGAAGTGCAAGGTGCATAGAGAGTGACCAAGGATTTTGGTGCAGAGAAGTGCTAAGCTATAGTTCCCCCAAGTATCTCAAGGTCCTTTGGCAGTGTACGCTTGCCGACAGCAGGTATTCACTCCTCCCCCTTTGTGGAAGCTTGGTGCAAGGTGTGCACAAGGAGAAGCTTGAAGCAGGTGGAGGTTTGTTGCAGAGGAGGTCGGCAGCAAGAGGACATTGGGATATTGGATATTTTGTAATTGGGCACTCTATGGGATTGTGCACAGAGGTATTGGTGTATCTTGTATTTCAAACATTGTACTTTTCTTACTGTAATCAAACGGCAGAAACTTCCAAGGTGTATTTTCTCTTCTGGTCTTTTCATTTTCTCCTACAAACCCTCAAACTCCTTCTTGTCAAAGAATCCCCCAACACTTCCCATATTGGAGATGGCACACGCAGGAGCGGCTGGAGGACATTTTTCAGCAGACAGAACTGTTAAGATGATTCTCTTTGCAGGCTTGTGGTGGCCAACTCTACATATGGATGCGGAGACATATGTGAGAAGCTGCAAAACATGCCAGAGAGCGAAATATCCCATTCGAAGAGATGACATGCCTTTAAGACCCATGGTTTGTGCGAGAGCATTTACCAAGTGGGGTATTGATTTCATAGGACCTATCAATCCACCGGCGAAAGGATCACATGCGGAATACATCATAGTAGCCACCGACTACTTAACCAAGTGGGTAGAAGCAAAAGCCACTAGAAAAAATGATGCTCAAACTACAGCAAAATTTCTCTTTGAGCACATTTTCACACGCTTTGGACTACCGATTGAGATAGTGAGTGATCGAGGAACGCATTTCCTAAACGAAGTCATTGAGTTGCTAATGAATGACTTTTTAGTGATTCACAAAAAATCAGCCCCATACCATCCTCAAGCTAACGGACAAGCTGAAAGTTCCAACAAGGTACTATGCACTGTATTGACAAAGATTGTCAATAATGGAAGGTCGGATTGGGACAAACAATTGCATCACGCAATTTGGGCCTTCCGAGTTGCATATAAAACGGCCATTGGAACCACACCTTTCAATCTAGTGTATGGGCAGAATGCAATTTTGCCAATTGACTTCTTAGTACCTACATTGAAAGTGGCCCAGCAATATGAGTGGAATGGTCATGAATTGTCCCTGCAACTAGATCAAATTGAAAAGTTGCACGAGACTAGATTTCAAGCTGTAGCAGGCATTTATGCTGCTAAACGGAGACAGAAGGCATATTATGATGCACATATAAAAGACAAAGGACTTAAAGAAGGCGACTTAGTTCTAGTATACACCCTAAAACAACATGCAAAGAAGCTACAAAAACGCGGATATGGACCCTTGATCATAAATCGAATCTCTACTAGTGGTGCAGTCAATCTCGCCACACTAGACGGAGACATTCTTCCCAACTACATCAGTGGATGCAGAGTAAGACGATTCATGGAGCCTTTGACTGATCAAATGCTAGCGCGACTGTTAGGAGCTCAAAATAGGAAAAAGGAAGAAGAACGAATTCGAGAGGAAGCCCGACAGGAAGCACTAGAACGCATTAGGAAACGGAAAGAGTGGATCAGGCAAAGAGATGAACGCTATCTCCAAGGAGAAGAGCCCATCCCTATGGCAAACTATCAGGTCAAAAATAATGATACAATGGGTATGTGTAAAACGCAACCTTACCTAAACCTAGGGATTGGCAAGACAGAGTATAAATTGATAGATGCATTGATCGACTCAGGAGCAGGCCTTAGCTGCATGCGAAGGAGAATTGCAGAGGAGCTGCAATTAGAATTGAATCCCACAAAAGCCCAATTAATAGGAATTGGAGGTCACACCATAGAATGCATTGGAACCACGAATGTATCCCTCCACCTAGGAAATTCCTCCATGGAACAAAGAGTCCTAGTGTGTGAGGATGAAGATTTGATCGAAGACTTCATTCTAGGACACGACTGGATCATTGAGACAAAGGCGTGTATCCATCTAGCTCAAGGTTATATTTCAGCTACGATAGGGCATAAAGAGATTTTCAGCTTACTTGAAGAGAAACCATGTAACCAAACTATGTTAATACCAAGATCGGAGGAAGTCCAAAAAACGACAGAAGAAAGTATCAACTATGCTCACCACTCAGGAAGCAAATGCATCGAAGCTGAAACTTCAATCTTAGCGACGTCCACAATGAAGTCGAAGTTATCCAATGCAATTGTGGAAAAGCCAACCAATGAGGAGACGTGCTCTCCTACGCAGGCTCGAAACATCCAAAGACCGCACTATTGGAAACCAACAAGCAGATACTCGAACCAAGACCCACCCAAATATAAGTGGGTGCGCAAGGATCAATTACAGAGTCAAGAAACGTCCACACCCACTCTGAGGAAAGAAAAAGGCATCACCAAACCAGCTGCAAAGAAATATAGACGAAAAGAATCAGTGCAAGTATGGATTCCCAAGCCCTTGCTTGAAGCTCAAAGATCGCAACATCAGATATGGATTCCCAAAAAGGTCATACAAGCAGCTAAACAGAATGTAAGGACAAAGGAGGAAATACCACATCTGGCAAGGCAAAAATCAACAACACATAAGAGTCATCAGAGAAAATCGAAGAGCAATGCCAAATTCACTCGGGCAATGGATAAAGCAAATGGAACACGAGCAGCTGGACGAATCGAGAAAACCCAGCGACCCCTCTCAGTGTTCTCAAAATGGATCTGGAAACCAAAGCTACTACGAGGAGCGGATGATCGAGGAGATAAAGCACCCGATTGCACTCATGTAGTATCTGATGCACCTCAAGTATGCATGATAGGGCCGCAATACAAGGCCAAGCATTCGGCACAGGATGTACATTATCAAACTAGTGGTGCACGATCTCCAAGTGAGACTAGATCTTAGCTTTAACCTGATAGGAATGGACATACTATGTACATAAACTATGCTTCGGCTATACTAATGATTGTCTTCTTTCAGGAAAAAATATAAAAAGAGGCGGTAAGAAATCCCACTCTTGCAATAATGGGGAACGGAGTGACGAGCGACCATAATCACAACAATACACTGTATGGTCTCATAAAAGCCTTTCGAGCTAATGCACTTTTCCTTGTAAGTGCAGATGGCTTCTGAAGACTCTGAAGCGACAATCCAAGAGGAGGTCCAGGAATTTCCTCCCCAATGTCTAACGAAAGCAAAAGGCCATTGGTTCAGAGATGAGCAGCCAGTGGAGGAATATCTCTTCTTGGCCAACATAAAGATCATGGACACAGAGCATCACTTTCCGATCATGTCCCAGGACTTCAAAGTTTTACATGGACTGCCATCCACAATCGACATCATGAAGAAAGCAGGAATTCATAAGTATTTTGAGCTACCTATCTATAAACCGGATTTCCAACGCTGTACACAAGTCATGAACACTCTACGACCAGCACTACATGATCCATTGGTACCAGAAGCCAATGTGATGGATAAGAATGGAGAATGGGTGGTCATTCAATTTTCCCACGACTTAATCAAAGAAGCATTTGGATGGGAAAAGGATGGTGTCAACACGGTCAAGGAAGAGAGTCGTGGAGCAAAAACAAGAACTTTCGTCGACATCAATAGGGTGGACATCGAAGAAGAAGTCAGATTGATTCACCAACACTTTTGCTTTCCGAGTATGAATAGATACACGGCCCCTCAAAAGATCATTGTGCAATTATTATCGCATGCAATCAAACAGATCGGCAACCAAGTAAACCTCACACCATATGTGCAAGAAAGATTGTTCGAGGCGAAGAAGAAATGGGAAAATAAGAAATTCCTCAATGGGACCACTGCCCTAACAATTATGATTTACCACGCATTGGGCATGCGCGAGTACTTACAGGAGATGCCATCTTCAATGGAGTTGGCTCAATTTGTCAAAGCAGCTACTGTACCGAAACCGAAGAAAGGAAGCAAACAAGTAGAAGAAGCAGAAACAAGTTCGCAACCCCGAATGAGAGGCACAATGAGAGGCACAAAACGACCTCGAGAAGTCCAACAAGCAGAAGAGGAAGTACCAAAAACAAAGAGAATACATGTACTTCCTACAACCACTACTCAAGGAACCAAAAAGATCACGGAAGAAGAATTAACTCAAGCACTGGAGGAGACTCACAAATATACAGAAGGACAAATTAATCTGCCAGTGCAGGGTCATCATTATCAACAGTCCGCAAAAGCTCAGGAACCAAAAGGCAAACTTACTAAGGTACATAGATATCGGGAAATTGGGCTAGACAACTCTAGTCCTGGATCCGACGGCCAAGAGAAGCCCAACACATCATTATTGGACATAGATATTCAAAGTGAATCGAAGGATGATGGCCAGTGGGTCGAATTAAATGAAGTAGACTATGGCGAAGACCAAGCAGGCCACAAGGAAAAAGCTCAATCACCATTGGTAGACCAAAGTACCACCAAAAAGCAGGCAGAAGAAGAAAGGCAACACCCCATTCAACCAAAAGATGCCTCCACCACCCACACCAAGGAGGGCAAATCTGATGATGAGGAACATTTAATGATATCAGAGGATAAGCCTCAGGAAGAAGGACAAGAAGACGAAGAACCCTTCACCCCACTAAGGGTTGTGGCAGAACCGTCCCCAATGGATGTCACATTTAAAGGGAGTGCCACGAAGGTTCGTAAGGTAATGGAAGATGACGCAGAACTGCAAGTACAACTACAGGTCCGACAACCACATAATGAAATGATCCACGTCGCAAAGGGACAAGATGTACATACAGGAGAAACCCCAGACATACCAAAGACATGGCTGAATGTGGATATAGCTCAGCTCAAGCCTGTGGTGCAGGATATGATTCGCACTGCACTAGACACTCAACAATTGATGCTTGATGCTGATGAAGATTACGGCCAAGCCATGCTCGAAAAGCAGGAGCTTCAAAAAGAAGGTATGAATCTGGCTAAAAAATTATCCAAAGCAGAAGCTCAAGTTTTGAAGAAACACGAGGAAATAAAGACAACCAAAACACAGTACAGAATATTAGAAACGGAAAATGCCAAACTAAAAGAGCAAGTTTTGGAGCTCACAAAGAAACTAGACATGACTGAAAAAGAGAAAACAAGGATCCATGCTCGTAGCAAGGTACTCAAATCACAGCTCAAGGTGAGCATGGAGGAAGCAGACCACTTAAGGGACAGGAACAAGGAGCTCATGACAGCTCTCCTCAGTGATCAACCACCGACAGATACTGACAAATCAAACGAGGATATAAAAGACATGGAAGAAAAGTTGACCAAGATGGCAGATCAGCTCAAACAGGAGCAAGAGACAATTGCAGAATGGGAACAAAGATATATGAATGACACTGCAGCTCTACGTAAGAAATGGAAAAAAGCAGAGAAAGATTATTTCCAACAGTGCAAAGAAGACACAGATCACATGAACATAGTTGCACAGGAATTAATCAAACATCAGGAAAAGATCACAAAGGTTGAAGAAGAACTTAAGAATAAAGATGAAATCATCAAACGGCTTCAGGAGCAGATAGAGCTAACAGGAAAGCAGGGGACACCAGTAGTTCCACCAGAGACCACGGCTACTGTGGAGGAAGAGGTACGTCCTCTCTCTCCCCCCTTGTATCATTCACCAATAAGGGCGGAAAAGGAGGTTCCATTAGAACCTAACACACGAGAAATTGCAGAACTGAGCAGACCAGAAAGGGCACTACTGGTGTCCCAGCTCACTGCTGATTTTGAAGATCAAATTATACAGATAATGAAAGAAGCTCGAATAGAAAACAAACAATTAGATCAAATTTTGAAGCCATTCAATGTACCATATGGTCTACTTAAAGAACAGACACGGATGTATATAAAGGCTACAACGAACAAAGATCCGGACCACAACCTTCAATTCCAGCATGACACTTTCAAGTATACTCAAGAGGAATTTGAGAAGGCGGATCCGATATGGCGAAGAAAAATTTTGGAGAAGAATCCGACATTGCGGGTACAGTGGGAAGCATCACCTTATGCACTTCAGGTAAATCCATCTTTTTGTCCTGTACCCCGCAGACGCTCTTGGACGCAATTTTGGGAAGGACAGCGTCAAGGCAATATCAATCATCAGTGGCTTAACTATCCGTTACTACCTAGTCCGCCACATAATTACCTACCTACAGAGGAATATATGGTCAAAACAATGGAATTTTGGATTGCAAGATATGCTACAGTTCCGGACTTAGCCGTCAAGATGACCAATAAAATATTTAGCATGCTCATTACAGTGTTGAAGGTGTTCCAGCATGCTAAATATACATTTTTGAATTTCATCGGCATTACGCAAGGGTCTGAGGCTCTTATCTTTGATTTATCAACCATTCCGAGCCGACTCACTATTATGGCGTATTATTCTCGCCTCATGTTTTTGCCATCGACATATATGCAAACTTTCGAAGAAGCATTCTTTACCGGCTTCTTTGAAATGGATTCAGAAATTTTCGTGAAAATGACTTCCAATTTAAATGCACGGCTGGTGGCCTATGAAACAAGTTTCTTTGCTGATCATAGACAGGCACCAGAAGACGGAGTAAAGTCAAAGCAATGGAAGGAATTCATGTTATGTCATGCAAATCTGCTGAACCAACGAGAGCAAACCGCCATTCAAACATACACACGTCGTCACAGAAAGCCTGTCGAGGACAACAGAGTTCAGGAGGAGGGACGTGTAGAGGGACAATCAAACAAAAAGAAAAGAAGAAGAAAATCAAAGTCCAGAACGATTCATTAAGAAAGGAAAAAGAATATATCTCTGTAGGAAGCCCCGCAGGGGCGCATTACCCATCTCTGCACAGAGCCCCGCAGGGGCACGCATCAGGCAAAAAGAGAAATCATCCAGGTCATGCACAGTGGAAAAGAAGTAAACAGCCTCAAAGCAATACAACAGGGTCAGATGTGTGCAACCAGGACAAATCAGAGGACCAAAAGTTACAAAGGGGTAGAGGCTGAAAAGTTTAAGAGGGTGACTAAGAACAGCACATTCCTAGTCACTGGTGGCGTGCGTGGCAACCCAAGTCAACAGGCAAGACAAGTGCATCAGGCTCTCGAGTAGTAGAGCTTGAATCAAGAAGGCCATCGAATCTGCATGTCAGTTTAACTGCAGACAATACTGACCAAGGGGAGCGTGCGGAGAAAAGCTGAGCGCCTCTAAAACGTAATGCAAGATCAAGAATCAGGCAACACTAACCACGGGACGCGTTCGCGAAGCAAAGTCTGTCAAGGGACGACAGAGACGAAGAGGGGGAGAGTGTTGCAGAGCTAAAGAGCGCACAAAGCAGAGAAAAAGACGGGCCCCAAAATTTTTCCGATTTGGACACACAACTTTTGTATCATGACCACTTTTGTATATATTTTCCGTTGTAAATGCACTAGAGGAGTCCTCTAGATGCATCCCCACAAAAGATTAGTGATTTACCCATGTACAATAGTAGGAAATTAGTCTTTTAGTGAATAAAGTGCCGGTCTCTTGTGTGAAAGGACCAAACTTAGGGCACTAGTATATAAGTCAAAAGTGACTCTTTGTAAAGGACCTCTTGTCATTGTGAAGAAGAAGCACTTCTGAATTTTCGAGTTTGCCTCTTTTTTGCTGATTTTGATCTTCATTTTGCTCTTGAATGTGTGTGTTATGCTTGAAATGCATGTGTAGGACTGTTGTCTACCCATTCCCCTTTGTTTTGAGCTGTTGTAGTGCGTGTGTAAGCTTGGAGAAGCTGTGGCGCGGGTGTTTGTGACTCCCGTAATTCACTGTTTTTGCCATAACTTGAAGCAGAGTGGTCAAAATTGAGTGAAACCACCACCGTTGGATGCGTCTCGTCGAGAGCTTCGAAACGAGTACCCTATTGCCTATGTTCGGAGTTCTGGGCTGGGAGAAAACCTCAAAATACCAAAACTGCTGAAAAGAGGCTTGCGGCAACACTTTCAGTATTTCAGTAGGTGTGAGAGGTAGTAGTCTTTTCTCATGCATGATCAACTAAACTACTTCATTATCCATCACGTGTGCACAAGTCTTCATACACTTGGTTAGTCGCTCCTTAGGATTGACATTTAAATGTGTGTTAAAGATCCCACTATATGCACTTGTGTGGCAATTGAGGTATAGTCTCATTGGCACAAGTCCTTGAGTCTTCGTGGCTCAAGTACACAATGAGACTTCCAACTAATTTCTTATACCTTCCAATATCTAATGGATATGAGGTATCTTCAATATATAGCTTTGTGTTGACCTCCATAGGTCTAGAAATCTCCTTGCAATCCTCCATGTTGAATGCCTTCAAAATCTGTCTTGCATATGCTAAATGAGAGTCAAAACACTATGAAAAGTACTTGTAACTAGAGTAGAGAGTGCATCTACATTTCTATGTTTCCAAGCACATAGAAGATCAACATTAAGAGGAATCATTTGACTAGGATTTTGGATCATATGTTTTTTGGGGCTTATGATCACTCCCAATAACAATCTCCAAAAGATCATATGAATCAAGGATAGAAGTGATTTAAAACTTTTAGAAGGTATAATGTGTACCATCAAGCTTACCTTCCATGAAGGTTGGTGGTCATATCTACAATGTTGGGATGACTGACATCATTGTTGTGCTTTCTTGTGTTCCATCTACTCCTCTTGATGAACCATCTTGATTCCCAGTTGTAGATGATGATGCACCACTTGAAATCTTCTCTATTTTCTCATTGAAGCATGTGCACCCTATCCATTTTTGCTTTTGCACCACTCAAAGCCTTCTGAGCTTGGATACCATGTAAGAAATAATAGCATAGTGTACGCTTGACCAAGTGTCTTGATACTTGGAGAACTAGGTGTCGTGACACTTGAGTCAAACCAAATGTTATGATATTTGGGTTTTTACTCACTCAAATTGACAAAAAATTACATATTTGCGCTCTCCTCTATCTCCTTCTGTGCTTTAGAATGCATATGTCATTTCACTATAGTAAGAAAATAGTTATCACAACACTTAAGCTTTTCTTATTTCTCTACATTAGATGTTGTTTTCTAAAAGAAAGTTTACCAATGACCTCAAAGACCTCATGTCTCAAATTCTAGCTCCTAATATGCCTTTTGTAGCTCACATGAAGCTCCAAAAGTTTTGGTCAATGAGGGTGAAGGAGAAGAGTTGCAATTTTAATGAAAAAATTGGGGAAAAAATGCAAAAATTTTAACCTAAGTAGTAATTTTTTCTCTATTTCTAGCTAACCAACTGCCTCATCTACCTAAGTTCAAGCTAAAGATGATGAATACACACTAAAATCACAAGCACAAGTGCAGCAAAAGCACATATGTCATGCAAAAACTTACCATCATACCAAGTGTCCAACAAGAACATTCCTGACAATGGCACTAAAAGTGTTCACATTGTAGACCTGCACACTAAATCATCGAGCCATGGAGTGGCTTATCAGTGGTATGAGGACCACACTCTGCAAGATGAAAATACATCCACAACAAAAGAGAGAGCAAACACAAGCATAGAAATCGACAAATGCATGCATGCACACACACTCATGAGTAGACAAGGGGGAACGATATCCAAGAATCTCTTGCATTGCTCAAGATAAGAGTAAAAATTAGCTCATAAGAGTTCTAGAATCAACAAGTTATTCACAAGCTCACACAAGCTAACCTTTACAAATGAGAGCTTTTTCACTTTTGTAGTTTTTAGAAGAGCTTTATCCACACTATAATGTCTATTCTATCTTTAAAATTTGGTTCTAGAGGCTATTTGGAGGTCGAAACAATATCAAAAAATAATGATTGGTATGGAGATTCATTTAATACCCATAAAGCGTTAGTACTAATCAAATTTTACAATGTCAACTTGATTATCACTCAATTATTATTTTATGCCAAAAATAAGCATTTTTACAAGTATTTTGGGCATAATTTGGGGAAGTACATAATCTAAAGAGCTTTTGGGATGGGAAAATTTGGTAGACTCCTCCATTGTTTGCTTCCATGCAAATATTTCCCTTTGCCTCATCTTTAACCCATTGATCAGCGATTTAGCCACAATGAATTTGACTTTCACTTTTTTGTTACTTTCTAGAGCTTCCTCCAACAAAAACTTATTCCCAAAGTAACTTGGGATGCATGTTGCTTCCTCGCATATAAATGCAGATTGAGTATCCTTGACATTCATGAAATTGCTTACAATCATGTGGGGCTATGAGGATGGTTAAGGTGTGGATTGGGATGCATGTTGCTTCCTCGCATATAAATGCAGATTGAGTATCCTTGACATTCATGAAATTGCTTACAATCATGTGGGGCTATGAGGATGGTTAAGGTGTGGATTGGGATGCATGTTGCTTCCTCGCATATAAATGCAGATTGAGTATCCTTGACATTCATGAAATTGCTTACAATCATGTGGCTATGAGGATGGTTAAGGTGTGGATGACTGCTTTGAGTATCCTTTACATTGAGAATATTGCCCATAATCTTGTGGTTATAAGGATGGTTAAGGCGTGGATGACTACTATACTCCTTTTAATTCAACACAAATGGATCAATGCACTTCTACAAAGGTCCTATGAAGAATCATAACCTCCTCTCCCTCCTCTTCTTTACAATCAAACTCAAGCCTCAAGGATTATTATTTATCTAATCCTATTTTTTGGCATAGAATAAAGAAAAAAATGGGAATGTGAAGATGTCATAAGAATTAGACAAAGAGTTTCTATTTGGTTCGCTATCTTTGCAATGACACCCATTTGAGAAGTAATGGTACATAGAAATGGAAAGCTATGTAATAAGGGTTTTCTAAATTGGAAAGGCATGTGAAACCAAACTAGAAAAAAGTGGATTTCACTCGAAGAGATTGATCCAAGGTTCATAGAATAATGTGAAATAGGATGAGAACTTGGAACACATATATGATGGACTTATTCATAAAAAGACTTCTCTAGAGAGGTGGTTGCCTTATCGATGATATTCCCCGATTCCATAGAATAGATTGTGTAAATTTTGATGAACATATCTCTCTTTCCCTAAAAAATCCATAAGCTCCCTCTTCAACACTCAAGTAATTCTATTTCTAAAAGTGATGGAACTTAGACGAAACATGAAATTAAGAGGTCTATGGACATCCTATGGATTTCTTTCCCTTCTCTTTAACCCTTATTGAGCTACATTGATAGCTTTCTCACTGAGAGATTGGCTTCCAATAATTTTTTCCCATATATACCATCGAGCTTTTTGATCTTTTTGCTTATTATGATCTTGATTTCTTTGGACCCAATTAAAAAACCACCACTCATCAAGCCTAAAAATGGAAGGTAGACTTCATTTTTCATCTACATGACCAAAAATTAGGTTGGTCTTCAAGAGAGAAACATACTTTTGTTTTCAACCTTCTATTGGTAACCAAATTTAGCATGTTATTCAATGAAATGTAGCAATTTTTTGGCCTTCGCACAATGTTAAAGTTTTAAAACGACTTTGAATTTTTTTCTTAAAGAAGAAAAGATTGATTAACAAAGGAGAAATATACAAGCCCTCTTGACAAGGGGATGAAGGCATGTTGGAGATAGAGACTCATTGAAGGAGTTTTTGAAGGCCAAAGAGAGAGAACATGGTTGGGGTTGTGAAGAACTAAAACAGAAAGCATGATGAATGCGCTCAAACAATATAAAGGGCTGATGGGTTCCACAAATTTCCAAAACAATCCCTCAAATTGGTCATTTTTATGTAAACTATCACCTTTAAAAATATGTCTTGAAACTTTTGTTGTAGTTAACTCCATATTTGTGGAAGTGCAGGAGCTCAAGCTTGAGGACTAATTCCTAAAATTTGAGGATTTTTCTAAATTTTTTTGCACTCGAATTGGATCTCAAATAAGGGTTAGGAACTATTTTTAATTAGGATAGACATTAAAGTGCAAAGAAGGTCACTTTTTAAATTTGCTTGTAAAAGTGAACAAACACTCATTTGAGATCTTGTTCAGTTTCTATTTTGATCAAGTCTAAGTTTCTTGGGAGTTTTTGTGTCTTTCCCTTGAGTGAGGCTTTCTTATATATGTGTGAATGTATGCATGTGTGTGAAACTCCTTGTGTGTTTGTCAACGACTCATATCATGATGAAAGCCTTCATACCACCAAATTGACTTTTATATTCATACCACCAAATTGACTTTTATATTGAGAAATTCTAAGCAAGAATCAATTGCTTGATGCAAGTTGGTATGTGTGTCGTATGAGCGGGTTTACATCGAATAGAGTCTTCGAATAAAAACTCACAAATGTGCGATAACCCAAGACATAATGAGCCTTTGGAAGAATACATGGAGAGGAGTCTACCTCTTCAACTACTAAACTTGTATTGATGATGAAAAGATTGAAGAGAGAAGTCTTTGGGAGGACTTCATACACATATAATAAATAGCAACGTGATATATAACACACTAATGTCTACCACACCAATGTAGTACTCACTTTCTCATAGTAAGTAGGGACATTGCATATCTCAGGTAGAAACACGTGGCAATAGCTATGAGGATTTCACACATTTTTCCCCATAAATTCATCTACTTCTACATGAACATGAATTGAATTAATTATAAAATATAATAATCCAACTAAATGAGATGTCACACATTTTCTCCCATGAATTCATCTACTTCTACATGAATATAAATTGAGTTAATTATAAAATATAATAATCCAGCTAAAAGTGGTAGCCTTTAAAGTAGTAAGACGCAAGCTTGCTACATAGGGAAGTAAAAAAAAAATCCACCCAAAAAAAAGCTTTTAAGTTTTTAAATTATGAATATGCAATCATTACAACTGTCTGTTAGTTAATGCAGTAAAAGTGTTAGTTAATGCAGTAAAAGTATAAGGCATACATGCATGGAAACAAACATAGAAACCACATAAACACACGCCAACAAACATATTTCAATAGCGCACATAAGAACATGTGCACACGTACACACATAACACACACATGCATATGAGCACTCAACGTCAATAAACATCTTATAAATGCACTCTATAACATTTAAATTGGTACTATAAACATGTGCACATACCATAAACATTTATGCACTCCGACACATTTAGAATGACATTACAAACATGTGCAGATACCACACATAGTATAAATGCACATATCACGCATAATATAAATGCATTCCAATACATTTAAACTGATACTACAAAGATGTTCACATACTACACATTGATGCACTCCAACACATTTAGAATCATACTACAAATGTTTGTAGCATATCATCACACGTACACATATACTATTTGTACATATATGCACACATACTTGGTATCTCTCTCTCACACAAACATACATACATACACAAACACATTTTCAAACGATAACCAAAATTTTTATTGATGTTTTTAAAAGAAGGCTCAATGAGAATATTGAATTTTATATGATATGCACACATACATGATATCATATAGATACATATTGTTGCTTCATACTCTTGATGACTCCCTCCATTTTGGAGTTATCTTTGCAAAGGTTCAAGTGGGTGCAAGGAGATCTATCTCCTCTGTACCACCCGTGTTCTTTCTATTACTTCTCTCCCTCTCTAATTACCCATAAAGTGTAATACTCATGTTCTCTCATACGGGTGCCACTTGGCACTCATGTGAATATCATACTCAATAAATATAAGAGATGATTCACACCTTTTACTCATGACTAATGAGTGATACTCCATGTGTCATTTTATTCCCCTTAATTCCATTTTTGTCCTCAAAAATGGCATTGGAAGGTTTGGTAGATAGAGAGAAATAATAGAAATAACACTCCCACTATATCCCCATGTACCCCATGTACATGATCATATCTCCATGTTGTTTCCCCGTATCCTTCTCCTTAAGAGGACTCTTGGGAAGGTAATATATAACTGGGAAACCGTCTCTAAATGGTGCTAACCTGCTCATATGTGGCACTATCTTCTGAACTATCTTTCCACTTTACTAGGCACTCTTTATATAAGTGACTTCTCGTCCGTTTCTCTCGAGTGCGTAGTATGCTCTCAGGCTCATGTGGAATAGATTGAACAAAAATAGGCTCTACTACCTCACTATATGGAATGATGTTGTCAGATTCACCTAGCCTTTTCTTAAGCTAACTAACATGAAAAAGTGGATGGATTTGATTATTCTCTGGAAGTTGGAGCTGGTAAGCCATCTTTCCTATTCTCTTAAGTATTTGGAAAGGTTCACAATACATAAGAGATAATTTTGGACAAGGTCTCATTTTCATGGTTTCAGATATAGATGGAACTCTAAGATAGACTTGCTCTCCTACCTCAAAGTTGATGTCTCTCCTTTGAGGGTTAGCATAGGCTCTAGCTCTATCCTGAGCTCTCTTAATATTGTCCTTAACAATCCTAAGCATATTGTTCATCTCTTCCAAGAAATCCTTTGCAGCTTGAACTTTCTCATTCTGCAATGCTACTGCATAAGGAGCTCTTGGTTGAAACCCATACATAAGCATAAATGGACTATGCCTAGTGGAAGAGTGCTCGGAACTATTATATACAAACTCTACTATAGGTAAGTACTCTTCCCAATTATTTGGCCTTTCATTTACATATGTTCGAAGCATATCCTATAGGATTTGGTTAACCCTCTCTGTTTGCCCATCCGACTGTGGATGCTCGGTTGTACTCATGTTAAGCTTCGTATCCAACCTTTTGAAGACTGCTCTCCAAAAGTGGCTAGTAAACTTCCTATCCTGATCAAAAACTATGTCTAAAGGAAGACCATATAGCCAGTATAGGTTCTCTACAAAAAGTCTAGCCAAATAGGTGTCTTCACTGTTGTACATGTTGGAATAAACCTAGCCATTTTGGTTAACCTATCCACAATTACTCAGACTGAGTCATGCCCTCTCTATGTCTTAGGTAATCCGACTATAAAGTCCATGAAGATACTCTCCCACTTCCCATCAGGAATATCCAATGGGTGGAGTGGTCCTCCAATCCTCAACCTTTCAGCTTTATTGACCTGGCAATTAGTGCACTTAAGCATGTATTCTAGGACATCCTTATGAAGTCCAGGCTAGTAAAACTGCCTCTTAACAAGATCACGATTCTTGTTAACTCTTGGGTGTCCTGCACTAAGTGTGTCATGACACTCATACAAAATGTGTTGTCTCATCTCAAAATCTCTAGGGACACACACCTTACCTTTTTATAATAGATATCCATCATGGACACTATAATTCTCCCACTTGAATCCTTCTTGAGTACCCGCCGATACTCCATTCTCACTAGAAACCCATATATCACAATCCCCATTCTCTATGGCTTCCCAAATCTCGGAATATGTAGGATCAAGCCTACATTTCCATCTGATGGACTCAAGTAGCTCACTAATGATCTGAGTAAAACTCATTCCATTGAGCATAGTCATGCAACTAAGTGAATCAGCCACTACATGAAACTTTCCCTTCTTGTAAGCTCATAATCAAACTCTTGAAGGGTCTCTGCACATCGGGCCTTACGACCTTTAAGGTCTATTTGATTAGAGGGCCACTTAATGCTCTCTTGATCAAACACTATCGTAACTTTGGCACCATATAGATAATGACGCCACTTCTTCAAAGCATGGACAATTGCATACAACTCCTTCTCATAGGTCGAGTAATTCTTTTGAGCCGGTTCTATTTTCTTTCTCTCAAAAGCTATTGGTCGGCCATCTTGAACTAAAATTGCTCCTATGGCAAAATCACTCACATCAGTCTCAACCACAAAGGGTTTATTGGGATCTACTATATGTAAAAGTGGAGCTATAGCAATTGCTAATTTCAATCTCTCCATATTTTGCTTCTGTTCATCTCCCTAATGAAAGGCTTTCCCTTTCCCTTTAAGTTGTTCCATCATCGGGACAACAATTTTGGCATAATTCTTAGTGAATCTTTGATAGAAGCCTGATAAACCTAGGAAGATCTGTAGCTCTTCTAGGTTCCTTGGATGTGGCCATTCCCTAATAGCCCTTACTTTTTCAAGATCCATCTGGATTCCATCCTAGGAGACTATATGTACAAGACATCTAACCTCTATTTTGAAAAATTCACACGTTGATTCCTTAGCAAAGAGTGAATCAACAGTGATTTTTATCACTATTGTAACATATGTAATATAGAAAAAACCCTTTTCTTAATTTCTAGCTCCATTTTGTGCAAGCCGAGGAGTCCTCGAGCTTGAGGAGCTTAGGTAGAATGAGAGTATCAATTTTGGTTATTTTTAGACACCGTTTACCCTTTCAAATAGCATCTAGGACCTATTTTTTAACTATGCTGGTCACTAGATGTGAAACCGGTCAAAACTAGTCTAGAAACTATAAAAAGAGCTAGAGAGCTCATTTTTGAGGTTGGTTAGTGTGAGCTTAGAGCTATTTTGAGCTTGTAATTGAGATCTTGAGCAATAGAGTTGATTTCTCACCTTCCATTGTGTCTTGCTTGTCTCTTCTTAGTGTGTGTGTATGTGTGTGTGCATCTCTATGCTTCTCACCTTCACTCTCACTTCATCTCACATTCACGATCTTCATATCACTCCTATCTCTTCCGCGGATTGACATTAAGGAGGTGGAGCTTCTTAATGTGGTTCTCACCATTGTGCTAGAGCAACACCAAATTTGGCGTCGTTGCCGGGGATCGAGTCTAAGACGAATGTGTGATGGTAAGAGTATAGCAAGAAGTGGCGTTGGAAGGTAAAAATTTTAGTTTTTTGTTGTTGTTTTTAGTTAGTTTTTAGTGTTTTTCACCTCCCCCACACTCCATCTTCATCACCGCATCATCATCTCCAACTCCAAAATAATCAGAAAATTCACCATATCCACCCATTCTCCTCATTTCCCCTCAAGAGTGAGAGAGAGCTTTTATGCTTGTGTGTACCTTTGTTTTCTTGAGTTTTCTTGCAGGTACAAAGCTCCAGTGCATCAGGGAAGCTGCAAAAAGGTAAGAAATGTACTCTCTGTCAGAAATTGCTGACTGTGTCAGACCATCGCGATGGTCTGCAAAGTTCGGAATTTGAGGAAGGCGACCACACCGGCGTGTAGGCGACCCTTGCGCATCTACGAATCCACATACGCATTTCAGAAATTCACAGTTTGGTGGACCATCGCGATTGTGTCACACCATCGCGATTGGCTCACGCCATTGTGACGGCTCGGTCGGACCATCGCGACGGTCTCACGCCATCGCGACGGTTCACTTGAACCATCGCGACGGTTCGCTGACCATCGCGACGATCCCGTCGACCCCATGCCATCGCGATTGGCCCATGCCATCGCCTCAATAGTGCCACGTGGCAAGTTAGACCATCGCGATTGCTCACTAGCCACGCCATCGTGACGAGACCCTTACACCATCGCGACAGCTCAAATTTTGGACCATCATGATTGGCTCATGCCATCGCATCTGTGACCATCGCGACGGTTCACTTCGGACCATCGCGACGGTTCACGTTGACCGTTGACTGACGCCATCGCGATTGTTCACTCAGTCGGACCATCGCGACGCCTCACCCCGACCATCACGATTGCTCACATTTAGACCATCGCGACCGTGCACTTCAGACCATCGCGACGGTTCGCACATCACGCCATCGCGACGGTTCGCCTAGACCATCGCGACGGTCCCAGACCATCACGATCATCTCAGACCATCGCGATTGTCCACCCCAAATGCAAATTTTAGGGTTTGATTTTTTGACCAATTTTGGGGCTATTTTTGAAAAATTTTTGGATCATTGCACTCATAGGAGGCCCCTTAGCTCATAAGTGAAGAAAAACTTGTATGTGAGTTTTCACTCCCCAGAGCCTAAACGCTCATATCTTCTTCATCCAAAGTCCGTTTTTTGAGCTTAATAGCTCGTTAGAAAGCTCTCTACGAGTACTACGTGACCTCAATTGTTTTTTTTCATAAAGAATACGTGGGTTTTTACATAAGCTAATTTGAGGTTGAACATCAGGGGGACTAGGAGAGAAAAGGGACCTTGGGAAGAAAATTTTTGCCAAAAGTTAAGGGACTTTAAAAGTGTATAAACTCAAGTGCTTGATCATCTATTTGTGATATTGGTCTAATATTGGATTTTTCCAGATCTAGCAAAGGCAATCAAGGGCAACCAAAGCAAGGCAGTGAAGGGCATAAAGCTTGGGAAGCACGGCTTCTTGGTACCACGGCCAGATTCCCCACCAGAGCTCCCAGCCTATGAAGAAAATGTGACCATCCCGGTGGAGGAAACATTTGAAGAAGCCTACGAACCACAACCCATCCCAGGCGGACGAGTCACGATTGAAGGCCAGATGACGTATGAACTTCCAACCCCCGCATGGATGAAGACAGTGGAAGAGCTTGGAACCACCCACTCAGCACGAGTAGAGGCGCAGCTGCACGCAATGGCAATGATTGAGGAAAGAATTTTACTGTCGCCCTACTTCGCTCACTTGGCCCCTCGCAGATATATATCAGGGCATGAGTTACAGTATAAACCTTACTTTATGTTAATGGCCGAGTATCAGTTGGCAATAGAGAAAGAAACAGGCAAGAAACCGCCTCACGCTACTTAGTTTGAGCCTGATGATTTGCCACTGGATGCGCAGCAAGGAGAGATTTATCAACCAGAGTGGCGTAAAGATCTTTTACAAGAATATCCTAAGATGATGAGCACTTGGGTAAAGGCATCACTACATTTGAAATATATCCGTGTTGGGGACCAGTGCCACGTCGCCGCTCCTGGAGAGCATTTGCTATTAAAGTACAGAACAACAAGCAGTGCCAGGATTGGTTGAATTATCCATATTTCAAGCCACCCATCGAACTACCAACAGTGGGATATATGATGGCCACGATTCGTCACTGGCTCCCTCGCTTGAAACGTATGGATGATATCGCAGCGCACATGACTGTCAAAATATTTGACATGATGCAAATGGTTTTTAAAGTCTTCCGACATGTCAAGGCACCTCATGTTAATACCCCAGGCTTCGAGCATGGCAATTTGGATCTTGCATATGACATGAGTACAACGCCATCACTACAGGTGTGTTATGCCTGGCATTGCAGAATCAAATACTTACGGGCATGCTACAAGCAGACTTTCGAAGAGATGTTCACAACCGGTTTTTGGGAATACCATTCAGAAGTGTTCATCAACAGGCCCACCCACCTCTTACACTTATTCGCCTGTGAATAGATGGTATATTCCACACATTATCGGCTCCCACCACCCGATGACCCGCAACCAATTGATTGGGAGAAACTCGAGGCAGATTTGGTCCGAGGCATTTGGATCTCAGAACACACCCTCGCTCAGGAACTACTACAGAACTACCTCCTACAGACCGCACAACAAGGTTCTGTCGAGGACGACAGAAGCGAGAGGGAGGGGGGTGTTGGCAGTAGCTAGAGGCACAGAAGACGCGGAAGCATGTAATGACGGAGCAGGGAGTCAGTCAGATCTTTTCTCAAAGAATTATGTTCTCAAATACTTTTCAAAAACCTCCAACAGTGATTTTTATCACTATTGTAACATATGTAATATAGAAAAACCCTTTTCTTAATTTCTAGCTCCGTTTTGTGCAAGCCGAGGAGTCCTCGAGCTTGAGGAGCTTAGGTAGAATGAGCGTATCAATTTTGGTTATTTTTAGATACCGTTTACCCTTTCAAATAGCATCTAGGACCTATTTTTTAACTATGCCGGTCACTAGATGTGAAACCGGTCAAAACTAGTCTAGAAACTATAAAAAGAGCTAGAGAGCTCATTTTTGATGTTGGTTAGTGTGAGCTTAGAGCTATTTTGAGCTTGTAATTGAGATCTTGAGCAATAGAGTTGATTTCTCACCTTCCATTGTGTCTTGCTTGTCTCTTCTTAGTGTGTGTATGTGTGTGTGCATCTCTATGCTTCTCACCTTCACTCTCACTTCATCTCACATTCACGATCTTCATATCACTCCTATCTCTTCCGCGGATTGACATTAAGGAGGTGGAGCTTCTTAACGTGGTTCTCACCATTGTGCTAGAGCAACAAGGGCCATTCTCCCGACCTTGCGGAGAGAGCCGGAATGCATCAGAGAAGGTGTGGAGAGTAATTAGGGTACTGGATGGTAGTGAAGTGATGGGCCAACTCTGCTCTGTAGCAGGTGTGGCAGCAATGGCGGCAATTATCTGGGCATAGAACGGGTGGCAATCCACTGAATGTCAAGGCAATTCAACGAAATTGGCCAACCCGCGGGTGCGCAGGAACCCTCCTACCTCGGCAGGGAGTCCGTCACGGAAAGCGGCGAAGTTTGCCAGAGCTTCCATGGCGCACACACTAAAAGCAAGCAAACAGAGGGATGCAGAGAGTACAAATCACACAGACACAGTAGCGAGTCTCAGCGAAACAAAAAAGGTTAAGTAATAGTCGATGGCAATAAGCAATTGAAATTACTAATCATTGCGCGACGTTGAGATGATAACTTCTTAACTTCAGTATGCATGCATGGGCATAATGATAATGCAGGGCGGCTGTTGAGCATAATTAGGTAGCAAAACGAGGATATTTATAGACTTATTATATTTAACTCGCAAAAGAAAAGAAAAGAAAAGAAAAGGAAATGCAAAATACGCGACCAATCCGCGGAACGTTCAGTGCGGATCCGATGCTTGTTTATACGGCCGCAGCTTTGAACCATTTATCACCTTTGGAAGAGGTATTCCGGTCAAAGTAGTCAACCAAAAAGTGGCTGGGCCCACCTGCTCAGAAATCCGGTAGGGACCAAACCATCATAACTTGAATTTGCCAGCAAAGCGATTCGACTTTGCATTGTAAAAGAGTACAAGTTGCCCCACCGTAAAAACTGGAGTCTTTAGATATCGATCATGTGTTTCAACTTGTCTTAGCTGTACTTCCTGAATAGTTAGAAAACTTTGCCATCGATGCTCATCCAGTTCTCTGAGTGTATCCAACCGAAATAACAGAGATTCTTCAGGTAACAGTTTCTGAGTGATGGCTACACGTAAATTTGGGACAATGATCTCCATTGGTGCTATGGCTTCCAATCCATAAGCTAGTTTGAAAGGGGTTAATCCTATTGCTACCTTGTATGTAGTCTGGTATGCCCATAATACTGCAGGTAACAGTTGATCCCATCTTTCCGGTGCTTCCAGAATGAGTTTTCGAAGCATATTCAACAAGGTTTTGTTTGTACTTTCAGCCAAACCATTAGCACGAGGATAATAAGGGGAACTGAATTTATGGGTGATCTGAAAAGAATGTGTGAGTACTTTCATTGAATTATTAACAAAATGCATTCCTTGATCTGTAACAAGCTCTAGAGGTAAGCCAAAACGCGGAAAGACATCTTTCATTAGACACTTTGCCACCGAAACAGCTCTGGCAGACCTTAAAGCCCAAGCTTCTGCCCATCTGGTTGCATAGTCTGTACAGGTCAGAATATAACGATTATTACTGAGTATTGCTGGCGGTGTAATAGGTCCGATAAAATCTAGACCCCACTTCTGAAAAGGTTCCAACGGCAAGATAGGTTGTAGAGGGAAAAAATGGCGGTGTAAAGGTTGTCCAGACCTCTGACAAGTATCACATAGTTTGACAAACTGAGATACATCCCTGTACATAGTAGGCCACCATAGTCCACTTTGCAGAATTTTCCTGTGCGTTAAATCTGCTGCAAAATGCCCACCGGAAGGAATTGAGTGAGCCAATGTAATGACTGAATTAACTTCATGTGGAGGAATACAACGAAGTAAAACTCCAGTGTGATCCTTATAGTATAATTCCCCAGCAATCAACCGAAATCGGCGATTGTAGACTGCAATTTTCCTATGTATTGTAGGAGAACTCTGAGAAGGAAGGCATCCATCAGTAAGAAAGGTCAATATCTGATCATAATATGTAGATGGCATAGGTGGGTCTGCAATTTCATCATTAGTTGGTTCAGAAACATAAATTGCTGGTGTTGTATCATCTACACCGACCGGAGCTTCACCGGAATCTAAACGAGAAAGGAAATCTGCTAATGCATGTGAACTGCCGGGCCGATGAATAACTTCGTAATCAAATTCTTGTAAGAGCAGAACCCAACGCGCTAATCGACCACCTAAATGCTGCTGCCGTACCAGGTAGACAAGTGCAGCATGATCTACATGAAAAGTAAATTTATGGCCAAGTAAATAATGCCTGAACTTCTTCACAGAATATACTAAACCCAGACACTCCCTTTCAGTTACAGAGTAATTCTTTTCAGCAGGGGCAAGTCTTCGACTCGCGTAGTACACAGGCCTGAACCACTTATCCGTTTGTTGCATTAGAACACTGCCAATGGCAATATCTGATGCGTCTACAAAAACATGGAATTGGCGTTCCCAATCAGGTGGTTGTAGAATTGGTATACCTGTGTTAATAAACACTTTAGACGATCAAATGCTATCTGGCATTCATGAGTCCATTCAAATTGTCGAGGAGTCTTGGTTATTAATCGGTTCACTGGTATCGCCAAATGAGCAAGCCACCGTAAGTGTCGACCATGCCATCTTACTTGACCCATGAAGCGCATTACTTCCTTAGGTGTAGTGGGCACAGGTGCTTCTAATTTTATCTGGATCGACCTGTATACCCTGTGCAGATACAATGTGGCCAAGTAGCCTTCCACATGAAACTGCAAACACAGATTTGTTTGGGTTCAGACAGAGTCTGTATTCTCTGCACTTCTCAAAGCAACACCGTAAATGGAACAAGTGTGCTACCATCTTACCAAATAACGAAAAATCATCAAGATATACTTGCATAAAAGAGGTAAGATACGGTGAGAATATTTCCTGCATGCATCTTTGAAAATTACTAGGGGCATTTCTTAATCCAAACCACATAATAGTACACGCAAAAACACCCCAATTGGTAATGAAAGTGGTCTTCGGTATATCCTGTTCAGCCATTCTGACTTGATTATACCCACTGTATCCATCTAAGAATGAATACATTTCATGTCCTGCTACTCTGTCGAGCATCGTGTCAAGAAAAGGTAGAGGAAATGGATCAGGAACTGTAGCTGCATTCAGTTTCCGGTAATCCACACATATTCGCAGCTGATTATTCTTTTTAGGAACAATAACAATTGGTGAGATCCATTCAGCGTGCTCTACTGGTACAATGAATCCGACTTTGAGTAGCCTATCAAGCTCTGCCTTTACCTGTGATGCATAGTTTGGATTCATCCTGTAGCTGGGTTGTTTGATTGGTTTTGCTTCCGACATTAGCATAACCCTATGTTGGTAGATGCGAGGGTCCAAACCCTTCATATCTTTGTAATCCCATGCAAAAACGTCAGAGAACTCTCGGAGTAGCTGGATCAAGTCTGCTTGAAATACTTCCGGTAAGCTTTCCTTCATCTTGACAAGATGCGGATTTTCTTCATCTCCTAAATTGTAGGGGATCAACTGATCTTCTGGAACATAGAATTGTCGGGACTTCTCTGTATCATCAGCTGGCTTAAAAAGTTATTGTAGATTAGCGTGATCTATTGCAGCAGTATCTTCTTTCTTATCTTCTTCTATTACAGGCATCACCGTACAAATTGCCAGATTCCAATTATCTACAACAGATTGTAGATCTATAGTACCTAAAAAAATGAGATCTTCATTATTCTTCATAAAGGCTTCTTCCTCATCATCAGATAGACCATCCATCATGTAGACTGGCTCTGCTACGTAGGGTCTGGCATGGAGTTCACATGGCTGAATGGCATCTAATTTAACCACATACTTTCGGTGGTTATCTTTAAAAGTTAATTCCTGTGCGGACCAATCTTGAATGACTTTGGCCTGCTTCAGCCACGGTCTACCGAATAGTAGATTGTAATCAAGACTAGATTCTGTTAACTCTAAGATTACAAAAGTCATGTGAAATGTAGTTCCCTATAAAGTGATTGAGATATTTCTTACGAGTCCTACTGGATGAACTCTGGATTGATCTGCCATTCTAACAAAAAATTGAACAGGTTCTATTTCCGTCCATCCTAACTTTTTACATAGTGTGGCGGTAGCAATATTTACACCAGACCCTCCATCAATTAGTACTTGATCAATTTTATGATTTTTGTACCATACCGTAATTAAAGGAATCGAATGATCGATCGAAGAGTCAGTTTCTGGTTGTACTATTGCCGTTGTTGGAATGCAGGCAGACTCAAAACTAAACTGTTGCTGAAATTGCTGGCGGACTCCTGGTACTAGTGCAAGTAACTGCCCAAGAGGGAGAGTAATGGATGCTTTAGATAAAATTTCCCAGGCCTTATGTGATTGAATTGTATTTTCCACAGATTCTGAAGATGATGCGCCTGCTGAAGATGATGTGCCTGCTACTAGATTAGAATCTTGTTTTTGTGTTTCTTCCTTGGTTAACGGAGCCTGGGTCACCGGAATAGGATCTGGGAACACTGGAGGTTCTGTCGTGGTCCATTGACTAGCTTTGTCATATGTTCTTTGCTGTTCTCGGATGCCTGGTTCAAATATTTCAGCTACTGGTTGTAACGGCTTACTGGATCTGGTCTGAACTACTGCAGCTTGTGTTTTTATTGGTGTGATATGAACCAGAGTAGTCATTGGATTCTAACGTTCTTTTTTCATCTGATCATACTGTTGCATCTTTATAAAATCTTCTAATGTGGCCAAATTCACCGCAAAAATGGCAGTGAGGTGGTGGCAAATTAGTATTTTCATGTGCTGGTCCTGCCTGCCAACGGTTTGCATTGTAGTGATTATTTCTCTGTCCTCTGCAATTTCGATATCCCTGCTGCTGGTTGTTTCTCATTTGAGGTGGTACATAGTGATTGGCTGGCTGTCCTGGTTCCTATATAATAGCATTTAGTGTTGCTATTCCCTGCACTTTGGCATTGTATGCGCAGTTTTCGTGGTATGTCCGATCATATTGCAGATAGCGCAAAACGTGCACAAGTGGCACTAGTATGGCCTGAATTCTTGCATGTGGTGCAGTACATCTATTTGGTCGGATCTTCTGCAACATTTTTATTTGCTTTTAACCATTCCAAGTCTTCTATAAATCCTCCAACCTTGTTTTCAAGCTGCAAAGCCATTGCAATTACCGCATCTAGTGTCATTGCTCCTACACAGCGTATGATCATGATCTGTTTAAGTTGTGGAGTCAAACCATTGATAAACCATTAAGTGATAACGTCATCTGGCAGGTTGGCATGTGCTGGTGGTAATTGCCTCAAATGAGTTCTGAATAGGGTGGCATATTCCTACATTGTTTGATTCATCTTTTGTCTATTGTTTTGCAGGTAATCGAAGATTTTGGCTGGGTTCTTCTTTAGCCTAAATCTTTGCAAAAATGCATCCCTTACCGCTTCATAGGTGCCGAAATGGTTAATATCATATTTTGTAAGCCACCTGGCTGCTTCATCAACCAATGTAGATTGGAAGACAATAGCTTTATACGCCGGATCAGGTGGATGATTGAGCACTGCGTAACTTATCTCAAATGTGCGTACATGAGCATCTGGGTCATCACCTGGAAATCCATCGAATTTAGTGTACATTACTCCTGTTGGAGTCGGCCTGGGTGGACATAGTTGTTGTTGTTGTTGCTGCTGCTGCTGTTGTTGTTGATGTTGTTGTGGTTGTTGTTGTTGTGGTTGTTGTTGTTGTCCACTCATCTTGCTAGCGTTTGTATTGTGACTATCTTCTGTAACTTGAAGCTGAATATCTAAACCGTCGGAATTCGTATTGTCAGCCTGTGCACTCTTCGGCTTGATAATATTGTTTAGTATGTTTCGGATTTTAGCTTCGAATAAGCTACCTTCTTTCTTGATATCAAATGTAGGAAAGCTTACTCCAAATAGCGGTGACTGGACTGAAGATTCACCAAGAAATGGTAAATGGTCACCGGAAAACGGTGAACTTTCAGCAACTGGTACTGAAATAATATCGGAAGGTGTCAAATTTTTACCAGAACAAGGTGCTTTTCCTCCTTCACTGATTTCTTTGGCTAAGACGTTTCTTTCCGCAGATAAATTCGAATCTTGACCTATTGGTGTTAAATTAACTTCATGCGGCGTCTTGGTAGACTCTGGAGTTACTATATTTTTGACAAACTGTGCCGAAATCACACCGAAATCTGCCAGAAATGTAGTACGTTCCACCGGAATATTATCGGAATCACTACTAATGTTCTTTGCTTCCTTGGCCACTGGGTGAAACCTATCTATGCTTTTACCTCCTAGAGGCGTCCTTAGCAAATTAGGTACCCAAGGCTGTTGGTTCTTCGGATACGTTTCACCGGATCGAGTAACCGGCATGTATCATCTTTTGTACTACTTGCGTACTAATACTGTTGATTCACAATCTATAGTCGCGTTTCCACAATCGATTTGCAACAATCTGATTTGTTGCCACCTTCCCACAGACGGCGCCAGTGTTAAACGCGGGTCTAACTGTCAGAAGCCCGTTTAAACAATTATTGGGTTCTTGGGAGTGGAAGGGGTCTGTTAGACAGAGGGCCTATGCTTGATTTTCCCCAATTACTCACTTCAGACAGGAATATACTACTGTCCAAGAATTCTATCCAGAATTTGTTTACACTTTTCACAGTCCTATAGTTCACAATCAACTCTTCCAAAGTTACCGAACACACACAACACCAGACTATTCAGGATCGCGTTACAGAATTTCTTGATTAACTCAAGAACTGTTCCGAATACAAACTTCTGTAACACTAGGGACAATAACAGTAATCCAACCTTCACCGAATAGATACAAACAATCAAACAAAACCGAAGACACAGACAAACTCAACAGTCTCAGACACACAGTACTGAAGGTCCAGTACGCAACTTAAGAAGACCTTTATTGTAGCTTAAACTTTACCATATGAGGACATACCTCAACACCGAAGACAACACAATACGAATCAGAGTCTCAGAAACACTACCGCAACTACACAGACTTCATCAGCACGTTACTGCACATTACAAGAAGAGAGACACCACGATACACATAATTAATAGAACAAATGCAACAGAAACCCCGCAAAATAACTCGCTCAGACAAACAGTCGGGTGATCTCACTGAACATCTATGAAATTCACAAACAGAACAGGTATCGATAGATAACAAGATAGAATAAGAACGAGACACTCAGAATTGCTCAACAAACACCACAACAACGTCCGCTCAATCACCCAGACAGACAGTCTGGTGAGCCCAACGAACGTCACTCAAGCGTCTCTTTTTCATTGCTTTATATAAAGATTACAATCGTCTTGTAACAACCTTTCACTCGTGCGGACAAGATTTAGTTTTTTTTTACAACTGCCAATCCGGCGGCCGACTAACAACATATTACCTCGTAGTGCAGTTTCTTCTCTTCACTCGAGCCTGCCCCTACAGGGAATACTATCACATGTGCCAACAACTCCCCTTAATCGTCATGGGAGTTGGTAAGATCATTCTGACTACTGTTGATGATAGTTCTTTCACTTTGTCAGATGCTTTATTTGTGCGAGGGATCAAGAAGAATCTATTATCAGTTTCGGCTTTAGCCAAGATTGGCTTGGTTGTGAAATTTGTTGATGATAGGTGTACAATTCATGATCTGTCAAATGGCGATGTGATTATTTCCTCTGGCATTTTATGTCATGGGCTGTATAAGCTCATAGACTATGAAAGATCTGTGAATGATTCAGCATGAGCAGTACATGATTCTTAGGCTATGTCAGATGCAAAGCTTTGGCAAAAATGCCTGTAGAAATCTGATATGGTGTCTTCTTTACCAAGCACTCGGAGAACATGTCTGTGAAGGCTGTATTTTGGGCAAAATGCAGTGTTCCTCATTCCCAAAAGATGGTTCTGTTCGAGCTACGCAGAAATTGAAGCTTGTTCACAATGATGTATGCGGTCCTATGCAAACACCCTCTTTTGGAAATTATCTTTACTTCGTGACTTTCATTGATGATTTTTCCAGGCATGCATGGGTATATCTATTGAAAGAAAAGTCTGAAGTGTTTATGCGCTTCAAAAAGTTTTTGGTTTTGGCTAAAAATTTGTCAACATGTAAAATGGGCACTCTCCATTCTGATCAAGGGGGGAATAATTGTCTTCATACTTTAACACATTTCTTGCTAAACGTGGGATAAAACACTGGTGTACAGTGTCGTATACACCTCAACAGAATGGAGTTGCTTAACAGAAGAACATGTCATTGTTTATCTTTTATGGCTAATCTAATTTATTAACCAATCTATACAGGGGTTCTTGGGATGGTCATGGGTCTATAATACAGAGGCCCTTTATGTATTTTCCCAATCACTGATTAACTTCTAACTATTACCACAGATTCGACTACCACTTGTAGTGCAAAAAAACTTCTTAACAATCACCGTAACCACATGCACAGAACTTCTACTGTTTATTTAGTATTACTGTTATAATCATGTGTTATTCTCCACGTTATCAACTATTAACCCTACCAAAAATAGTAGGAAATAAATTCGTCTAGTTTCTCATGGCTGGCATCTCTCTTTTTTCCATTAATGTTAAAGGTCTTACTGACCCTGTCAGACCCAAGATGGTGAATATTTGGTTGTCTTCTTTACCCAACTTGCCTAACATTTTGTGTTTGCAGGAAATTAAAATTGGAGGCGATTCCCTCAGCATTGATCATAATGTATAGTCCCCTAGATCTAAATGCTTTACTACCAAGCATTCTAATGGGAAAGATGGAGATGTTATTGGTTTGTCTCTATCTTTGCTCACACTTTTCTTTCCTATTCTGCTAGTAATTTTTACTAGTGATGTTGCATAAAGCTGGGTAAACCCTTTGATCTCTCTATTGTATCATTCTATGCTTCTAATAACTGTTGGAGATAGACGTCTGCGGAAGCACGCGACAACACAAGGAAGGAGAAGAAGCTTGGAGCACAACACACAATACTGAATGTAGAGAATGTACAAAGATAAGTAGCCCATTAGGGAAATAGGCATATATACAAGCCGAGGGAAAAAGACCTCCTAAAGAGGGAAAAAAGTGCCCCGATGGTCCTAGTGTGTTCACACACATGACTACCTAAATATATCAAAAAATCCCCTGTGGGAGTGATGTGGTGAACAAGGAGTTGGCACTCATGTATAAAGAAGTGCCAAGCTATCTGGAAATCAATCCAGAAAAGGAAGTAAGCCCAAAGCTTTGCAGAAAGTTTCAAACTTCTCCCTAGGTAGAGCCTTCATGAAAAGGTCTGCAATGTTCTCCTGCATGGGCACATATGTCAAGCTGATCTCCCCAGTAGAGAACCTCTCCCTGACATAGTGATAATGCACCTCAATGTGCTTAGTGCGAGCATGGAACACATGGTTCCTCGCAACTGCCATTGCGGTCTGACTGTCAGTGAAGATGGTGGTGGCAGAAGATTGACCAACACCCAGATCAGCCATAAGGCGGTTGAGCCACACACACTCAATAGTCGTTGTGAAAGTTGCCCTATACTCAACCTCACAATTGGAAGTGGCCACAGTAGGTTGCATCTTTCTCAGCCAAGATATACATGAGCTACCGCATGAAGCAAAAGCCACTAGTGGACACATGAGTGTCATAGCAACCAGCCCAATCAGAGTCAAAAAAAGCATGCAAATCTAGCGATAGTGATCCCCCCTTGGGATAAAACAACCCTAGTAGCCAAGTACCACTCAAGTAGCGAGAGATGCGCTTAACCGTCTACCAATGCTTGACTCCTGGGCAATGCATAAACTTGCTCATCTGTGAGACAACAAACTGAATATTTGGCCGAATAATGCATAAGTAAATCAAGCATCCAACAACCTGCTGATAGAGAATAGCATCAAATGCATCTCCAGCATCATGAAGAATCAATCATAAACCTGTCTCCATAGGAGTCGCAATAGGCTTATAGTCTTCAAGGCCAAAACACTGCAATAATGTGTCAATATATTTCGTTTGCCACAAAGTCATTCCACCATCAACTTGCATAAGGTAAATGCCCAAATAGTGATGCAAATGCCCCAAATCAGACATCTCAAATGAGGCATGCAAATCAACCTTAAAATCAGCAATATGCTTCTCAATAGGACCAGTGAGCAGCATGTCATCGACATAGACAACAATCATCAGAAACACATCATTAGCACACTTAACATATAAGGTGCTTTCAGTTGGATTGTTCTCAAAACCATGTGTAATCAGATAGGCATGTATCTTCTCATACCAAGCATGTGGTTCTTGCTTTAAACCATATAATGCCTTCTCTAACCTACACAACTGTTTTTCATGCCCTTTCTGCACAAAGCCACGGGGCTAAAAAACATACACTTCTTCATGCAAGTCACCATTCAGAAATGCAGTTTTAATGTCCAACTGATGTACATTCCAACCATGATGGGCTACAAGTGCACATATGCTCTGAACACTAGTCATACGGCATGTAGGTGCAAAGGTCTCATCAAAATCAATGCCTCTTTCCTGTGCATAACCCTTTGCAACAAGCCTAGCCTTATACCTGTCAATTGTACCATCAAGTTCATCCTTGGGCTTGTATACCCACTTAGTGCCAATGGCCTTCTTGCCAGGACGCAAGTCACATAAAGGCCAAGTACCATTCTTAATTATTGCATCATATTCAAATTGCATAGCAGCCATCCAATTTTCTGAATTTTCTGCTTCATCAAACGAAACAGGCTTAGTCTCATCATAGAGACTAGATGCAGCCATAGCATAGCAATCTGACACAAAAAAGGCACTATGAGAGCCTGATCAGGTACGATATGATAGAGGTGCATCTAATTTGCTGTCATGCAAGGTCTGCACCAACCATTTTGGCATAGTTCTTGCCTGCTCAATATCAGCTCTCTCATTAATAAGTGCATCATGTAAATCTGCATAAAAATGGAATGATCTGCATCATCACATGAAACCTGCAAAGTCTAAGAAGTTGCCTCATTAGCGCCATCACTAGACTGTGAAAAGAGGCAACAAAGTACCATACATGTCTTTGGAGCTAACAGATGTCTCCTTAGTACATGAAAGCAATGGATGAATTGCATCTTCCACAAAAACAACATCACTACTAACCAGAATGCGTTTAGTCTGTGGATGATACAGATGATAGCCTTTACTTTCTAAACAGTACCCAACAAAAATACATTTTACTGCTTTATCATCCAATTTTTTGCGATGTTGTTCAGGCACTAATGCATATGGCAAACAACCAAAAACACACAGATGAGCAACAGATGGCTTGCAATCATGCCAAGCCTCATATGGAGTGATAAAATGCAGTGTATTAGTGGGACACCTGATAAGTACATATGTTGCACACATGACAACCTCAAGCCAGAAACTATGTGGTAAAGCCTGACTCTTGACCATGCACCTCGCCATCTCCATGGGTGACCTGTTCTTTTGTTTAGCAACTCCATTCTGTTGAGGTGTATATGGCACTGTACACTGGTGTTTTATCCCAACCAGAAATGCATTAAAATCAGAAGACATATATTCCCCCCCTTGATCAGAATGGAGGGTGCCCATTTTACATGCTGCCAGAATTTCAACCAAAACCAAAAACTGTTTGAAGCACATGAACACTTCGGACTTTGCCTTCAATGGATATACCCATGCATGCCTGGAAAAATCATCGATGACAGTCACGAAGTAAAGATAATTTCCAAAAGAAGGTGTCTGCATAAGACCACAAACATCACTATGTCCAAGCTGCAATTTGTGAGTAGCCCGAACTGAACCATCTTTTGGAAAGGAAGAACACTGCATTTTGCCCAAAATACAGCCTTCACAAACATGTTTTCCAAGTGCCTCAAGTTTGGGCAAAGCGGACACCATTTCAGATTTCTGCAAGCATAGAAAACTAGCAAAATCAGATGACCAAAGCGTGCATGCCAAAGCTTTGCATCTTACATAGCCTGAGAATCATGTACTGCACATGCCAAATCATTTAGAGATCTTTCATAGTCTATGAGCTTATACATCCCACGACATAAAATGCCAGAAGCAATAATCACATCTCCATTTGATAGATCATGTACTGTACACCTGTCATCAACAAATTTCACAACCATGCCAATCTTGGCTAATGCAGAAACTCATAGCAGATTTTTCTTGATCCCTGGCACAAACAAAGCATCTGACAAAGTGAAAGAACTACCATCAGCAATAGTCAAAATGATGTTCCTACCTCCCATAATAGGATAAGAGGAGTTGTTGGTGCATGTAATAGTATTCCCTGTAGGGGCGTGCTCGGGTGAAGAGAAGAAACTACATTGCGAGGTAATATGTTTGGTCGCCCCACTGTCAAAGTACCAAACATTTGAGTCTATTGCAGACATGCACTGCTCATGAGAAGATGGGTCAAAACTGCAAACAGTAGTAAACACCCATTCTTCTTCCTGCACAAGATTAGCAGACTCTGTTTTTGGTGTAGAGGCCTCTGCAACAACCATTCCAGCCTCTTTCTTCTTTGCCTCTTTAGCAACCAGTTTTGGATAGTTCTTTATGATATGATCATTCCCTTTATAGTACTTGCAAAATAATTTCTGCTTTTCTGATTTCTTCTCATCTTTATCTTCCTTCTTCGAATGTGCAACATTTGGAGATTTCTGCTTACTAATTTAAGAGCTCCATTTTCCTTTGTCCTTTTGACTAGCCAGGAAAGCTTGATCTGCAACATGCATAATGGACCGATATCATGCATCCTTAGCTCTTATTAATGCCAATCTTCTTAAGTTTCCCTGCATAATGGATCATACCAAAATCATTTTTTCCTTCCATTTTAACACCACTAAGTCTCCTTGTAAAGCCTGGGAGAAGTCAGTTAAAGATATTCAACTCTTGTTCACTCACTTCAAGAAGCAAGCCAATGTGATTAGAGCCAAAAGAAGAGAATCTCTTCTGAACAAGTTGAACACTCTAGAGGTTAATAATCAAGAGTATCATGATATATCCTTGAGATTGTGCAAGGAGAGGTATCTTGAAGCTATCTATTCTCTTGCCTCTTCTAAAGAGTTTTGGAGGAGGAAGGTGGATAGAAACAACAAACATATGTTCTCATTGATGAAAAAAAAAGAAAGTTAGGGATTTTATCCCTCCAATTAAAAGAAAAGAAGGTGGGTATACTATCAACATTGAGGCGACTTTACAGGAGGCCAAAAGCTTCTTTACGGATGTGTTCTCTGGTTCTCCCAAGCAGAGGGAGGACATCCAGAGGGCCAGAGATACCATTGCCATGATAGTGAAGAAAATGATTCCTTAAAGCCTGGTTCCCATCTTGGAACTACCCCTCATTGCTCGTGAGATCAAAGAAACCATCAATAAATTGAAAGCCTCACTATCTTCGGGTATTGATGGCTTATCTAATGAGTTTTTCATGTTGCTAAATGAATTTCTCACTCCATACAATCTTTTGATGTGGGAAAAGGGTTCTAGTAAAGGTTATTTCCCTTATAATATTAACACTAGGGTGATTAGACTTATTCACACTATAACAGATCAGCCGTATATCAAGGTGTTTATCGAGGAAATTGAACGGGCATATTTTTGTCCCAATGTCAGTGTAAGTGTCGATATGTGCATCGGAACAAAAGCGTCGGTATAGGCACCGGTATATGCATCGGTATGAGCGTCAGTATAATCGTCTATATGAGCATCGATAATACTGATGCTCATACTGACGATCATACCGACGCTTGTGCTAGGTGTACCGTCCCAAATATTGATGCTCGCTGGGTGTACCGATGCTTATTGCAATGATCCTCTTGGGAGTACTGTTGCTTATACCGACGACCATATTTGCAAATTTTTTTTGGGTAGAATGTGTTGTCTTTTGCTACAACAACATTACCATGATGTTGTTTAGCAAAAGACAATATACTCTGCCAAAAAAGATCGAGTACATGTGATGTGTACTCTAATGGCAACCAAAATATGATTTCATAAAGCAAAATAATATTGGACACAAAAGAGATAATCAAAATGAACCATGTACCAAAAAAGTTATATATTTCATAAATGAAGCATGTACAAGAGTGTGGCAAACCACTGTCATACATGAAGCTTTTACAAAATGTGGCAAAGCATTGCCATATAAGAATCAAATACAAAATTCTGGTGCAGCACTGCCATACACATGCAGAGAATGTTCCATATCAACAATCCTGCAACAAAGAATATTCATGAAATGAGATAAATTCACATGAACTTTACAAACAACAAATAAAAAATTTTGATACGACAATGAAAGTTTATTTCAAATCCACTTACCTGAACAGTTTAGAGACACTACTATCTGACCATCCATAAATGGATTGCAGATTGAGCATCGCGAGTGACGCACATAGTACATATATCTTTGCTCCATTGTACAATGGTAAATGAGCTATTCTTCACATGTTTTCGTATTCTTCATGGGCTTTTGATCCTGAAAATTCTGTTGTGTCCATGAAACTCTCGACATCTTCTCCACCATCATGATCTTCGTCCATCTCATAAAATGCTTCGAGCATTTCTTCCATGTGTTCATTCCGTGTAATGCTATTAGTACCTGCTTGTACTTTTAACTCCTTTTTTGTTCTCTTTGTCCATGAGAGGTTACCAGTGCAATATCGTTTGGGTCCATCTGCTCACCTGGGGGACCATGCGAATGGTAGCGTAGGTTTTGTAGTCGACTTCTATCAAAGGATCTATACTCTCTAACATGTGCAGTACAAATCTGTCATTTCCGATAAATTTCATACTTGCACTAAGTATAAGAACATGCCATTCTCTCCTCCGGATCCAAACTAGCTATCTGATACAATATGGACATTTTAGAACGTTTGATTTTTTTTTATTAAACCCAAAAATCATAATCCTAAAGACTAAAACCTGAAATACTAAATCTAAAGGCCTAAGGATCTAAAAAAACCTAAAACCCTAATCCTAAAGACCTAATCCTAAAATCATACTTTTTATATATATTGAAAATCCGAAAGACTATTTTCTATATATCATAAAAAGCCTAAAAACCCTAAAACCCTAATGTATATGTATTATATATATGTATTATATTTATGTCTATTTCTTATATAATTAAAATCCTATTTTTATATATTTAATTATATATAATTAATTAGTTTATTTAAAACACTAGCTCTTTTCATATTTATTTATATAATTATCTTATTTTTTATATATATTTAGTTATTTATTCAGCTTTTTTCTTAATTTTTTCTTTATATAAATTTAATTGAATTATATGTATGTAAAAACCCTAAAAAAATAATCCTATAGATCTAGACCTAAAATATTTATATTTGTGTATGCATGTGTATATATATGTGTATGTATATATATACATATATATATATATATATATATATATATGTGTGTGTGTATGTGTGTGTGTGTGTGTGTATGTATGTGTATATATATTTACTTTGATAAAAAACCTTAAAATTAATCCTATGTTTATATATTTAATTAATTAATTTAAAACACTAGCTCTTTTCATATTTATTTATCTATACAATTATCCTATTATATATATATATATATATATTTATTTATATATTAAAATTTTTTCTTAATTGTTTCTTTATTTTTTCTTTTTTTTTTCTTTATATAAACTGAATTGAATTACATGTATGTAAAAACCCAAAGACCCTAATCCTAAAGATCTAGACCTAAAATATGTATATTTGTGTATGCATGTGTATATATATGTGTATGTGTATGTGTATATATATATGTGTATCTGTATTTGAATATATATTTACTTTGATATAAACCTTAAAATCCTATTTTTATATACAATTATATATGTTTAGTTTATTTATTTAAAACACTACCTCTTTTCATATTTATTTATCTATACAATTATCCTATTATTATATATATATATATATATATATATATATATATATATATATATATATATATATATATATATATATATATATATATACACACACACACACACACACACACACACACACACACACACATATATATATATATATATATATATATATATATATATATATATATATATATATATATATATATATATATATATATATATATATATATATATATATATATATAGTTTCTTTTCTTAATTTTTTTCTTATATAAATTTAATTGAATTATATGTATGTAAAAACCCTAAAACCCTAATCTTAAAGATCTAGACCTAAAATATGTATATTTGTGTATGCATATGTATATACATGTATATATGTATTATATTATGTGTATATATATGTTATGCATGTGTAAAAACCCTAAAACCCTAATCGTAAAGACCTAGACCTAAAACATGTATATATGTGTATGCATGTGTATATATATGTGTAGGTATATATATATATATATATATATATATATATATATATATATATATATATATATATATATATATATATATATATATATATATATATATATATATATATATATATATATATATATATATATATATATATATATGTGTGTGTGTGTGTGTGTGTGTGTGCATAAGTATATGTGTATGCATGTGTAAATTGCCTAAAACCCTTAATCCTATATTTATATATTTGATGTGAAAAAAAATCTTAAAATCATAATTTTATATATTTAATTAAAACACTAGCTATGTTCATATTTATTTATCTATATTGAAATCGTATATGTGTGTGTATATGCGTGCATGTGTGTGTGTGAATGTATGCATGTGTGTATATGTGTATGTGTGTGTATGTATGCATGTGCATATATGTGTCTGTATGTATGTGTGTGTGTATGTATGCATGTGTGTATATGTGTGTGTGTATGTATGCATGTGTGTGTATGCATGCATGTGTGTATGTATGTGTTTGTGTGCATGCATGTGTGTGTATATGTGTGCGTGTGTATGTATGCATGTGTGTGTGTATGCATGCATGTGTGTGTATGTATGCATGCATGTGTGTATATGTGTATATGTATGCATGTGTGTACATGTGTGTGTATGTATGCATGTGTGCGTATGTATGTGTGTGTATGTATGCATGTGTGTATATGTGTATGTGTGTGTATGTATGCATGTGTGTATATGTGTGTATGTATGTATGCATGTGTGTACATGTGTGTGTGTATGTATGCGTGTGTGTATGCATGCATGTGTGTTTGTATGTATGCATGCATTTGTGTATATATATGTATGTATGTGTGTGTGTATGTATGCATGTGTGTATATTTGTATGTGTGTGTATGCATGCATGTGTGTACATGTGTGTGTGTATGTATGCATGTGTGTATGCATGCATGTGTGTGTGTGTGTATGTATGCATGCATGTGTGTATATATATGTATGTATGTGTGTGTGTATGTATGCATGTGTGTATATGTGTATGTGTGTGTATGCATGCATGTGTGTATATGTGTGTGTATGTATGCATGCATGTGTGTATAAGTGTGTATTTATGCATGTGTGTACATGTGTGTGTGTATGTATGTGTGTTTGTATGTATACATGCATGTATATGTGTATGTGTGTGCGTGCATGCATGTGTGTATATGTGTGTGTATGTATGCATGCATGTGTGTATATGTGTGTATGTATGCATGTACATGTGTGTGTATGTATGCATGTGTACATGTGTGTGTGTATGTATGTATGCTCTATCTTCCTATCTCTATCTTCCTCTCTTTCATCTCTCTTTATCTGTCTCTCTTTCTGTTTACAATACACACTATGTACACTTTTGTGGATACCACTTATGTACGTCCATGTGGTCATTGATATAACAATAACATTTTTGCATAAAGCCTCTTACATTTGATAAAGAGGGTCATGGTGAGGTTTTTTTAACTGTGAGACACCTAGATCTCAAGGTCTCTTTTGTGATGTAGGAGGAAGACTTACCCAACCTCGCCATAGGTGATATATGCTAGTTGTTCATAGATGCTTGATAAGCCTAGTTGGCTTCTTCTGGGTAACTGATTATACCATGGAGTTAGTGACTCACTATGCAGGTTGACATGTTAGTACTTACAATTTTATAAGGTTTTGACGATAGTCATATGCTCATTTTGCAAAGGATATTGTGGTAAAAGTTTTCCAGATTTTTTGGTTTCGTTAACTATATAGTGGTCAATTTACTCCTTGATACACATATTGATGTGAGCACATTTTTTCTCACATAATCCTTTTGGTTAGTTGTTGCTGTTCATTGATTCATTTTTTGGGAAGACTCTACTGAATTTTTTCTAGAATCTGACACTTGGTTATCCTTTTTTGAGACTTAGTGGTATTGAGATCCAAACTTTGCTCTAGGAAGAATCATATTAAAGGTGTGCTAATTCAGAGGAGGCAATGGAAGCTAGTAAATGGAATCTCAAAGAAGCCTATTGACATGGATGAAGATGATTGGGATGAGTTGGATGAAATGGCCATGTCTATTGTTCGATTGCACCTAGCAGATAATATTTACTTTACAAAATTGGACCATCAAAGTGCAGAGAAGCTTTGGAAGAAGTTATGCAATACATATGAAAAAAAACGACATCAAATAAAGTGTATCTGATGAGAAAATTATATGATTTTTGCATTTAGGACACATATAGTGTTGCCTTTCATCTAAATGAGTTGATGCTATATTCTCCCAATTATAGGCTTAAAAGATGGACATGGATAATGAAATGAAAGCAGTCTTGCTATTATGCACCTTGCTATCATCATGGGATATGTTTTGCATAGCTATTAGCAATAGTGCACCTGGTGGTAAACTCATCTATGATGACATATGTGGAGCACTCTTGAGTGGGAAAATTTGTAGAAAACCTATGGTTGGCACTCAGAGTGGAGATGTCTATAATGTTCGTGATTCTTACCAAGGAAAGAATTAGCAACATGGCAAGAGAAAGAACAAGGAAAAGAATGGTCAATGGAATAAGAGTAGAAGTAAATCAAGGAAGAGGGATATCGAATGCTCTTATTGTCATAAGAAAGGATACATTAAGAAAGACCGCTATGCATTAAAGAATGCTAAAGGTAAATGGCAAAATATTGATGGGCATGTTAAATAAATACCTACACCGTCTACTTCAATTAGGAAGATTGAAGAAGCCAATGCTATTTTTGATGATGTTGATATGTTGACACTTGACAACACTGTGCCTACTAAGGCTCTTATGGTTGATTCTTTTTTGCACACATAGTTGCTAGATTCTAGTGCTTCTTTCCATGTGATACCACATGGAGAATGGTTCTCTACTTATGCAACAAAATCTCTTTGTACTATGAGACTTGGTGGCTCTTATTAGTGTGATGTTGTTGGGATTGGAGATGTGGTTGTGTAGATCATTGATGGTTCTAAATTTACTACATTGATGGTTCTAAATTTACTATGCATAATGTACACCATGTACCTCAGTTATCACGTAGTTTGATGTCAGTTGGTCAACTTGATGACCTTGGTTACAAGGTGGTTTTGTATGCTCAATCCTTTCATATATCAAAGGGAAAAATGGTTATTACAAAAGAAAGCAAAGTTGGCTCACTTTATTCTTTATTTGTATCAGAGAAAGAACACTAGTTAGTTGTTATTGAACAACTTATGGCTTGTATTTGGCATGGCTATTTGGGGCACATATCTCGTAGTGGAATGGAAAATATTTCTCATTTTGGCTACTTACCTATGTTATCTTAATCAGATTTTTCATTTTTTTTTTAACATTGTTAATATGGAAAGCAAATTAAGAATGTGCATAAAATGCACATTGACTCTTCAATTCTCTCTTTAGATCTCATTCCTATAGATGTGCGTGGTCCAATGCTCACAAGGTCATTAGGTGGTTCTCTTTACTTTATCACTTTCATAGATGATGCTACTAGAAAATTCTAGGTATATCCTATCAAATTGAAGGTTGAGGTATTGCCTACCTTCAAAAAATGGCTTGCTTAAGTTGAGACTATAAAGGAACTAAGCTCAAAGCTTTAGGTTCAGATAATCGGGTGAGTATACCTCACACGAATTTAGCCTTTTCTATCAATCTAGAGGACTTTGTAGAGAGTTTACAACTCCATATACTCTAGTACAGAATGGTGTAGCTAAAAGGATGAATAGAACTATTCAGGATGTAGTAGTTTCTATGGTGAGGCAAACCTTTCACAAGGCTTTTGGGCAGAAGCAGTATTGACTGCAATTCATGTGATTAACCTTTCACCTAGTATTGCAAAAGGTCTCAAAGTAGCAAAAGATCTATGGATGGGGAAGCCACCATATTATGATCATCTTCGAGTTTTGGGTGTGAAGCATATATTCATATACCCAAGAATCGTAGACAAAAATTGGACCATAAGTCAAAGAAATGCATTTCTCTTGGATATGTTCGAGAAGGACAATTTGGATATTGCTTATGGGATCTTGAAATGTGGTCAATGACTAGAAGTAGAGATGTCATTTTCAATGAGTCTAAGATGCATAAGCAACCCATTAAGGAGGTTGAAGTGACAAAAGTGGTGTTTGAGGATACTAGTCCTCTAGTTAGCATGCATAAAAATGCTGCATAAAGGGATGTGCAAGAGAATGTTTGATCAAATCAGTCTGCGAATGTTCTTGTTTACCAATCATTGAGACGCCCTGCATGTGCCTCACATCCACCTGATAGATCATGTCAAGTGGGGGCGTGCTATGAAGAGTGAGTTGGATTCTATTCACAAGAATTGGGATCTAGTGCCTTTGCCAAAGGGTAGTAAAGCTTTACCATATAAATGGGTATATATGCTGAAATTCACATCAAATAGTGCTTCTCCAAAGTATAAGGCAAGACTTGTTGCAAAGGGTTTTAAGCAACAACATGGTTTTGATTTTGAGGAAATCTTCTCTCTAGTGGTCAAGATGACTACCCTTTGAACGTTGCTTGGATTTGTTGCACTTAGAGCCAGTCCAAATGGATGTGAAAATTGCTCTCTTGCATTGAGATCTTACAAATGAGATTTATATGGAAGAACTAGAGGGTTATGCAAATCCTAGCAAAGAAAGTCTAGTTTGTAAGTTGAAGAAGAGCTTATATGGACTTAAACATTCCCCTAGGCAATGGTACCAAAATTTGATGCTTTTATGAAGTCTCAAGGCTATTCTCAAAGCAATGAGGATCATTAAATCTACATAAAGAGATGCTCAGATGGTAGCTTGATATTCTTGATACTTTATGTCGATGATGTGTTGATTGCTAGGAAGTCATCTTATGACTTGTCAATTCTCAAAAATAAGTTGAGTGAGACATTTGATATGAAGGATTTGGGGGATGCCAGACATATTCTTGGCATGCCCATTGCTCATGATAGGAGTAAAAGATGCATATACTTGTCTCAAAGTGAGTACATATCCAAAGTACTTCACATGTTCAATATGTAGGGTGGAAAGGCATTGAGTACACCTTTACCCACCTATGTGTAATTAAGCAAGGACGATTTCCCCAAATCAAATGAGGAAAAGGAATTCATGAACAAAATTCCTTATCAGACTACTGTTGGTAGTCTCATGTATGCTATGGTAGCTACGAGACTAGACATTGCATTTGCAATGGGAGCTGTGAGTAGATATATGTCTAATCTTGGAAAGAAACATTGGGAAGAAGTCACGATGATTTTGAGATATCTGAGTGGCACTAAGGATAAGTTTCTATGCTTGGATAGAGGGAAAGCATCCATTATTGGTTATAAAAATTTTGAATATGCTGGTTGTGTAGACAATTGTAAGTCTACATTAGGATATATTTTTCATTTTGCTGGAGGTGCTATCTCTTGGAGATCTCATCTTCAAGAATCTATAACTGTTTCCACTACAAAAGCAGAGTATGTTGCAACAAATGAGGCATGTAAGGAAGCATCATGGCCTTCCTGTCTTGCTTGTGATATAGGTCAACCTCAACATGTACCTTATCTGCTCACTGATAGTTAGAGTGCCATTGCATTGGCTAAGAATCCAGTCTATCATGCAAACACCAAGCACATTGAGGTGTGGTATAACTTAATTAGAGACTACTTAGCCACTAAGTGCATTATTCTTGAGAAGGTTCATACTCGAGATTATGCTGTAGATGCTTTGTCTAAAGCTCTACCACAGGATAGCTTTTGACACTGCTGTCACTTGATGGGGGTTACTTGACACTTTGGCCATATTGGCCTTTAGAGGGAGATTGTTGATGTTAGTGCCCATGTGGAAGGCCAAATGTCCATTGTACACTTTTGTATATGTTCTTTAATAAAACGTATAGTGGTTTGGGTAGCAATAGACTATAAGTTCGATCGCATTTATAACACCTAAGAAATCTATGTTCGTGCTCTCTATGTACTGTGTTTTTTGTGTGCAAGCTCTATGTACAGTACTCTGTGTGGCATCTGGATCTTGGTTTTCTACATCAAGGGTATTGTCATGAAGCTCTCAAGAAGGAGAGTCAATTAAGGTGCATCACTATCACAAATCCCCCCTGGGGAGTGATGCAGCGAACGAGATTCAGTAAACAAGGAGCTGGAACTCATGTATAAGGAAATGCCAAGCTATGTGGAATCAATCCACAAAAGGAAGTAAGTTGAAAGCTTTACGAAAAGCTTCAAAGTTCTCCCTAGATAGAGCCTTTGTGAAAAGGTCTACAATGTTCTCTTGTGTGGGCATGTATGCCAAATTGATCTCTCCAGCAACGAACCTCTCCCTGACATAATGATAGTGCACCTCAATGTGCTTAGTGCAAGAATGGAACACAAGGTTCCTAGAAACTGCCAATGCACTATGACTATTAGTGAAGATGGTGGTGGGAGAGGACTAACCAACACCCAAATCAGCCATAAGACATCTGAGCCACATACACTCAACAATCGCTGTGAAAGCTGCCGTATACTCAGCCTCACAACTAGAAGTGGCCACAATAGGCTCCTTCTTGCTCAACCAAGATATGCATGAGCTACCAAGCATGAAGGAAAAACCACTGGTGGACACACAAGTGTCATAGCAACTAGCCCAATCAGAGTCAAAAAAGCATGTAAATCTAGGAATAGTGATCCCCCCTTTGGATAAACCAATCCAAGTAGCCAAGTATCAATCCAGTAGCGAAAGATGCGCTTAACCACCTGCCAATGCTTGACACTTGGGTGATGCATAAACCTGCTCATTTGTGAGACAACAAAATGAATATTTGGTCGATTAATGCATAAGTTAATCAAGCATCTAACAACTTGTTGATAGAGACTCAATCATCTCCAACATATGAAGACTCAATCGTAAACTTGTCTCCATAGGAGTGGCAATAGGTTTGCAGTCCTCAAGGCCAAAACACTGCAATAATGTGTCAATATATTTTATTTGACACAAAGCTATTCCGCCATCAATTTGCATAAATTGAATGCCCAAATAATGATGCAAATGCCCCAAATCTAACATCTCAAATGAGGAATGCAAATCAGCCTTAAAATCAGCAATATGCTTCTCTTGAGGACCAGTGAGTAGCATGTCATCAACATACACAACAATGATTAGAAGCACATCATTTGCACACTTAACATATAAGGTGCTCTCAGTTGGACTGTTCTCAAAACCATGTGCAATCAGATAGGCATGTATCTTTTCATACCAAGCACGTGGTGCTTGCTTTAAACCATATAGAGACTACTTCAACTTGCACACTTGATTTTGATGCCTTTTTTGCACAAATTTATGGGGCAAAAACATATACTTCTTCATGCAACTCACCATTAAAAAATGTAGTTTTAATGACCAAGTGATGTAAATTCCAACCATGATGAGCTGCAAGTGCACATATGCTATAAACAATAGTCACTCGCCATGTAGGAGCAAAGGTCTCATCAAAATCAATGCCTCTTTCTTGAGCATAACCCTTTGCAACAAGCCTAGCTTTATACTTGTTAACTGTACCATTAGGCTTGCACTTTAGCTTATATACCCACTTAGTGCCAATGGGCTTCTTGCTAGGAGGCAAGCCACATTAAGACCAGGTACCATTTTTCATGATAGCATTGTACTGTGATTGCATAGCGGTCATCCAATTTTCAAAATTTTGTGCTTCATCAAACGAAACAAGCTCATTCTCATCATAGGGACTAAAGGCAGCCAGCAAAAGCACTATGAGAGCCTGAATGAGTATGACATGGTGCATCTAATTTGCTATCATGCAGAGTTTGCACCAGCCATTTTGGCATAGCTTTTGCCTTCTCAATATCAATTCTCTCATCAATAAGTGCATCATGTAAATCTACATAAAAAATGGAATGATCTGCATCATCATATGAAATTTGTAAAGGCTAAGAAGTTGCCTCATTAGGACCACCACTAGACTATCCACCTGTAAAAAGAGGCAACAAAAAATATCATGATGTATCCAAGATCACAATTCCTATGGTTTTGATGAGACTTACAGGTGTGCATGAGATAAACAATGGAACACTTACGTGTTTTTCCAACTCTCTCAGGATACCACAATATTGAAACCAACCCCTCGATTTCATAAACAATCTATCCTTCAAACTTGGTACCCTCATTTCTCCCATATGGTAGAGGCACAGAGCTTGGGACAACAACCTTAAATGTAGAGGATGAATTTGTTGTATGAGTAGTTGAAAGAGGTGAGTTGCATTAGATAATGGTTGTGCCAACTACTTACACAAATACAAAATAAGGGAGGTGAGCTGCTATTTTGGAGACCCGACATTCTATCGCAACCTACAAGCTACTATTTATAGTAGATGAGATAAGGATGGATATTTTTTTGGATGAAGCATATGTTGAACATGCATCAAATTGACATGCATTGGCTCTTTGAGTTGAACATCTAAAGTCTCCAACCTTTTTTTTTATTGTGAAGGCCAAACTTTATTCTATGTCAAGAATTGCTAAGGTTGCAAATGATGTGTCCTGTTTTCTAGTATAAGAGTGGCCTTCATTGGAACTTTATTGTAGCTCAAAGACAATTTGATCTAGTGGTTATATGCTTTAGATGGCGTAAGAGATACCAAAGAAAACAAATAAAATAGTAGTTGGGTGGTTGATGCCAATGTAGAGGTGGTCCCATCATTTAAAGGGTGGTACCATCCTGATCATTCTCTCCATCACATTTTTTGACAGGTTATAGATAATGAGGGTGGCAGACGTGCATTGTACAGTAGTGAACACACAAGAGACAAGCCATGCAGTGATGCTCATGGGCACACAGAGGTCGGTAGAGAACATGGGAGAGTAAAGAGTTTAGTTTTTCCATCTACTTCACCTCACCTCATTAAAGGGCAACCAACTAGGGATAGCATGGACTCACATAGTAAGAGATAAAGAGGGTGAGATAGAGACATCCTATGAGATGTTAGCTTTGGGTGCATAAGGATTTTCTTTCTCAATGCTTTGCTTTGATTAAGTAGGTTAACTTTTTCTTTTTGGAGACAACAAGGAAAATGTGTTTAAATGAATGAAGGAAGATACATGCTATGCAGGGGAAGGACCCCAAGGCTCCACAAGAGGAAAACCACTAACAAAGTGAAAACCATTTCAAAAATTTCTCTAATATATAGAGAGTAAAGGATCTTTTTCCATCTACTGTGGTCGAACCTATGCATCACATTAGACAGTCGGAAACTAGAACTTGGAACATTAGAGATGGACTAGATACTCTCCAGACCTGTCTTATACAAGAGCTTCAACAAAGGGAAGTAGAAATCTTTCTTGCCACATTTAAAAACAAGTTGCTTCCTACTTATCCATATATGCCACATAATGTAACCTCTCCATATATTCCATAGGGAAAAATCCTCATGATTAGAACAACCTATCAAGATTTCCAAGTACCATAAAGGATTGAGCTTATTTATATACATGTCCTTGTGAAGAAGATGTCAAAATCTCTTGGTATGGGAGCATTCAATAAACAAATATGTTACCTCCTCCACCCTATCACAATGTGCATAAAGCCCTTCATTAGGTTTAAATACCCTAACCATGTTGCTAGTCCACAATTCATGTGTAGAATAATCCACAAATAAGAGTGTTTGGCACTTGAAGGAAAAACCTATAAACACTTAAATCTAAACCTCTATTGTCTGATGTTCCAATTAATATTCCATATTTTTATAAGCTTGGTCATCACTTTGAATGTTGTACCTCTTGAATTTTTGAAATGTATCATCATGACCTCAACACTCTATGCAATTTCCAGCCCATTTCTCTGACAGGAATCAATCCTCCTTTTCAATAGATCCCTCGTATTGATTAAGACCTATAGATAGGCAGAAGCAAGACCAATCAGATTATTAACACTATTAATGGAAACCAACTCATCTTGGTGCATAAAATCATTTCAGTATTTGATTCTAGCTTAAAAGCACTTGTGCTCTTTTATTGATAATGAGTTGGTGTTCTAGAGGGATAAAAGATTCATGCAACAAGAATTTAATGTTGTTAGCAAGGGAGGTAGAATGGAGACACCTTGTTTTACCTTCATCCGTGCATTCCAAAATGTGCAAGTCAAACAGCTGCCAACAAGAAAGAAAATTTGGGGTGAAATTATTATGTCCCAGATATTGTTACATGACCAAGCCTTATAAGATTTAACATAAAACAGGTGCAGCTTCCTCTTAATAAGATGAGTCCACAAGTCATTACTAAAAAACTTTTGTAAATCCATTTGGTAACAAGATCCTCTCCCATTTTTATGGGGCACATAATCCGCAAACCTGCCTTAACCTTAGGCAAACAACATGTTTCCCAAGAAACTTTGGTAATATTTTTAATCTGATTAGTTCCTCCCTAGTAAAATCTTTTGGCAAGAGAAATGAACTAAACTGATTGGCTTTTGGAAGGCAGCCAACACACAATAAAATAGTTGAGTTTAGGGAGAAGGTAGTTGTTCAACATAAAAGTTCTGTGAGGTAAAGTATGTTGAAAGTTAAACCACAGAAACAATTTATCTCTAAATCTATTAACTATCCAGTCCTATCTCTATCTAAAGGTCACAGTGAAACCCATAGGAATACCAAGCAGCTTGAATAGAAGCCCATCTCTAAAAATTTCACACCCTAAGTCACACAAGTGGGAGTTTCACTATTACAAGCTTTGGATTATTGGGGATGTAAGGGTCATGTGATCTTACCCCTCTCTCTCTCTCTCTCTATATATATATATATATATATATATATATATATATATATATATATATATATATATATATATATATATATATATATATATATATAGCGTTACTTGAAAGAGATCATTATGTGGGTTTTGAGGCTCCCATGCATGTGTGCACATTTCTCCTCTCCTCTCTCTCTCTCTCTCCATGTCTTGATTGCTCCCCTTGTTCATCCCACCAAAGCCCTTCATTGCACAGTTCTTATGGATTTTCTCTCCAAAATCATAAAAGGATGCAAAAATCAAGATAAAGGTGGTCATTTTCAAGACAAATCAATGGAAAAAGCATGGCTATGGTAGAAAAAAGTGAAGCACTTCAATGACCAAAGGATCAAGGTTTCGAAGGACTCAAGGTGCTCTACCTAAAAGCTCCAACAATTGAAAAGACTTTGTTGAGGACTAAAAAGTCAGGGAGGGAGGGAGTGTTGGAAGCACAACACCATAAAATGTTTAATCATCATAATTTGCAAATGGAGTTACCCTTTTCCACTTTACATTAGTTTATATTGATCTTTTTTTACTCATGAGCACTCATGTATAGTGGTGTGAGAGTACTGGCACACCTTTTGCTCTTTTTTAGAATCAATCTTCATTGAGCACAATAATACCACATATAGGGGAAAGTGGCTAAATTGTATATAAGGAGGTCACTACTCGTTGCAAAGGAGGTCCATTTCGGCTCATAATAAGATGACGCTCGTTTGGAGATTACATGCTTGTGTCTTTTGAGTCTATTGGATTTGCTTCTTCTTCCTTTTTCATCTTAGCTTGTACCCTTCTTCATATTTGACTTGCATGTCTATATATGTTCATTGATGTTGAGTGTGCTTGCTTGTTAATGAAGGGTTGGTGATTTTTTTTGGGATGAATTGAAATTTCATTCTGATTTGAATGAGGTTAAGGACTCTCAAGGGTTCTGTTCTTCAAACCTTGAGTTTGGATTCAATGTATGTAAAGATAGGATGGATAGAAGATACATTTCTCAGTGTCTTTTTGGTAACTTAGAGCTTCCATCCCTCTCCCAAAACATGGACAATGTTGTGTCTGATCACTGTCAGATAGTTTTAATATTTGAATATTTCCCTAAAGAATAGAAAGACTTTGTGGTTCCATGCTAATCCAATGGTCATTTCCCTCCCCTTTGTCCAACATGAAATTTTATTTGCCTATCAACATGGTTTCAAAGATCTAATACAAAAATCTTAGGTTCGAAATAGGTTAGTTTCAACATGTTAGCTCTCATAGTGCCTTGTTGCCTCCTTCTTTGGTCAAAATCTCATGTGTGCTCACAATTCACCTGAATATGCCCTTCTTCTGTACAAAATTGAATTGTGACAACTTTCTATATCGCCAATTTCGATTATCATGCTCCTCATTATTATTAAAATCTTGATTTCAATTCTTTTTATTAAGCCTATTGTTGTTATGTAAAGTATTTCTCTAGTCTAGGTAGTTATTCTACAGCTACAAATCAATGTGTTGCTTGTGCTTGTAATGTTCTTGTTGATGACACTGGTTTTTGTGTATTGGCAATGGATATGAGTTGTTGTTGGGTGGAGGCCCATATACCTATTCTTGAATTGGTGAGGGTCATTATTAGTTTGATGGAGGATATTGAGCTTGAAATGGATAGTGATTTGATTGATATTGGTGAAAAAGCTGATTTTCTTGTTCGTTGAATTGGTTTGGTAGGCCAATAAATGCCAATTGTGGTGGAAACTATGAATAATTTGACCAAACATGAAAAATGGAACCAAGTTGATAAGTAGCTACTGATCTTGCCCAAGCCCAACCATTAAGTACATAGTTTGCAATTGAATGTTTGGCGGTATCGCAAATGGCATACTAGACTTGGCGCACAAGACTTATTTGAGTGGATATGCAATATTTAATCTGACACTAAACAAGTGCCTTTCTAATGGATCCAAACACTAGGCATACTTATCCTATAATCCTTAGAATGTTGAGAGGACCTAGATTGGTTCTTCTTGAATTATATGTCCAATTAGGTGTGGTAAAGAATGATTTCTATTAGAAAGTAAACCTAATGTATATATGTTTGTATGAAAATTTTATGTGTGTGTAAATGATAATGCAATCCTCTAAAAAAGTTAGTAAGGACGAATATATATATATATATATATATATATATATATATATATATATATATATATATATATATATATATATATATATATATATATATATATATATATATATATATATATATATATACGTGTGTGTACATACATACACATAGAACGAGATTTAAGTGGTATGTTTAATCCGTAAGGGAGTGCCAATACAAAAAATCTCAAACAAGAGATAATTATGAGTATAATAGACAAAATCTTAAACAACTGAGAATGCAGAAACGTATTGAAACAACTCGGACATCCAACAACATCCAAAGATTACTAGTTTCCAAGTGTACCAATAAAGATAGGTTCAAACAAACGTAATTGTATAATTTACCAAACAATTCCCATTACGGAATAAATAGATTATTAGAATCATTTTGGTTTGTGCTTAGGATATTTCATCGGTCACCCCTCCACTCCTAAACGTGACAAGGCCTCTTGGAACCCTTGTTGCTTCCCTAAGCTTGTTGGTGGCCCTGGCATTCCACACCCTAAAAAGATGGCTACTAGAATGGTTGCTAAATGGATCTATATACATGTCAAAAGTGAAGGATTTTTTTTTTAATATATTAAAAAACAAATATTCATAAATTTCACTACTCTCATTTGAATATGCGACCAAGTTGTGGGATACATAGCTCTCCTTACTCTTCTTTTTGACTATTTGGTAGCTAATTCATAGGCAAGATGTGAAGCTCATGGATGGAAATCAAAGCTATATTACTCATTCCTTTCGCATGCATGATTCCATTTCGATAGGGTGATTTGCTCATTTTCATGAGATTACTCGTGGAATCAAAGCACATAAATATGTTTATCACGAGAGTTTACTATAGAGTGAATTTTATGAAGGCCAGCCATTTTCTATGAATAAGGTCGCCTATTCTCATATAAAACTCAATGATAGTTCAATTTTTTCTATGAATAAGGTCGCCTATTCTCATATAAAACTCAATGATAGTTCAATTTTGTAGACTTTTTTCCAAAAACGTGAGCTCTTTAGAAATCTCATAATTCTCTCTTCTCCATTTCTTTCTTTCTTCCTTCCTTGCTCATTTTGGTCGGTCAATGAAAGAACAAGGCCGCGTTCGCTGTTGATCGGTCCATTGTGTGCTTATAACCACTCGTCTTCCTAACTTGCCTCTGAACTTCCTTCCCCCGACTGCGCTTGTGAAAGCAAGACCAGGAGCGACTGCTTGTGCAAGCAAGACGAGGAGGGCGACTGCGCTTGTAGATTGAGCGACTTGGAGCTGCCGTTGATTCCGCATCCGCCGACCATGAGGCTTGAACGCCCATCCCGGGCAATCAACCTCGAAACCGATGAGACGAGCATGAGGTTTCTCCGCCGATGCCGGGTAATCAAGCTCCTCGAAACCAATAAGTCATGTGAGCAACCTGCCGGAGTTGACGACCATCACGCTGAACCTGCATCTGATGAGATAGTCGAGCATGAGCCTCCTCCGGCCGATCAACCGGCCATTCAGAGCCTCCTCCGATCCTAATTGGAACCAGCAAACATTCGTGTCGCAGCTCGCTTATTGGCGGTGTCCGCTGATGGAAGAAATGGTGGGTCCCATAGATGCATTCGGAATGAGCTCCAGTTCGAACGCTTCAACTCCAGCTGCTGATTCTGGAGTTGAGAAAGTCGAGGCTGACGCTGATCTGCCGAAACGAAGAAGCAAAGTGCTTAATATCTGCAGCAAAGTGCTTAACGTCTGCAGGAAGCTGGGTCGGCGATTCATTTTTTGCACTTCCATTGGCCAACCTTCTTCACAAGCTTCACCAGTATATGGGTAAATTTGAATCTCTGTATCTTGTCAGGGCTTAAATTTGACGCCAAGGATGACAAAGTCAAGGAGGGAGGGACTGTTGGAAGCACAACAAAATCAAATATTTTATCATCATAATTTGTAAATGGAGTTACCCTTTTTCCACTTTACATTAGTTTATATTGATATTTTTTTTACTCATGAGCACTCATGTATAGTGGTGTGAGAGTGGCACATCTTTTGCTCTTTTTTAGAATCAATCTTCATTGAGCACAATAATCCCACATATAGAGGAAAGTGGTTAATTGTATATAAGGAGGTCACTGCTCATTGCAAAGGAAGTCCATTTTGGTTCATAATAAGATGATGCTCGTTTGGAGCTTACATGCTTGTGTCTTTTGAGTCTATTGGATTCACTTCTTCTTCCTTTTTCATCTTAGTTTGTACCCTTCTTCATATTTGACTTGCATGTCTATATATGTTCATTGATGTTGAGTGTGCTTGCTTGTTAATGAAGGGTTCGTGAAAATTTTCTGGGATCATTTGAAATTTCATTGTGATTTGAATGATGTTAAGGACTCTCAAGGGTTCTCTTGGTCAAACCTTGAGTTTGGATTCGATATATGTAAAGATATGCTGGACAGAAGATACATTTTCAGTGTCTTTTTGATAACTTGGAGCTTCCATCCCTCTCCCAAAATATGGACAATGTTGTGTCTGATCAGTATCGGATAGTTTTAACATTTGAATATTTTCCTAAAGAATAGAAAGGCTCTGTGGTTCCATGCTGATCCAATGATCATTTCCCTCCCCTTTTTCCAACATGAAATTTTACTTGCCTATCAACATGGCTTCAAAGATCTAATACAAAAATCTTAGGTCCTAAATAGGTTAGTTTCAACATTTTAGCTCTCATAGTGCCTTGTTGCCTCCTTTGGTCAAAATCTCATGTGTGCTCACAAGTCACGTGAATATGCCCTTTTTCCATACCAAAATTGCATTGTGGCAACCTTCTATATTGCCAATTTCAATTATTATGCTCGTCATTATTAGTAAAATCTTGATTTCAATTCTTCTAATTAAACCTATTGTTGTTATATAAATGATTTCTCTAGTCCAGGTAGTTATTCTACAACTACAAATCAATGTGTTGCTTGTGCTCATAATGTTCTTGTTGATGATAGTGGTTTTTGTGTATTGGCAATGGATATGAGTTGTCGGGTGGAGGCCTATACACCTAATGTTGCATTGGTGAGGGTCATTATTAGTTTGATGGGGGATATTGAGCTTGAAATGGATAGTGATTTGATTGATATTGGTGAAAAAACTCACTTTGTTGTTCGTTGATTGGTCTGCTGGGCCAACAAATGGCAATTGTGGTGGAAACTATGAATATTTTGACCAAACATGAAAAATGGAACCAAATTGATAAGTAGCTATTGATCTTGCCCAAACCCAACCATTAAGTACATAGTTTGCAATTGAACATTTTGGTGGTAATGCAAATGTCATAGTAGACTTGGTGCACAAGACTTATTTGAGTGGATATGCAATATTTAATCCGACACTAAACAAGTGCCTTTCTAATGGATCCAAACACTTGGCTTACTTATCCTATAATCCGTAGAATGTTGAAAGGACCTAGATTGCGTTCTTTTTGAATTAGATGTCCAATTAGGTGTGGTAAAGAATGTAATCTACTAGAAAGTAACCCTAATGTATATATGTTTGTATGAAAATTTATGTGTGTGTAAATGATAATGCAATCCTCTAAAAAAGTTAGTAAGGACGAAGGTATTTAATAAGTTGAATCTCTTCTAATAAGTTGGGAGCTTCTGTCTGGGGTTCCTTTTTGTCATCTACAAAACCCCAGTAACAAGATGGGGTAGGTCCATGGGTGAAGGTTCGGGCTCCTCATTGACAGAAAAGATGGTTGTTGCTACGTAAGAAAGATATTTTCTTCCCATTTTCCTTTTCTTATTTAATTGTTTGATTAAGGGCACTGTGTCATCTAACAAGTGCCCTGAATCCTTAGCAATAGCCATGAAACGCCTTAAGCGCTTTGGAAACGCCTCATCTCCTTTATGAATGTAGAAAAGTAGGTCATAGGGGACCCATTTACACTCATATGCTAGAATATCTATAGCATACCTTAATATATAAAATTCCATAAAATATGTGATCTCATCGATCACATCAGAGTTCATGGCTATTGTCCCTTTAAGATTAAGGACTCTACAGACTAGGTCATACAAATCTGTACGACCATTGTAGTCTGTAGTATCCAAAAACTCCATGAATAGATCTCGAGGAGATTTCATGGGAGTGGAAGTGCTAGCAACCATTGCTTGCGCGCGAGAATTCTATTGGCTTGTCTGTGCTTTCTAGCTCTTTGAGAGTGCAAATGTGAGAAATGAGCACATAGAACCCATTTTTATAGCAGTTTCAAGTTTTTTAAACTGACTGCACCCACTTTTAAAAGTATAGAATAAAGAAGTGTAATTTCAAAAAATGTGTTTCTGATGACAAAATAATGCACAGGAAAAAACATGAGCAACCACATTTCAAAGTAGTGAACAGACTTTTTGACATTCCAAAAGTTTTGAAATTACCATTGTAGAGAAGAAGGTATATACAATATCTAACATGAATCGATTGTCCTACTTTTTACAAGGTTCTTGAAATTGCAAAAACCATGAGATACAATGACTAGGGCCCAAGAAGTGACATTATCAGGTTGCAAAAGAACTATGACAATGAGAGTTCTGTTCCATCGTTGCTCCAATCTACAGGGACTTTCATTTTGTATTCCATTCTTCTGCCCACCTGTAATCAATTTGCAAGAAATTGAAGCCATTAAATTAAAATAAGCAATAATGAAAAGATTACTTTAACAAAAGCACGGAACATTTCTCACCTTACGTCCCTGAATTTTGAATTTGGATTGAGTTAGATCTTCAAACCCCATAATCATCAAGTGTTCTCTCATATTAGCCAAGGTCCAATGATTATTCACTAAAATAGTTTCTGTTTTATTGTTGGGCAATCTAAGCTTTATTTCAAATGAATGTAAAGATCCCTCTGAACTTTGAATTGGTATCCATTTGCCAAGTTTGCACATACAACGATCATAGTAGAATCTGATGTATAATGAAGTACGTTGTTTCAAATATCGAAATCCTATACTTGTTCCACCTATTTTACAAAGATATTTATCACCTTTTGCAATTCCTTCTATCAAACCCAATTTTCACCAAGAAGACTTTTGACTTGCTCATATGTGATATCTTTACACATGAACATGGTGGAAGTCTCTTGGAATGAGAATCGTTGGAATAAATATACAAAACAATGAATGGGAAAAGACCAGTGCAAACCTACAGACCTAGATAGTTTTGTGAATTTCAAAGAGTTATGTATATCCATTACCATCTTTTGCTTCAAAGATGATATGGACCATATACTAGGTTTTGGCCACTCGAAGCTAAGAAGAGAATGTACTTCAATTCTCTCTAACCTTCCAAAACCATTCATTGTAGAGGGTACAACATATCTATGTGTGTAAAAGAAAATTCTATCATGGTAAAGTTGAGCAAGAGGTATTTCTAGAAAGACTAGTGCACCAACATTTGCATGCAATGCCTGGAAAGTACCTATAAGACTATGAAGTGGTTGATCTTCCACCAAAGTAGAAGGAAATATATCTGAAACAAACAAAAACATATCTAAATAATTCAGAAATATATCCGACACAAGAAAACATAAAATATTGTAGAGTAATACTTACAATTCACAAGATATCTCATTCTACTAGAGTTTTCAAGTTTCATATGAAGAACCTCTCACAAGCATTAAAACTGTAAAATCAAAGGATGGAAGTGAAGGAGGTCAAAAGAAAAAGAAGAGAAAAGCTGTGAAACAAGAAGAGAAGGAACCATCGTTTGAGGTACTTGAAAATTTCAAGAAATATGAAGTTGAGGATCGAAAATTTTTGGTACGAATGCCTAAGAGAGAGGCCATTATAGGAGAAGCATATGAAAATAAAGAAAAGATAAAAAAGATTGTAGTGGGCATTGAAGAGAACGAAGAGAGATGCACATACATAGGAGATGACCTAAGTGCAAAATAAGAAGCAGAGCTTGTAACTCTATTAAGGGAATATAGGGACGTGTTTGCATGGCACTATAGAGACTTGAAGGCACTAGATCCCAAAATTTTCTCTCATATTATCCCCATGATTGCTGATACCAAACCCACCAAACAAAAGCCCTACACATATAATGACACTTATGCAGCTAAAAGAAGAAATTGATAGGCTGATTGAAGTTGGATTTATCTATGAGATTGACCATATTGAATGGGTGTCCCCCATCGTAGTGGTGCCTAAGAAGAATGGGAATTTGTGGTGTGTATTAACCTTAAAAAAGATAATGCTACTACGATAAAAGATAGTTATCCACTTCCAATCACTGAACATTTATTGGAGCGTGTTGTGGGCAAGGAAGTTTATAGCTTCCTTGATGGATTTTCAGGTTACAATCAAGTAGCAATTGCTCCAGAAGATCAACACAGAACAACTTTTGCAATAGAGTGGGGAATCTTTGCATTTCGTGTGATGCCACTTGGGCTCACGAATGCACCTGCAACATTTCAAAGGCTCATTTGTCATGTCTTCAAAGAGTTCTTGCAAAAGAGCTTAGAAGTATATGTAGATGATTTATGTGCTCATTCCCAAGAAAGAAGATACCACATCCCTGAGCTCAGAGAGATCTTCAACAAATGTAGAGAATATAGAGTGTGTCTGAACCCATAGAAGTGTGTGTTCATGGTACGACAAGGTAAAATCTTAGGTCACATTGTTTCTAAGAATGGAATATCAACAGATGAGGACAAAGTAAGAGCCATCGCAGAGCTGCCCAGGCCAAGGAATGTTAAAGAGGTACAAGCATTTATGGGCCATTGTGGATACTACTGTAGGTTTATCCACATGCATGCAATCATAGCCAAACCTCTTTATGGTCTCTTGATAAATTTTGAGTGGACGGACGAATGCGAGAATTCCTTCAATGAGCTAAAGAGACGCTTGTGCACAACACCAATACTAACCACTCCTGATTGGAATAAGCCATTCCATGTCCATGTGGATGCATCCAATTATGCAATAGGATGTGTGTTGTCGCAACCAATAGGTGAAGGAAATTTAGATTTGCAGCATATGAAACATTGCAAAATCTAAAATGTTTAGGAGTGTATTGGCCTAGCATGGACAAAGAAATTCATGAGTGGATTAAAAATTGTCCAGGGTGCAAAGAGAAACCCCCAGTGGAGCATGCTACCCTTTATCACGTGTCATTAATTCCGTTTGGAGTGCCCCATTGGTAGAATTCATGATATCGAGTTTAGAAGGTGATATCTTGCCAAACTATATAAGTGGTTGTCGAGTCAAGTTATATCAAGAACCTCTTACAGGGGATATGCTAATGAGACTCAACACTGCTAAGAAGCGAAAAGAAGAGGAGTTAAGGGTTAGAGATGAAGCATGGTAGAGGCTAGAGACTGCATAAGGCGAAATAAGTTAAGGCGACTAGGCCTAGATGTCAACACAAAAGCCCCAAAATATCACATGGACATGTGCCAAAAATCGGGCATAATTACTTTTGGAATAATCGATCGATGCCCCTTTGTGACCATAGAGGTTGGACAAGGAAAGAGTGTAAGGACGGTGAGAGCATCAGTTGATTCAGGAGTAGCAACTAGTGCAGTTATACTTTCATACTGCCAAGACCTACAATTGAACATCAAGCCTACACAATCCTATCTCATCGGTTTGGGAGGTGTGGAAACCCCTTGTTTGGGCAAGGTGGAACTTCCCATGTACCTTCAAGATGTTCTAATAAAAGTCAAAATGCTAGTGTGTCATGATGAGGACCTTATAGAGCCACTTGTCTTGGGTCTAGATTGGATTTATGACCATGGAGTCAACTTGAACCTAAGAAGTCAACTTCTTCAAGTTTGGGTACAAGAACAATGCATCACATTAGAATTAGAGAATTGCATGCTCACAAATCCAGATGTCACATATTCTCTTAGTTCTTCTAGGACTAATCTTAGCAAAAAAGATGTACGTGTCAAAAGCTCTATGTTCCAGAAGAACTCAATCATGGAAGAACATGCTCAAAGACAAGCAAACTCCTCCTCTTGTGCAAAGACTAATTCCGTCACCACAACTCAACCAAAAAGGAAAGTGAAACAGTACAAAACAACCGGTATATCAAATAGACAAAGAGCCTTCAAGAGTAAAGTAGTTCCAGGCGTAAAGCAGATCTGAGTACGAAAGGGAGAGCAACCACTAGCCATGCCAACACAATTCCCACCCAGGCCAGCCAACCATGGGAAGGCAAGAACCAAACAACCTAGACCAGCTCAACCAAAAGGTCTTTGACAAATTTGGGTACCAAAAAAATTAGCTACAACTCAACAAGGGTGATTACATATATGGGTTCCCAAAGCACTCTTACATGCACAAAGCCCGATGCTCTTCACCATGCAAAAGGTCTCAACAAAGAAGCCAAGGAGAGAAAAGAGTAAGAACCGAGCACAAAGAACAAAAGAAGATAAACTCAACCCTTCGAAAAAAGTAAGAAGACAATCATCAAGGATATGGGTTTGGAAGCCAAAAGTACCAGTAACTTCCACAGAACCAAAGAACCAACGATGCTGGACACCAAGTTTCAGCAACCATTCAAAGAGGAAGAGGCCAGAGGTGATCTCTATAAGGCCAACTATTATTCTAAAGTGGATTCCTATAGGGAGGATTACATCATTTCAAGATCCAATTGCCATCTCCAAACAAACATTGCATCAAGTCTGCAAGTAACATCAGAAGCCTCAACCAGCAACAACCATGTGCCTTTGGCATAACCTTGTCTTTTGCACCATTTAGGTCATGCATTTCCAAAGTATGCATTATTATAGGGCCACATTACACGGCCGTGCATAGACACAATTGAGAAATCCCAGGCACATGAGACACAACTTCCACATGTAAAATATTTTCTTGATACTAACCTCTTTCTTCTTGTTTTCTGCCATTGTTCCAAAAAAAAATAAAAATAAAGAAATGAACAAGACTGTGTGCTTGAAGAAGCTCATTAGTGAACCATCAGCAAGTACATTCATCAACAAAAACGACAAGCCAATGGTCAAACACCATGATGGAAGTACAATACAAAGGGATGAAGATCGATGGACCTTTCACCATGGTAAGATGTGTATGCTTCAACAACACTATAACCATGATATATTAGGAAACCTCTTCGTTGGCATACCCTTGAGCACTTAGATCAAGACCCAACTTCTTGCACCATAATTCTTCTAATGCATTTCCCAAGTATGCATGCATAGGGCTACATTACAAGGCCATGCACAAGGCACATTCTTCTTCCAACCCATGCACTAATGCACTTACCCATCAGTCATTATGGGTCGCGAGTTTTTGGCATGAAAACTTGGGAAGCCATCTTTGAAAACCAGAGGACATAAAGGTGGCAACAACAACAACAACAACAACAACAACAAGGAAGCAATCCACCACCGAGAGCTACTCACAATCAACTGTGATAACATCTTTTGAGCAGCTCACAATTTCTGAAAACTCAATATTACACTCTCATACTGGAATCAAGGATGAAATATATATAAAGGGACTAAACATGAAGAATGGGACAAGCGATCCCGCTACAAGTGGAAGACAGATTGCTCTGGTGGAGATAGGAGGAACTCTACCTCTCAAAGTACTACATGGAACAACCACTACAACAAGGGTCTGTCAAGGATGACATACTGAAGAGGGGGGAAGTGTTGATAATCAAGGTCAAGCACAAGCATAAAAGCACATCAAGCAGGTGAACACACAAGAAGAAGGAGAATGTAGGCATCTCCAAGAAGCACATGTCAATTTTTTAGAAGAAATCCCTATAAAAATAGTGATTTTTGTCACTAAAAGCCATTGTAAATACCATTTTACATTTTTGTAATTCCATTTTGTTCAAGCTAAGGAGTCCTCAAGCTTGAGGAGTATTAGAAGTATCATATGATTAGGGTTTTCAAAACCTAGCAGTTGTGACATGTATACGTCTTCACTTATGCAGACATTTAAAAATGCATTTTCACATCAAGTTTGAGGGGTCTCCAATTTCTTGCAGCATCTACATTTATCAATGTTTTGATTGTAGCGATCTTTGCAACTGGTCAGAATGTCTCCTCATAGTCTATACCATGAGTTTGTGAGCATCCTTTGGAAAGTAATCTTGCCTTGTACCTATAAAGTGATCCATATGAGTTCCTTTCAAGTTTATATACCCATCTGCCACCAATTACCTTTTGATTGGGTGACACTGTAACCAAATCCCAAGTGTTCATCTCCTTCAATGCATCTATTTCTTCCTTTGTCATCTTTTTCCAATTAGGATCTCCCTTTTCCTCTTCATAGGTTGAGGGTTCTTCTGAAATTTAATCCTTGGCCAAATAGATTGAACTCTTTATCAAAAATATGGAATCATATCCATACCTTTTTGGTCATCTTTTCTCCCTTGTTGACCTTCTAGGTGCTTGCTTGGAGCATTCTGGGCAGTCTTACATTTTTGTTTTGCCTCTTTACTTCCATAGCTTGTAATATTTTTCCCTTTCATCTTTGTCATCATCTATATCACTTCTTGGATCTTGGACCTGTGTATCATGCTTGCTTCCTATTTGATGGAAATCAAAATCAAGATCATATGGTAGATTTACCTTTTGTTTCTCTTCATCATACCAAGAACTATGTTTTTCAAACACAACTTTCCTACTTGTAGTGAATTGCTTGGTTGAAGGATTATAGAACATTTAACTCATCTAATTTGAATCATATCCAACAAATATTGCCTTTGTTGCCCTTTCATCTAGCTTACCTCTTATTTGTGATGGTACATGAACATAGGTTAAACAACCAAACACCTTGCAATGTCCAAGGTTAAGTTTTCTTCCATACCATGCTTCATAAGGAGTCATACCTTGGAGTGATTTGGATGGTAGCCTATTGACAAGGTACAAAACACTTGAAATACCATAGACAATGTGGCAACCTCTTTTCTTCAAGCATTATTCTGGCTTATCCAACCAATGTCTTGTTTCTCCTCTTTTCAATTCCATTTAGTTGAGGAGAGTACTTGGTAGTCACTACCATTTTGATACCTTTATCCTACATGAACTCATCAAAATCTTTCAAGAATTATTCTCCCTCTCTAGTGTTGGAACAAAGCAATACCAAATTAATGATTATGAAGAACTTGAAGCAATTCAGGAATCAAAATGAAGCCAAAAAAGTCATTTGAGAAAGTGAAGATATCTGAGAAATATAGCTTGTACACATATGTACATTACAGATGAAAATTCTTGTACTATGAGTATAGATGATCATTATAATGATAAGGAGTAATGTAATAGACGTGGGACGAGTCTAGAATCATATGTATATAAGTCAATAATGTAAAGAAATAGTAGAGAGTCATTAGAAGCCAATTGTTCATGTGATAGATGTGTAGAGAGTCATCTCCATGAGTTAGCGTCGAATCTTTCTCTGATTTCTCTCACCCTAATCAAGTGGATCAAGAAATGTTTTGTACACATCTAATCTAGAAGCTAATCAAGCTATGTTCAAATTTTAAAGGTCTAATTCCTTTCAGGTTATGTGTATGATCAATAGGAACATGTATATATAAAGTTTGCAGGTAGACCTCTCAGAGTCACACATTTTTTTGTGTCAATGTTTTGCTTGGATCTCAATGCACATAGTAAAGTTTTTGATAAATGAGCATTCAAAATATAATTTGGAAGGTAAGGAAGCTATGCCTAAAAGCATTTAGCGAAACGGGACCTGTGCTGTGAGAAATCAACCTTAGAAGTTGACTATGTCAAAGTCTCTTGTTCAAGAAGATAGTTTTTGACATATCTTTTATCTTAATGATCAAATCAGAGTTTTAACGATTCTTTTGAAGATCTAATGGATGACATGATTGCAAAAAGGTAGCATGGAGGTATGTATATCATTAGATTGAAGAAATTTGAAGATATGTGCAGGTAATGAAGTTAATCTCTGAAGCAGACTTCTTGAAGAAGAAGAAACTTCACTCAAAGAAGTGATTGTGAATGATTTTGTAAATCAAGGTAACATTTGTGTAAAGGTTGGTCTATGATTGGTATAGAGGTGTTCTTAAATCAGTATAGATCAAGACTTTGGAGATTTAGAGGTCTCCAACATCCAGTAGATCTGAGCTTCTTGAGAGATCTACTTGTATGGTTCTCCACATGTGCTAGATACATTTTCAAGCAATGAAACACTTTGTTCTTACTCATGATAAAGTATAGAATAGTCTGTCTAATATGACATCAATAAATGAGACATAATACCTTGATCCTTTTGATGAAGGTTCTTGGCTTGGCCCCCATACATCTATATGTAATGAGTCCAATAAGTTTTTGTGGATGTAGCCTTTGTGGTTGAATGTTTGTCTTTATGCCTCCCCAATCTGACATGCATCACATCTATTGATCATGTGCTTCTTTGATATGTTTTGTAGTCATATAACACTTTAATCTATGTCCTTCAAGGTTCTTTCATTCAAATGAGCTAGCCTCTTATGCCACACTTCAAGCTCAATTAGCATGTGAGACCCAAAGTTGAATAGAGCTATGTTTTTGGTTTCTCCTACCTCCAAAGTAGAGAGCCTACCATGATTCTCACCTCTGGCTATCTTCTTGAAGCCTTGACATTGACCTTCCACAAAAGCTCCATGTTGGGTGAACCTAAATTGCAGGACTTTCTCAACTATTTGGCCTACACTTATAAGGTTTTGTGTAATAGTGGGAACATAGAGTACCTTGCTTAGAATGCTTGTCCTGCCATTGGAAGCCTTGACATTACCAATCTTCTCCACATTATGCTTTGTGTTATCCCCCATTTGTGTTTCATGTCTATGCTTTGGACTTTCCAAATAGATAAGAGAGCTATGTTTCATGCAACATGATTTGAACATTCTAAATCTATGTAGAGTAAATGATAATATCATTTACCTTCCTTGTGGCTTAAATTCATCAAAAGCACTGAGTCTTCATGTTGTTGATCTTTAGAATAGTTGTTGTAGTCCCTTCTATTATGGCCTCTATTGTTATTGTTGAAATTGTGTCCACCTCTGCCTCTATTGCTCCCATATCCACCTCTTCCATTTCCTTTTTGGGTCTTCCCATTGAGCTGAAAATTTTGAGTGGTGTGGTTGGTCTTATCACATATGGCACAAGGTTGAACATTTTGGCCTTTGGTTTTGTCATGCTTTGATCCTTTGTTCTTCCCTTTCCACTTGCTCTTGCGTGCAAAGGTGGCTTGGGAAGTCTCCTCTTCATCCTCTTCTTTCTTCTCGCCTTTCAACTTCTTCTCCTTCTTATCTGCATATAGAGCACTAGTTGAATTACCATGATAGGAGTTACATTAATTTATGCTATTATTGGCCTCCTGATTGAAGAGTTTTCTAAGAAATATACTGAAGTCTTGAGTTTGCACATCCATGATGAGATCATAGGCTATGGTGAAAGATTTCCATTTCTTGTCAATCTCTAATCCCATTGAGAATTTGCCTCATGAATAACTTCAAAGCTTGGTGCTCCAACAAACACCATTTTCTACATGAATAACTTCAATTAAAAGAAAATATTTGAGCACTCCAAGATCTGAAATCTTGAATTCATTCCAAGCTTAGTCTTTATCCATTTGATACCTAGATCATCACTTCCTATATATATATATATATATATATATATATATATATATATATATATATATATATATATATATATATATATATATATATATATATATATATATATATATATATATATATATATATATATGCTTGGCCACCTCCTAGATGTGGAAACCCTAGTGATTTCCCTAATTGTGATAATCTTTGCAACTGGGTGGAATGATTCTTTATAGAAAATCCCATAGGATTGAGCAAATTCTTTTGCTTGAAGCCTTGATTTGTACCTAGCATTTGAACCACTCACTTTGTAGGCCCACTTGTTTCCAGTTACTTGCATCCCTTATTGTCTTGGAGATAGACTCCTCAGATAGTCCTCTTGCTTTTTGGTTGCCTTCAAGCTTCACATCTCCCATTTGTTGTATCTCGTGCTCTATGTTGTCTCCTATCTCCACAAAGCCTCTTTGCTTGGGTCCTTGAAGATTGTTGAAGTAATCGTCTCTACCTAACATGTGGTTACTACAACCATCATCTATATACCACACCTCATCATGTGGTTGATCTTCACAACTATGCTTCATAGATAACAAATGATCATTTTCTGGATTGATTGAGAAGTTAGCATAGTTACCTTGCCCTTTGTTATTATTCCCATCTTGCTTTTACCAAAAATCTTTGGTGTAGTGTCCTTGCTCCCCACAATTGAAGCATCCATTTGAGTCAGAGTAGACTATACCTCCATATCTTCCTCCTCTTCCTCTTCCTCTTCCTCTTCCTCTTCCTCTTCCTCTTCCTCTTCCTCTTCCTATTGATGATTGACCTTCATATTGGATTGATTGACTCCCTTCATAGCTTTGCTGCCTTGTTGTTAGCTGCTTCCACCTCTTCCTATTGAACCACCTCTGTTGCCTTTGCCTCTTCCTACTTTGCCTGCATAGAGTTGGTCTTGACTACCCATTAACTTGTGCCTCCATGGTTGAGATCCTCAGTCAACATAAGAGAGGTAAGTTGCTCAAAATCGAGTAGTGAATACCTTACATTCATAGAGGTTGTGAATGCCTTCCATTTATGTTGGTAGCATCTAGGGCGGTCGGGACCTTATGAGACAAGGAAGCCACCAAAGGGAGTCAAAACAAAGGGAGAGCCAAGCACGATTAAGCAAGCAAAGCAGTCAACAAAGATCTAGAAAGTAGGCCACATAGTTTTTCATGGAGAAATATTTCCCAAATAGTGATTTTAGTGACTTCACACCATTGTAAATACCATTTCCTAGTATTCCTACTCCATTTTCTGCAAATCGAGGAGTCCTTGAGCTTGAGGAGTATTAGAAGTATCTATGTACTAATTTTCATAATTGCTAGAGCTGGTTTGCGCCTCCAAAATAGCCCAGAAACCAAATTTTTAACTAGGCCCGACACTAGCTCTAGACAAGGCCAAAACCTAGTCAAAAACTATAAAAAGAGCTAGAGATCTCATTTTTGAGGTGAGGTAGTTGGAGATTGAAGCTAGTTTTGAGCTTTGTATAATTTCTTGGAGCTTGCCAATAGAAGATTCCATTGTTCCACTCCTTCTCTTGCCTTGTGTGTGCATGTGTTGTGCATGCTCATGTGCTTCTCACTCATGCACTTGTGCCTTCACTTGCTCATAGTTATCATAATAGTCCTCACATCTCCACGGATTGACAATTATGAGGTGGATCTCCTCACATTGGTACTTGCCATTGTGCTAGAGTGACACCAAATTTAGTGCCGTTGCTGGCTAGAGAGCTTTGAGGATGAGCGTGTGATGGTAAGACATAGAGTTGTGATGTTGGAGTCATAGATAATTTCTCTACTTTTCCTTATTTTCTCTTTCTTACTTCACCATCATCATCTTCACCATCTCCCACCTGCATCTCCATCTTTACTAAAGCTTCAATTTTTTGGTCATATCACCTTCCCCAACTCATTTTCATCATTTCACTTTTGTAGAGAGCGAGATAGCAAATTCGTGTGTGCTATTTTTGCAAGTTTTTTGAGTGTTCTTGTAGGTACGAGCTTCCATAACATCTGTAGTAGCTCCAACATATATGGGAAAATGTCTGCACAAGTCCTCAAGCATTGATATCTATCAATCATGACTGACAAAAAAGTTGATTTTTTGGTAAAACTAAGTGCATAACCATAATCTAGGGACCTTGCACATCAAAAATCCACAAGAAAATCAAAATAATTTGCATTTACTCTCTCCATCATGATTGACACTATCAATCACGATTGACAATGTCCATTGCGATGGATAGTCTGTCCATCGTGATTGATAGATCATGATGGAGAGCCCATCAATCGTGATTGACAACATCCATCATGAGAGACACCTCTGTCCATCACGATTGACTCAAAAATCATGATTGACACTTGCATTTAGCAAAAATCTAGTGCATCGTGACGCATAGAGGTTTAATTCACACAAGGTAATGCAAAAATCTAGAAAAATAAATCAATCATGATTGATAGCCCATGACAAACTGCCTGTCCATCATGATTGACAGGTGTGCATTGTGATAGATAGGTGTCCATCACGATGGACACACCCTGTCCATTGTGACTGACTAAAAATCATTGTTGACACTCCATTTTGTCGAGAAAACTATCCATCATGAAATATACGCCACTATTGACACAAAATCATGGAAAAAACCGAAAAAAATCAGTCCATCACGAGAGACACCATCAATCGCGACCGGCACTGTCCATCACGATTAACACCCATCAATCGCGATTGACACCTACCTGTCCATCGCAATTGATAGGCCACAATAGATAGTTCTGTCCATCACAATTGACAACCCTGTCAATCACGATTAACAAGCTTATTGGGATAATTTTTTAGGTTTTTTTAATTTGTAAATTTTGGAAAATTTTGAGCATAAATTTCAAGCCATTAGAGCATCATGAAGCCTCGACACAAATAATTTGAGAAATCTTGTTTGCTTGTTTGCCTGGTTTAACCCCCAGAACCCTGAACAAACATAACTTTCTCATACGAAATCCGATTGGGGTGATCTTGGGCTCATTGGAATTCGAAGGTGACCTTGCACAGGGGTGAGACATTTGAGGAATCTCTAAGGGAATTTTCTTAAAAACAAAGAAAAATTGGGTCTGTGAATTACATGAATGGACATGGTTTGTTATGGCAATTGAATTCAAAACTTGAGCTAACTTTGGGACTTTTGTGGGTACATTGAGAGCATCGAAGGGTGTCCAAAGCACGAGAGTACTGCAAGCTTGAGAACGATTGTCTTGAGCGCTCAAGCATGATCAAGGGATAAGCAATTTGAGGTTGGATCATTCTCAACGCTCTCTATCAATTCCTAGCTTAAGCTAAGTATGGATAGAGGTTTTGATTAATTAGGGCAACACTAAGCACGATCAAGTATAAGAACCCTAATTTCTCAAGTGTAAGCATAAATAATTTAGTGTTGTGACCCTAAGGTGAAAGTACATAAATCAAATGATCAAGCTTCAAGTGCAAAAAAACTCAAGTGTTTCTCACGACAAAAGAAATTAGACAAGAAGTGACATTCCAAGTGAAGTAAAAAGAATAACTGGCTAATACAAAAGAACTCTGCAACGATTTTGTACTAGGAAAAATTGGGATAACCACCAAGGCTTATGGGCCATAGGTCAGGAAGATATCTAGGACGAGATAGACAAAGCCTCAAGAGAATCATTCAAAAGAGAATCAAATCCAAAAACTGAACTGTAAGAGGAGTGGCTGTCCAAAGTAGTGGAGAAATGATGGAGAAGAGCTCTCAAACTCATCATGAGAGTTTTTGGTCACTTGGCTATAAAAGAGGCAAGACAGGACACTCAAGAATAGAGGAAGAAGGCATCGAAGCCCCCTTGTAGCTACTTCAATTGTTTTGAGTCATTTCATTCAGTTTACTCTCATAGAGTATGTCCAGCTGCACACCCATTTTTGGGTAGTCTACTTGTAAGAGTCATATCTCTCAATATATGTATCCAATTTTAGTGTTTAAACATTCATTGGAAAGCTTATCTTGAGTAATTCCTCTGTCTAAAATAGTTTTATGAAATTCTTTATGGTCTGTGAGTTATTCAGGTTTTAGTGAAGTCCAGTTTTAAGCCTAACTGAGTGGACAGGTAGTATGTTTTGAATCAAAGAGTTGACAACTCAAATATACTCCAAATTGAGTGTTTCATAGCTCATTTAAAAGCTCTAGGTGTCTAGTTTGAGTGACCAAAGTTTCAAGTTCATTGGATTATTTAATTGGTACTAGTTTTCATTTGAAGGTTTTACTGTTGGTAAGAGTCTTGATCCTGAGAAGGTCTTCTACACTTTCTGCTGCGATTAGGAGAGGAATTCTCCAACAACATGGTCCCTTCTTTATCTATGTATGCATCATTTTCAAATTTGACAACTGGATGTTCTAGTCCAATGGGTTGATCCGGGTTTTTAATATAGACAACAGATCTTCTCAGACCGTCCTCATAGATGCGAGCACCTAATCAGTTGGTCCTGATGTATTCTAGTTGAGTCTTATAAGGTCCTTCTGGTTTTTCTTGGTACACAACTCTTGAGCTACCTATGGGTTTCCATGCTATACGACATCTCAGAATCACTCGTTTCAAAATTTAGAGCATATGGGTAATCACTCAACTACTGGGCCTAAGACCTAGTAGTATGGTTGACACTAGCTTCAGTGGCCTCCACTACTTGCTGAAGTAAATGCTTCTATTTTTCATTTTTGTATTTTTCTTCTACTTGAAGAAAATCCTTTTTGCAAAAATATATACGAGCTTACTTCTTTATTTTTAACACTCCCCCTCAAGCTCACATGTGAGCTTGCACCTTCAGCCATATCCTGCAAGTTGATGTCGTTCTTGAACCTCTTGAGCTTAGAAGCATCTAGGGACTTTGTAAGCATGTCTGCAACCTGGTCATTAGTTCCAATGAACTTTATATCCACATCCTTGCTCAAAACTTTTTCTCGAACATAATGATAATGCACTTCTATGTGCTTGCTTCGTGCATGAAACATTGGATTGTTTGTCAAGTGAATGCTTGACATGTTGTCACCATAAATTGGAATGGTCTCCACCTGCACATCAAGATCACCCAAGAGCTTCTTAATCCACATAGCTTCACAAGTTGCAAAGGCTAAACCTCTATATTCAGCTTCTGTAGATGATAGTGCAACAGTAGGTTTCTTCTTTGAGCTCCATGTGATAGGTTTGCTACCTATCATGAACACATAACCTGAAGTGGATCTTCTGTCTTCCTTCGAACTAGCCCAATCAGCATCACTGAAGCCTTTTACCTGCAATTCTTCATCATATCCATAAAACAGAGCATGATTGACTGTGTGCTTCACATATCTTAGCACTCGGTTGGCTGAATTTAAATGTTCACTTGTTGGAGCTTGCATAAATTGAGAAAGAACTCCAACAATATAACACAAATCTGGTCTTGTGATCGTAGCATAGATCAATGAACCTATAATACTCCTATATGTAGTTACATCATGTAACTTCTCTCCATCATTTGAGCATAGCTTCACATTTGTGTCCGTAGGTTGAGTGAGTGGTTTGCATTCACTCATTCAAAATCTCAAAAGAACATCCAATAGGTACTTTCTTTGCATTAAGTAAATGCCATCTTTCCCATAGATTATCTCAATGCCTAAAAAGTATTTCAGCTCACCAAGATCTGAAATTTTAAACTCCTTACCGAGTTTCCTTTTGATCTCTTGTATTCCTGTAACATTACTTCCTGTTATGATGAGATCATCAACGTATATGCAAATATATACCTGCTTGCCTTCTTCTTTCTTCATGTAGAGAGAGGGATCTGCATTACTTGGACTATACCCACACCTTGTGAGGTACTCGACCAATCTTTGATTCCAAGCACGTGGTGCTTGCTTCAGCCCATACAAAGCTTTCTTCAATCTACAAACAAAATTTGGATGCTTTTTGTCTTCAAATCCAATCGGTTGACTCATGTATACCTCTTCTTGAAGTTCACCATTGAGAAACGCATTTTTTATGTCAAGTTGGTACAATGGCCATCTCCTTGCTACACTCACTGCAATCAAGGTTCTAATTGTTCCCATCTTTGCAACCGGGCTGAAAGTCTCTTCATAATCGATGCCGTGAGTTTGCTTGAATCCTTTTGCTACTAGTCTAGCTTTATGCCTAGCTAGAGAACCATCAACATTTCTCTTTATTTTAAACACCCATTTATTTGGAACAATCTTCATACCTTCAGCCTTTGGAACTAGCTCCCATGTGTGATTGTCTTTGAGAGCTTTCATCTCTTCTTGCATAGCTTCTTGCCATTCTTTTTGTGTACATGCTTCTTCATATGCATCCGGTTCTTTGTCTTTGACCACCTGTGTCATATATGCAAATGCTTTGCAATAAAACTATCATAGCTCAGCCTTTCAATTGGATACCTTGCTCTTGAAGACCTCCTTTCAATTCCTTTTGAACATTGCTTCTTCAACCGGTTCAACTTTACCTTTGGTGTAATCACCTCTTCATACTCTTCTTCACTTGCATTTGAATCACTATTTTGGGCAGCACTTTCAGCTTTAGATCTTTCATAAGCTGATGTTGGTGATGAGGAATGACTCCTTAGCCTCCCCTTCCATGTTGAGCTTTCTCCAAGTGATGTAGAAGCTTTTGGACCTGACATTTGAGTGCTTGTTTGCTGAAATTCTTCTTGGACAACACCTCCATCATCTTCGCAATCTTCTTCAAGAATCTTCTCTTTCCCTTTGTCTCCAAACCATGGTCTTAGCTCATCAAATACCACATCTCGTGAGACTCGTAGCTCCTTTGTCATCAGATTGTAGCACTTATATCCCTTTTGCTCCGATGAATATCCAATAAAAATACATTTTTCGGACTTTGCCTCCATCTTTGTCCTTAGTTCTTGAGGGATGTGAACATAACACACACATCCAAAAACTTTGAGATGTGTAAGGTCAGGCTTCTTACCGGAATAAACCTCCTTGGGAGTTAGATTATGCACTCCAGCCATTGTGCACTTGTTCATCAAATAAACTGCCATACTAGTTGCTTCAGCCCATTAGTTTAGTGGCATCTTCATCTCGTTGAGCATGCATCTTGCAACTTCTGTGATATGTCGATTTTTCCTTTCAGCTATTCCATTTTGTTGAGGTGTGTACCTACATGTAAATTGTCTCTTGATGCCATTTTCATAAAGAAAATCTGAAAATTCTTTGGAGAAATATTCTCCTCCTCCATCGGACCTCAAGGTCTTTATGTAGGATCCTGTTTCCTTTTCTACCTGTGCTTTAAATGTCTTGAACATGGAGAACACATCTGATTTTTGTTTTATGCAAAACATCCATACTTTCCTTGAATGATCATCAATAAAAGTGACAAAATATCTATTACCAGCCACTGATGGTTGTTGTGATGGTCCCCATACATCCGTGTGTATCAAGTCGAGGACATTCCTTGCCACATAGTTGCTTTTCTTGAATGGTTGTCGAGTTTGCTTTCCTAGTTGGCATGCTTCACAAAACTCATGTAGTCCGGCATCATTGAATCTTGGAAGACCTCTTACCACTTCATGGTTGCTCATGTCCTTGAGCTTGGGAATGTTGATATGTCCAAACCTTTTGCGCCACAAATCGATTTCAACAATCTTCTTGTTTCCAAACTGAATATACATCACCTTTCCATGCGGTTGTTGAATGTCCAAAGTGAACATCCTTCCTTCTTTCCTTCCTTGAGCAATGACCTTGAATCCTTCTTTTGGATTCTTTATAAAACAACCTTTTTCATTGAAGATAACATGATATCCTTTCTCTACCATTTGTCCTACTGAAATCAAATTCTTTGCAATAGTAGGAACATGAAGAACATCAGCCAATACCTTCTTGTCTCGAAGCTTGATATCTCCAACATGCTCAATTGCGTGTTGAGTTTCATCGCCGGTCTCCACACATCCTTTTCCAATTGGAGCTTGTAGCTTTGTGAACAAATCTCCTTGGCATGTCATATGGTTGCTGCAACCTGAATCTATGAACCATTTTTGGTCATCACTTCTCGAGTTGTTGTAGTCATGCTTCATGGCAAGCATGGTTTTCTTGTCTCCTTCACTTGATGTACTCGCATAGTTATTTTGGCTCCTTTGGTTGCCTCCATCTAGCCTTCCATTCTTTTGCCAACAATCATTTGCATAATGTCCTAGTTTACCACAATGATAACATGTTATACCTTTATGAGGATTGTATGAACCTCGACCTCTTCCTCTATTTCTTCCTCGACCTCTTCCATGTGTGTTGTCATTTGAGTTGTCCTTGTTGTCCTCCGAGTTGTGTTGGCTGAAATTTGTGTTGTTGAAGCTTCTTCCTCTTCCTCTCGAGCCTCCTCTTGAGTTCCTTCCTCTACCTCTTCCTGCATATAACATTTGACTATGGCTGTCCTTACCTTTGTTGCCTTCTCCTTGTTGAGCAACCTCTTCAGCCACAAGATTTGGTATAATCTCGTCAAATGTTGGTAGAGGATCTCTATAAAGGATGTTTGTGATGAGGGGCTTCCACTTTTCTTCACTTCTCAAGCCATTGAGGGCTGTTTGGAAGATGTCTTCCTCTTCTATCTTGCATCCAACTGATGCTAGCTGATCTCGAAGCTCTTTGATCCTCAATGTATACTCACTAATGCTTTGGTTTGAGCTTTTCCTCATGATGTTGAGCTCGTTCTTGAGTTGCATCCTTCGAGACCTTGTTGAGGTAGCATACACCTTCTCCAATGCTTCCCAAACTTCCTTGGCTGTTTCTAAGCTTTGCACATGACCAATCATAGTGTTAGAAATAACTTGTGAGATGAGGAACATCACCCTTCGATTCCTCTCTTCCCAATCAGCAAATTGTCTCCTTTGTGCCAGAGTAATGTTGGGATCTTCAATGTCCACCGGTTGTGGATCATCTCCACTAACTAGACTCCATAAACCTTTACCTTTAAGGTAATTTATCATTCTATACCTCCAAGACTAAAAATTTTCTTTGTCTAACTTCTCAACTTGTTGTCCTAAATCAGCCATTGAAAACTTCCAAGATTGAAGTTTACCTCAAGTATGTTGTGGTGCTCTCTCTTGACTTCACGAAGCTCCCCCTTGATTTGTAGCTTCTTCTTTGCTTTAATTCAGCTCCAATGCTTTGCCACTTCAAGATCCAATGCTCTGATACCAATTGTTGGAGAATTCCTCTCCTAATCGCAACGGAAAGTGTAGAAGACCTTCTCAGGATCAAGACTCTTACCAACAACAGAACCTTCAAATGAAAACTGGTACCAAGTAAAAAATCCAATGAACTTGAAACTTTGGTCACTCAAACTAGACACCTAGAGCTTTCAAATGAGCTACCAAACACTCAATTTGGGGTAGATTTGAGTTGTCAACTCTTTGATTCAAGACAGACTACCTGTCCACTCAGTTATGCTGAAAACTGGACTTCACTAAAACCTGAATAACTCACAGACCATAATGAATTTTGTAAAACTGCTCTATACAGAGGAAGTACTCAAGATAAGCTTTCCAATGAATGTTTAAACACTAAAATTGGATACATATATTGAGAGATATGACTCTTACAAGTAGACTATCCAAAAATGGGTGTGCGGCTGGACATACTCTATGAGAGTAAACTGAACGAAATGACTCAAAACAATTGAAGTAGCTACAAGGGGGCTTCCACGCCTTCTTCCTCTATTCTTGAGTGTCCTCTCTTGCCTCTTTTATAGCCAAGTAACCGAAAAATCTCATGATGAGTTTGAGAGCTCTTCTGCATCATTTCTCCACTACTTTGGACAACCACTCCTCTTACAGTTCAGTTTTTGGATTTGATTCTCTTTTGAATGATTCTCTTTTGGCCTCCACTACTTGCTGAAGTAAATGCTTCTATTTTTCGTTTTTGTATTTTTCTTCTACTTGAAGAAAATCCTTTTTGGAAAAATATATACAAGCTTACTTCTTTATTTTTAACACATGTATGTGGTTAGCACCCAACCAGATAGGACAAAAAAATTCTAGTAATATAACCTTGGAGGCTGAAATAGGTGACATAGAGCATGGAAACTTAGGAAGAAAGTCAAAGACCCCTCGAGGCAAATCAGTCCTGACTAAAATAATCACTCTAGAGTGGGTTCACTAGGACAATAAGAGCATAGATTTTCACCTAAATCGAGAGACAAACATGGCTTTTTGGAGGTATAAACCTGGCCAAACTAATGAAGTGGGAATGCTTACAATATATGAATTCAAAGATCTTGATACCCTGGGCAAAGTGACCTACTTAGACAATACTTCAGAGAGGGTCTTTGTGGTCTCCGAGCATGGTAGGCATGCCTACACTTGGAAGGGTGAAAATTTTTTCCCCAACCAAGACCTAATGTCTCTATTGGTCACGAAGGAGCTAGAACATCTGAAGCTCATGGAATGCAAAGGGACAAGAGTAGAGATAGGCCTGAAGTAAGCTTTGCCAACCCAATAGGAAGAGAAAGAGCAAGAACTGAGATGGAACAAATGGAAAACAAGAGGCATCGAGACCCAAGAAATCAAAGAAACTTAGATGAGTTCCCTCTGCCAAGTAGAGAACACATGAGGACCTTAAGGCCTACACAACTGTTCAAATCTATGAAGAATTATTTTGATGGTACGTGAGACCCTTATGATCATGTGGCTGAATCTTGGCAATTATTGAGAGTTGCACAAGTTGATGACCTATTCACACCATACAACACTTTTGGTTTAACACTCAAGAACACTGCTCTTACATGGTTTCAACCACTACACAAGAGGCAATTCATAAACATAGACCAATTGTCAGAAGCCTTCATCACGAAGTTTTCTAAGAGTGGCATAAGACACAACACTTCCTTGTTGATTCATAGCTATAAACAAACACCTCAAGAGACAGTGAGAGTGGTAGGAAGAAGGTTTAGGTAATATCTAGAGAGATGCCTTGTTCCAGAGTTACCCACTCTAGCCAAACAAGTGGCCTTATTCTTAGATGGATTGTTAAGTACCAAATTGAGATCTTATGTGTACTTGAAGGACCCTACAACCATAGAAGAGTGTGTATGCATATGCATAGATATTGATGATAATCTAGGGGAGGAATTGGAGCTTTCAAAAATCTATAAAGACTCAGATAGCTCTACTAGCCTCACTTCCAAACAATCCACTTGTATTAAGGAACTTGTAGAGAAGGTAGCTCAAAAATTAGGAGTCTCCAGCAAATAGATACCTAGATTTTCCCCAATGAAATGATGCTGTACATGTGGAGGAGGCCACATGGCTAAGGAGTGTCCAATTATGGCTCAACCCCAAGTGAACCCTAACAAGCTATACTACACCATAGAAAGGAGATATACTAACCACACTACAGAAGACTCCCCATATAACAAGCAAGCGCTTAATATGCAAAATTATCCATAGCCATATCCACAACCAGGGAGATACCAGAACCAGTACCCATGATAATAGTATGGTAGGCCCCAACAACCCTACTAGCCACCCTACTAGGCTCAACAAAGGCCTCAACCTGTGTTAGTTCAGCAACCTCCAACTCCAACCAATGTGTTCCTAGTGAAGTATGCAGTCACAAAAGAAAATTTGAACAGAGCCTTAGTGCCATTATCACCATTGCTTTCACAGAGTGACCCGAATGATTACAGTTCTGACTCGAATCATGTTGATAGCTCACATGCTTACTATATGCAATCACTTAAGCATAAAGAAAGATACTATTAAGAAGACCCTAGTGAATCTAGTGGGGAGCCAGAATATGATAATGTCATGTACACAAATCCTAATTCTAGGCCCCAACCTAGATAGTTCAGACCCTAAGCATCTAGAGGACCGTGCTACAGGTGCCAAGGTGATGATTTCATTCGTGATTGCCCTATTCCTACACCGATGCAACCTTAGTCAATGACAATTCAAGGGTTTTGTCAAGATTGTGAGAAGGAGCATGTGTTGACCTAAGTACCAACTTAGGGACTTGCGGAGAAAGAGACTATACCTCAAGCCCCTCTCAAGTGCATATAGTGGGGATACACGCTTTTAATTATCAATCCAAAGAGTATTCAAACCTAGCCGAGTGTATGAGGACATGCAATCATGTAATGATCAATGCAAATGAACTACTCAAAGAGTGTAAATGAGGCAAAGACTTATCCAAACAAGCTTCAACTGTTGGTCATGGCGAAACGATACTTGGTGCAACAGCCGTCAGTATTTTGGACTTTTCTCCAAGCTTCGAGCTCCAAATATAGCAAATAGCATATGCTTTCGAAGCTCTCGAGAAGACGCATCCAATGGCAGTGGTTTCACTCAATTCCGACGCTCCTACTTCAAGTTATGAGCGAAATACTGAGTTGCGGGAATACTTTCCTACACTTCAGCACTTCCTACACTTCGCACACACCTTACCTACAGCCAATAAACACTTTCATGGATAGACAACACTCACAAGCACTCTTTCCAAGCAATACACAAGCATACAACCTTACGAAGAAGAAGATACAGAGTGAAGAAGACACAAATTCGAATTTCAGTGCTCTCTATTCTCACAATGGCCAAAAAGTCCTTTACAAAGAGTCACATTTGACTTATATACTTGTGCCCTAAAAATGGTGCTTTCACACAAGAGAGCGGCACTTTATTCACTAAGAGACTAATTTCCTACTATTTTACAAGGGTAAATCTCTAATCTTCTGCGGGGATGCATCTAGAGGACTCCTCTAGTGCCTTTACAACGGAAAATATATTACAAGAATGATTATGATACAAAAATATGATGTCCAAATCGGAAAAATTTTGGGGCCCGTCTTTTTCTCTACTTTGTGCTTTCTTTCACTCTGCAACACTCTCCCCCTCTTCGTCTCTGTCGTCCCTTGACAGGCTTTGCTTCTTGTCCTCAGTTTGTTGTCCGCACGCATCCAGTGGTCAGTATTGCCTGATTCTTGATCTTGCATTACGTTTTAGAGGCGCTCTGATTTGTCCTGGTTTGCACACCTCGGACCTTGCTGTGTTATTCACTTCTTTTCTCTGCACGCCACCTTTGCTCATTGTTACCTGTTTATAAAACAGGTGTTCAGTTTTGACGGCCTCTTCTTAATTCTTATTTTACATTCTCTGGGCCTGATGCATTCGACTTGCTTGCCCGCAACCCTTGGAGTTAGATTGACTACCTGATATGTTGCAGTCTAATTCACCTATAGGCTCATTAATTCTGGGTTGCCACGCACGCCACCAGTGGAAGGCATGAAGATGTGGTGCTTCAGTCTTCGATCTGGACCTTCCAGAGATCAAGAGGTTGAAGCACCCATGTGGGTTACGTCCTTTTCTTGGTGTGTGTGCCCCTACGGGGCTCTGTGCAGAGATGGGTGTTGCGCCCCTGCGGGGCTTCTTGCAGAGATATATCTTCAGATATTTCCTTTTAGTGAAGCTGCTTCTTTCGTTGTCTTCTTCTTTTCTTCTTTTTACTTGACTCTCCCTCAACACTGCCCCCCTCCTGGACTCTGTCGTCCCCGACAGGCTTTGATAAGCGACGGGCATATGTTTTATATACTGTTTGCTCTGTATCATTTAGCAGATTGGCTTCACGTATCATGAGTTGTTTCCATTGTTCTGCCTTCACACTGTCATTGGGTGGCTGTCTGTGATCTGCGAAGAAGCTAAGTTCATATGCCACTAATCTGGCATTTAAATTGGATGACATCTTCAAAAAAATTTCTGAATCCATCTCAAAAAATCCTGTAAAGAAAGCTTCTTCAAAAGTCTGCATATATACACTTAGCAAGAACATTAATCTAGAATAATATGCCATTATAGTTGGTTTGCTAGGCATAACTGATAGATAAAAAATGAGTATTTCCGTGCCCTGATTAATACCTATGAAGTTAAAAAAAGTGTAGGCTGCATGCTTGAATACCTTCAAGACTGTAAGGATCATGCTAAGTATTTTGTTGGTCATTTTGACAGTTAAATCGGGTACTGTCACATAATTTTGTATCCAAAATTCTATGGTTTTGACCATATAGTCTTCCGTTGGCAAGTAGTTATGTGGCGGGCTCGGAAGCATAGGATAATTGAGCCACTTCTTATTTATAGTGCCGCTTCTTTGCAAATCCAAAAATTCGCTGGCAACCCTTCTGCGTGGTATAGGACAAAATGAAGGGTTTACCTGAAGTAAATATGGTGCTGCTTTCCAGTGCACCTGTAGTGTGGGATGTTTCTCCAAAAATTTCCGTCGCCACACTGGTTGTGCAGCTTCAAACTCTGCTTGAGTGTATGCGAATGTGTCATGTTTGAAATTCAGCTGCTCATCTGGACTCTTCTGTGTAATCCTCTGTATATAACGTCTTGTTTTCTCTTTCAAGAGTCCGTATGGAATATTAAATGGCTTCATGATCTTGTCCAGGTCTTTACCTTTGATCTTGGCCTCTTTCATTACCTTGATGACTTCATTTTTGAAATTCTCCATCAATCGGGACACCACTAGTGCCCGTTCCTTCTGACTTATTTCTGCAGTGTAGGGCATTGGATGTTCGTCATGTATGTCGGCCAACTGCTCATGTAGTGGAGAATTATAGATCGGGTGAGATGGAGGGCTTACCTCTACCTCGTCAGTAGGATTTTCCTTTATTGGCTCTACTGGTGTCCCGATCGGTGCTTTCTCTTGTATTTGAGTCTTTAATTTTGCTATGCATTCATCTTTATCTTTTACTTCTTGCATGGCTGTGCTGAGTGCTTCTTTTGCTGCAAGTAATTCATTTCCGATTTCAGCCACATTATCCATGTTTTCACTATAGCTTGTGGCCAGTTTTCCATGTGCTATATTTAACTGCTTTTTTAGTTCACATATTTCCTGAGTGTACTTCCATTCTGATTCTTCTCTTACTTCTTGCTCTTGTCGCAGCAAATCTGCATGTTGTGCTATCTGCTCTCTTAATTCTTTTTCTTTGATTTCTGAGGATTCCTGTTGCTCGATTGGTTGATCATATAATAATGATTTCATTAATTCCTTATTCCTGCTTCTCAATGTGTCATTTTCTTCCATATATACTTTTAGCTGTGTCCCGAGCAATGTACTTCTAGCTCTTATTCTTTCTTTGTCCGCCTCGCTTGCATCATATAATCTCTGTAAATTTGCGAGCTGTGCTTGGAGTTGGTGATGCTGAGTGATTAATGATTCGTATTGTGTTTTTGTTTCGAGCAACTCATTGCTTTTGACCTTTATCTCTTTTTGTGCCTGGATGAGTTGTGATGACAGTTGTTCACTCATTATCTGGAATTGACTTTTTTCTTGCATGGCCCTATCATAATCTCCATCTATTTCCATCATCTGTTGTTGGGTATCCATCGCTGTCTGAATCATTTGCTTGACTACCGGCTTCAGCTGAGTGACATCCACATTCAGCCATGTTTTTGGAATGCTTGGTTCGTCGCCGGTTGTGACATCTTTGCCCTGAGCGATATGTAGTGTATTGTCATGGGGCTGCCTAATTTGAAGTTGGATCCTTGGCTCGGCCACCATGTCTTCTTTGTTTCCTTGAGGTGTATCATCAGGTACCTCAATTACAATTGGTTCTTTAGTATGTAGCTCCTCCGAATCCACATTCCTTGGAGTTTGTACTTCCTCTTTGATAGGTGGTTTGACTTGTGTAACGTTGGTTGGAGCTTCCTTGATGCTTATCTTTGTAGTATCATTCAATTGAATGACATGCTCCGGTTCAATGGGATCTTCTTCATTCTTTTCCTTTTCTTCATGATTTCCCGGCGTCACTTCTAATTGATCGATCTCATTCCATTCTCCTTCTTGAGTTTCTGTCCTTATATCAGTATCCAAGGTATCTTTTTCAGGGCTGGAATCCGTGTTGGTACTAGAATCATCTATCCCTAGTTCTTTGTATCTTCCAGCTTGTTTTGGTGTCTTCTCTGGACTCCGTTGTTGTTTCTCTTGACTTGTCTGTCTATAATGATGACCTTGAATGTTTAAATTTACCTGCCCTTTCATGTACTGATGTGTATCTTCGAGGGCAGCAGAAAGATCTCTCCTTGTAATAGGCACTTGAGCCATCGTGATCTTCGGTAAAAGATGAGTTCTCTTTGATTGTGGTGTAGCTTGGGCTTCCTCCTCCCGTAGACGCTTTGTACCCCTCATGGGTTTTTGTGTGCTCGTTCCAGCTTCCTCAACCATAACAACTGCTTTCTTTTTCTTAGGGACCGTAGCGGATTTTACGTATTTGGCTAGCCCTTCTGAGGTCGGCATCTCCCGTAAGCAATTTTTCATCTCGAGGGCTTCATATATCAATAATGTTAATGCAGAACTGCCATTTAAAAACTTCTTCTGGCCCCATTTCTTCTGGGCTTCAAATAGCCTTTCTTGTACATACCCTGTTAAATTAATTTTGTTTCCTATTTGTCGCATGGCATGTGATAATAGTTGTACTACAATCTTTTGTGGAGCCGTGTATCTGTGCATACTGGGGAAGCAAAAATGTTGATGCACCAGACGGACAACATCTTCAATGTCTATTCTGTTAATCTCCAGGAAGGACTCTTCTTCGGGTCATGACATTCCTCTTTGACACTAGTAATTCCTGCTTGATTCCATCCAAAAGCTTTATTGATCAACTCAATTGTGAATTGAATGGTCTTTCAAATTCTGACTTTATCCAATACTCGTGCTTCTGGAACTGATATTTTTGTTGCGGCAGGTTGCATGGTATTCATTACCTGTGCACATCTCTGAAAATCTGGAACATAGATAGGCAATTTGAGAAATGCCTCTATGCCTGCTTGTGTCCATACATCTTCAATATGAGGTAATCCCCGTATTATTGTCTTGAAATCCTGTGACATGATTGGAAAATAGTGATCTGTATCCATAATCTTGATAGTAGCCATGAAAATGAGTTCCGAGACTGGTTGGTCATCCCGAAACCAATGGCCTCTTGCTCTTGTTACTGATTCCAATGGAAGAAGCTGCACCTCTTCCTGTTGCGTAGATTCTGAATCAGTAGACGCCATCTGCACTCAATATAGAGTATGAATTAGTTGCCGTATATTATCAGAAATCCTCCTTTATTTGTTTGTCATAAGCTCGATATTGCTCCGAGTGAATGGTGTCGCCCCTTTCCCGTGTGTGTGAGAAAGGTAATACCTGTATTTTTCACATTTTTAGGTATTTTTATATTTTCATAAGTGCTCTCCTATTTCCCAAGAGGAAAATGTGCTTGACTATTCTGAAATAGAAGAAGGATGTGCCGAATGCTTGGCCTTGTAATGTGGCCCTATCATGCATACTTTGGGTCTCGAAGGCTCCATATGTGTGCAATTGGAAGTAGTTGGTTGATGCCTGCCGTTTATTTTGTCTTTAGGTATCCAAATCTGCTTCATTGTGCTGGGCCTTGTTGTATGTTGCCTAATTCCGATGAATGTGGCTCTTTTCTTGTTGTATGTCTGCTTTATCTGATTTGTAAATCTCGGACTGGCTCGGGTTGCCATTACAGACTCCTTCTTTCTCCAGTAACTCCTTTTTTGTGGCTGTTTTGACTGTGGACCATGTTGGTTCTTCTTGTGCTGGGAATCATCATTTCGACTTGGTTTCCTTGGAGCGCATGACTTAGGAATCCAAATTTGCGAACGATCCTGTTGAGCGGCTACTACTTTTTTTGGAATCCATATTGTAGCAATTCGTCGATGACTTCGTTGTTCCGACTGAGTTGTTTTCCTATCTGATTGGTTGTTCTGATGTCGGTTGTGCTTTTGTCGTCGAAGATACTCCTCCACTTGATCTTTCTTTATCCACGCTTGGTTAGAGTATGGAATAGGGTATATTTTAATAGGTACAGATTTTGAATTACTCAGAGGACTAGTCTCTCTGATGCATGGTGCTTCACTGAGGTTGGTTTCAGCTTGATTGACACTCTCGTGACTTGCTAGACTAGAAGATGGTGTGCAAGCAGAATTCAATGTGTCCGCACATATAGTACTTGACGAAGGTGTTTCTATAGCGCTAGGGATCATACATTCATGACTTTGTTCATTGGAATGAACTTTTTGCTCTATGCTCACAGATTTGATTGGCCGTTCGTCTAGTAGACTGAATACTTCACGATGTCCTATCCTGGCTGAGATGTATCCTAAAGCCAATTGAACGGTCACCTCATATTCGTAAATCCAGTCTTGACCTAACACTACCTCTTCAAGTAAATCTTGATCATGACACACTAATAGCTTTTGTTCCATAGTGTTGTTGCCAATATGCAAAGGTAAGGTGATCTCACCTATGCACTGAGTAATCGTTCCTCCTATTCCTATCAACTGTGCCATTGATGGGCGTACTTCCTCCTTGAGTTTTTGGGTCAAAGAAAGCTTAATACAGCTTACTGCGGCTCCTGTGTCAATGAGAGCGTCCACTAAGTGGTACTCCGTTTTACCTGCTCCCAAATTTAAATATGGTTGCGTTCTCTGCGATCCTAGGTTTTGAGTGGCTCTAAAATTAGCCATTGGGATGAGTTCTTCTCCTAGTCGATATCTCTCATCTCTCTCTCTCATCCACTCTTTCCGTTTCTTTATTCTTTCCAATGCTTCCTGTCTCGCTTCTTCTCGTATCCTCTCCTCCTCTATGCGTCTATTCTTGTCTTTGATTAATCGAGACATTGTTTCTTCGGTCAATGGTTCTAGATATTTTTTTACTCTACACCCACTGATGTAGTTTGGTAATACATCTCCATCTAAGGTTGCTAAGCTGATGGCTCCACTTGTAGATATACGATTAATGATTAATGGACCATATCCTCTCTTCTGCAACTTCTTAGCGTGTTGTTTCAAGGTTTATACCAAAACTAAATCTCCTTCCTTCAAATTTTTGTCCTTAATGTGTGCATCAAAGTAGGCTTTCTGTCGTCGTTTAGCAGCATAAATACCTGCTACTGCTTGTAATCTAGTTTCATGAAGCTTTTCTATTTGATCCAATTGAGCTGATAGTTCATTTCCTGTCCACTCATAAGTAGTTGCTACTCTCAGAGTGGGAATTAAGAAATCAATTGGCAAAATAGCATTTTGTCCATATACTAAGTTAAAAGGAGTAGTGCCTATGGCGGTTTTATAGGATACTCGAAATGCCCATAAAGCATGCTGTAATTGCTTATTCCAATATGATCTTCCATCGTTAACAATTTTGGTGAGAACTGTACACAAGATTTTATTCGAACTCTCGGCTTGTCCATTGGCTTGTGGGTGATAAGGAGCTGATTTCTTATGAATTACCAAGAATTCATTCAATAAAGCTTCTATAACTTCATTCACAAAGTGCGTACCTCTATCACTCACAATTTCTATTGGTAGTCCAAATCTAGCGAAAATGTTCTCAAAGAGAAACTTGGCTGTGGTTCTTGCGTCATTTTTCTTGGTTGCTTTTGCTTCAACCCATTTGGTCAGATAGTCTGTTGCCACAATTATATATTCGGCATGGGATCCTTTCGCTGGTGGGCTAATAGGTCCTATGAATTCTATTCCCCATTTCGTGAAAGCTCTGGCACTCATCATGGGTCTAAGTGGCATCTCATCTCTCCTAATGGGATATTTGGTTCGTTGGCAAGTATCACACCGTTGCACATATGTCATGGCATCTTGGTGTAGAGTTGGCCACCACATTCCAGCAAAGAGGATCATTTTTGCTGTTTTATCTGCAGAAAAGTGCCCTCCTGCAGCTCCTGTATGAGCCATCTCTAACACAGAAAGATATTCGTCTTCGTGGATGCACATTCGTAATTGGTTATCTTTCCCTCGTTTAAAAAGTTGTTTTCCTATAATGGCGTAATCCTTACTTTGTTCTACAAGTGCACGTTTCCTTGCTGAAGTAGCTCCTTCGGGGTATTCTTGAGTTTTCAAGAACTTTACCAGAGGCATGCTCCATCTGGGTGCTATGGTAGAATAGCATAAGGTAGAGTTCTCATCTGGGATTTGTTCTTGACAGGTTTGACAGGTTGATACATAGTTATGTGCATCTCTTTGCATGGTTGGCCAATATATGCCAAATCTCTTGAGTGTTTGCCACGTTCCATTTGCATTCAAATGAGTTTTCCATTGGTTTACATGTGCTTTCTGAAGCCACATTTCTTGTTCCTCTTCCTCCACACATCTCATTAATAATCCACTTGAATCTTGGTGATACAAACTTCCCGCAATGATATGAAGGTTTTTAGTCTTCCAGAGGTCTTGGGTTTGGTTTGGTGTGATCCCATCTTTAGGTCCATGTGTAAGTATAGGGATCAGTTTTTCTGCCCATTAAGGACATACTTCCAGGTTAAAAAGGTACGTATCTGGTAGATCATCTGGTACTCCTATGGGTGGTTCTCCATGGGTCATTCTTGATAAGTGGTCTGCTCTTATATGAGTATTTCCTTTCTTGACTACTACCTCAAAATCAAATTCCATTAGCAATAAAAACCATCGTACTAGTCGTCCTGTATTACAAGGCTTGTTGACTAGGTACAATAGGGCTTGATGATCAATGAAGAATTTGAATTTGTTTGCCAGCAGGTAATGTCTGAACTTTTTCACTGCGTACACCATCCCTAGGCTTTCTCTCTCTGTGGTAGTATAATTGCGTTCTGCTTGATTTAATTGTCTACTAGCATAGGCTATAGGGTGGTCTAATTTTCCCGTATCTGCAGGTTGAGCTAAGATGCAACCAATGGCAAACTTGGAAGCATCCACATGAATGTGAAACGGCTTATTCCAGTTAGGTACTCGAAGGATTGGTGCTGAACTCAATCGATTCTTTAACTCGTTGAAGGCTTTTTCACATTCTTCAGTCCAATTAAATTGTGTCAATAATGCATAAAGAGGTCTAGCAATTATGGCGTACATATGTATAAATCTTCGATAGTATCCACAATGTCCCATAAATGCTTGAACTTCCTTAGCCGTCTTAGGTCTTGGTAAATCCAGAATTACCTTGATTTTATCTTCATCAGTTGAGATTCCGTTTTTAGAGACAATATGTCCTAATATTTTCCCTTGTCTAACCATGAAGACACATTTTTCAGGGTTAAGGCATACTCGATATTGTCGACATTTAGCAAAGATCCTTTCTAGCTCGGGGATATGTTCTGATCGTATAGCTGAATAAGTACAAAGATCATCCACGTAGACCTCCATACTTTTTCTTAGGAATTCTTTGAATACATGACACATCAATCTTTGGAAGGTGGCTGGGGCATTAGTTAAACCAAAAGGCATGACTCTAAAGGCGTATACTCCCCATTCAGTTGCGAACGCTGTTTTATGTTGGTCCTCAGGAGCAATAGCTACCTGATTATACCCTGAAAAGCCATCCAGAAAGCTATAGACTTCCTTTCCTGCCACTCTTTCCAAGAGATGATCGGTGATTGGTAAAGGATAACTATCCCTTATTGTCGCGGCATTTACTTTCTTCAAATTGATGCACACTCTTAACTTTCCATTCTTTTTCGGTACTACCACCAAAGGTGACACCCATTCCGTGTGCTCAATTTCGTATATGAATCCAGCATCTAGTAACTTGTCTATTTCTTCCTTTATTTTTGCTGAATACACATCATTGTATGTATATGGTCTTTGTTTAGACGGTTTGGCTTCGGATGTCATGGGAATTCTATGCGCACATATAGAAGGGTCGACTCCTTTCAAGTCCTTATAGGTCCAAGCAAAGACATCCCGATATTCCCTTATGAGGCGTATTAACTCTTGTTCTTCCTCTATGGAGACATCTTGTCCTATGAAAGTACATCGTTCTTCTCCTTCTTCTAACGTTACTACTATCTTCTTGGTTTGTTCTTTATTGTCATATGCTATTCCCGGCTGTGCCTCTCTTTTAGGCATTTGAATAGCAATTTTTCTCTCTTCTACTTCATATTTCTTGAAGTGAGCGGGCACTTCAAACTGGTCTTGGGGCTTATTTTCTTCATCTTCTGATTCTCTTTCAAATTCTAATTCCCTCTTCTGTGTGAGTTCCTGGTGTTTTTCCTTGGCTGGGATATTTATGTTGGTGGTACTATTCCCTAGATCCATTGGTTCGGGCTCCATTTCAATGCTCTCGTAGTCCTCCTTCCAGTCCTTCTCGATCACTTCTCCTTCTTCAGCCTCCTGAAGGACTACCACATACAGGCTCACATCGTAACCTTCCTCATCCATACATTCGTTCATGGTCACTACTTCTTCGTTTACACAGACATCGAGGGTCGCTAAAATTTCCATCCAACCGTGTGGTTCAAATTCTTCATCCGAAAATACTTGTGGCATGTAAGCTGGATCTTGTACAGACCTCGCTATTCCTTGTTTCTGCTGCCATCCTTTTCTTCTCTCCTCTTCCTTCTTTGCAGCTTGACATATCCATAGATGAGTGTCCTCATTCATCCAAGATTGATCACTAGAACCTACACTATGAATTGATTGATCGTCTTCCTCCTTATGAATTTGATTCCATTGTAGAGGTGGAACATCTTGATAAGTGTATGTATGTAGGTTTATTCTAGTGGTGGTTCCTTCATGTTGTAGGTATACCGCATCTTTTCCCCAATCTTGCACTACCTTTAACTGTCTCATGAAAGGCCTTCCCAGGATCATTTCATAATTGCTTGGCCTTTCGAAGTGACATATTGCTAAAGTGTGTTCGAATTCCACTCCACATGTAGTGAAAACTACTCGTTCCAACAATCCTAAGGGTCTCTCTGTATGTCCGTCTGCCATTTGTATTTTCATGCGTGTTGGTCTTAATGCTGGTTTTCCCCATTTCTCCCAAATTTCTTTGGTAGCAATACCAACACCAGCTCCCGAATCTAAGATGGCTTTGGTGGTGTAACCCCTATAAGTAATTGGAAGGCAGGTATTTCCTTCATCTCCCTCACTAAAGTCTCCTACCTTATCCACTGGAATTCTCACTGTGTTTACTTCGTCTGCTATCTCTTTCTTTTCCTCCTTGACTTCCCATTGATTGAATAATTTCTCCTTCAAATGTGGTTTTACCTTCAACAGTTCTTCGAATGTTAGGGTACAAGGGATTTTTACCTCTCTAAGGCGTTGTATGATCTCAGATGTTTGGACTGACGGGTTCGTTTCTCGTTTCCTCATTGAGGGAATACGATACAATTCTGAGTTGTGTTCGTACTCCCCTGTGTAATTGGGCAACTCCTTTACATCTTCCTCTCCTTGGTTACTTGCATCCATCGGTAAAATTTCTTCTGAATTTAGTTCAGGTATTGAACCCTCTATTTCATCTCCTGCTTCTAGTTCTTCAAACGGTGGTTCAATTCCTTCCACTTTCTTCCATTTGTCCTCTTGAACTCGATCCCATAGATCTTTAGTCCAATCTCCTTCTACTTCGGGAACTATGGATCCTTCCCTTCTCTCAATACCACGTTCGTCATTCTGTGTTCTACTTACTTCAGGCTTTTCATGAGTGTTTACACGCTCTTGGAATTCTACTTCAGAAATTCGAGTATGGGGTAAAGGCGATGCAGGTTTTTCTAAGGTCTGTTGTGCAACTTCTATTAATTTTTTGCAGATCTCCAGTCTTTCTTTTTCTAAGTCGCCTCTTGGATATTCTCTCTCGTGTTGTTCTATCGTAGGTCCTGCTCTTATTCGTGCCTTGTATGCCTGAATCCACATGGCTAATTCTTCAGGCATAGGATCTGCTAGCACTGATCCTACCTCCTCTTTTTTGTACTGTTCATTTTTAATTTCTTCTTCTTTTTTCTGTTCCTCTTTTGGATTTTGTTCGTTCTTCTCTTTTTCCTTCTTCTGTAATAACTTCTTTTCTTTTATCCTATCTCTTTGGTGCTTCCATCTCTGGGACCTTTTACTTGCAATACTTTTCTCCAGCTCTTCTGAGTCTTCAACTCTTTGAGGGATGGGTGTGTTCACCTCCTTGTCACTTTGGTTGTTCTCCTCCGTTTTATCAGGGGTCTCTCTGGCTTGGGCTCTCGTTATTGCTTTTAATGGTATTGTGTACTCTTTATCACTCCCTGATGATTCAATTACTTCTATTACGTTGATTTGCACGTTAGATGTAACCTTGTTAGGATTCTTGGGGCAGTCTCTGAAAAGGTGTTCCTTACCACAATCACTACAGTAGCCGTCCCAGACTCGTTGTGGTGGTGGTGGGTTTGGCAATGTGCATTCTCTGATGTAGTGATCACCTCCACATCTGTAACATGGTCCTCTGGGTACAGGCGGTCTGTTTATGGGTCGGGGTGGTATGGTTGCTCTAGGAGCTGTGTACATTAATGACACATAGTCCTGCTCATATCCGTATGAACTATCTGATGCTTCCATGCCATAGGCATATGGTTCATACAGTTGTCCATATTTCATCATTGAGCTTTCATAATTGGGATATGCTCCTTGACTATGGTCATAAGATGAGTCATATGGTTCATTACCAACCAAAGGTGTGGCTGGGACTATTGCTCTCTCTAGGTTTTCTTCAGGTTGAGCAATCTTGACTGGGACAACGTTCTGAGGATGGGGCGGTTGTTGTCCTAGCACTGGTTGTGGTTGGGTGTATCCCTGATCTCTCTGAGGGTATCCATAGGGTCTCATGTATGGCTGTGTTGGTCTAGCTTGCCTATTGTAAGGGCAATTTTCTGTGCTGTGATTTGTATATTTTTGTTCTACACTGCAATATTGTAGAGGTCCTGGGACAGGGGGTCTATTATAAGCATAAACAGGTGGTGGGATTACTCCCCTAGTACACAAGTGAGAAGGATGATCACCTCCGCACTGCATACATCTTCTGAGCATGGGTACTCTCATAGGGTTATTGGGGTAGTTCCTCTGTCCTTGAACGTTCAACTTCTTTGCTACCAAATCGGCTATTTCCTCTACATTGTTTTTAGGGATTGAAGTGCTACTGGCCGAATCTTCACTATTTAAGCTTCCTTTAGGTATTTTCAGGTCCTCTGCTAGGTTGTCTACTAGATCTATGCATTCCTTCATGCATTCTTGCAAAGTCTGAACTCTCTTTACATACACCAATGATCTCAAAGATCCGTTCAACAATCCTTCCAAAAATAATGACACCATTTTATTTTGGGTAGGTCTCTCTTCTACTGGGCATCTGTCCACATACTGTTTGAATCTTCTTGCAGCTAATCTCACTGATTCGGTAGGGACTTGCTTGAAGCTATGGATCAATGATGAAGAATTGTTTTTAATTCCTGACTTAGTGAATTCCTCAATCATTTCTTGGTATACTTGCTCCATGTTTTGAAAAGTATTAGGGTCCAATGGTTGAAACCATGCTAGCGCTGTATCTGACAAAGTAAGGCCAAAGGACTCATATTGAATAAAAAAGTCTTCTACCTGTTCGGCTCTGATTACTTGTTTAAATTCCGCTATATGATTGTAAGGTTCACTAGAGCCATCATAGTGATTTCTCATGCATTTGGCCACTTGAATTGGCCTTAATCTTCTTCCTGCTTCAGGTGGTCTAGGCATTACTGGAAAAATTGGTCGTCCTATTGGTATGCCTGGTCCTCTAACTACCGGCGGTCTGACTGGAGCATGAATTCCATGTCTTGGGTCAATAGTTGGTTGAGGTCGGTAATTAGGGTTATTTGCAGGTATTGCGAACTGCCCATGTGGTCTGACTAGGATTTGAGTTTGTTGTGTTTGTTGTGTTTGGCCCGACTGTTGGTATGAATCATTATGTGATGTTCCAAGTGGATTTCTTGAAGTAGTGGCTTGGTCCCTAGGGGGAAACACTGGGATGTTCTCATATTTCAACTCAGCTCTTTCCGCTTCTGTTATGGGCCAATATCTTCTCTGATTCTTATCCAGATATGTGATGATGGTGGAGAAATCAGGATCTTGTAACTCATAGATGGTGACTGGATTAGGAGCAGCTTCCCATATTGAAGAATGTGCTCTAAGAAGATGCTCTATCCCATTGATCAAATACACATCCATTAAGGTGTCATCTTGGGGAATTAGATCTCCTCTCCATATCCTAGCAACAGTAGATCTCCCTCTCGGTGTAGTTACTTGCTCTTCATTCCCTCCTCCATTCAAGTTTGAAGCATTATTTTCTTCACCAATTTCATTAATGTTTTCTGGGTGTTCTGTGACAACATATTGTATATCTCTTTTGTCCATGTAAAGTCCTCCTACGTACTTGACTGCTGGTCTAGGCACTATGTAAGCCTCTGACGCTTTCTTTAACCTGGCCACTGATCTGTTTAGACCATCCAAGTAAATAGGGATCTCTTTTTGGTTGGTGTTCACATACTCCAAGGAGGTCCTGTACTCTCCTTCAATGATCAACATCACGCCAATCATGGGTACTGTGTTCTGCATATCCTCTGAAGCCATGGGAATTTCTTCCTCTGACTCACTCGAGGTCTCTGAATAATGTGAACGGTTAGTTGGCTCTGCTACACTACCTACAGAAGAGATTACACTTCTTCGGCTTCCTAGGGTTCTTCCGGATCTCAGGTTCATCCACCTAACAACTCTGATCAGCCCTTGCAATCCTCTAGCCTCTAGGATTCTTCACTAAAGGTCAGAATTTCTAGAAAACTTTGGCTAGGAAATGGCTGAAAAAGAATTTTTCCAGATCACGATACTTGACTCCAGATTCCACGATACACGATCTCTGGGCTGAAACGATACTCGATACTTGGGTCAGAACGATACACGATATTTGGGCACAGGCGATACACGATCGCTGGTGAATATCGCGATCTTGATCAAGACGATCTTTGGCACAAACGATACTCAACTCCAAACGATACACGATACTTGTGATCCTACGATACACAACACTGATCAAGTATCGCGATCTCTGAAGACCAGACGATACACGATACCTGATGGAAACGATACTTGATACTCGGGATAAAGCGATACACGATATTTGATCCCGAACGATATCCGATACTTGAACACCGACGATACACGATCTCTCACCAACAATCGCGGACAAGACAAAACACGATACTTGACCGAAGCGATACTTGCCCCTGACGATACACGACCTTTGACCGGTATCGCGATCTTTGATCCAAACGATCTCTGGGCCAAACGATACCGATCTCTATCCCAAACGATACACGATCTTTCAAGATGAAACGATACGCGATCTTTGAGAGGTATCGCGATCTTTGATAAAAAACGATCTCTGGCCAAACGATACGCGATCTCTCGGAAGTATCGCGATCTCTGAGAGACGATACCGATCTTTGACCGAGACGATACACGATACTTCTCAGGTATCGCGATCGGTATGAAACGATACACGATCGGAGGGAAATATCGCGATACTCGACCACAGGAGGTCACGATACTTGCTAAGTATCGCGATACTCGATCGCGTGAGCAAAACGATACTTGACCCTTGGATAAATTTAGAAAGATTTTTTAAGTTTTGGTTTAATGCACTTGTCTTAATAGTTCCTCTCCTCTCTCCTCACTCTCTATACCACTCAACTCACTCCTTTTTACCCTCTGAAAGTCTCAAACGATACCTGACGCAGATCGTCTTTCTCTGTAGTCTAGATTTACTGAGAAATCAAAAGTAAGGTGGGTTCTGCTCACCTTGATAGTTGATCCCACTTCTTTCTCACTCCCCCTTGCTCTGTGCAACCCCAGATTGCTCAGTTCCTCGTCTACGATCTCTGCCACAGCTCTCACGATACTCGACAGTGGTTCTCCACGATACTTGCTCAGAAACAAGTGAATTGCAAAATGACTATTTTTGGCTTTTATACTTGGGATTTTCTATCTACTGAAAATGAAACAACAAGACAAGAAGTGAAAGCTACTCTAATCTACTCCCTCCACTCACTTCCCTAAACTAACAACTCACTACACACACTCCAAGAATGAGAAGTAGCAAGTGCGGCTGAAAATGACTTACCAAAGAAGAGAAAATTTCCACTCCTCAACTTACTTCATTGCAAAAAAGCTACTTACCATCACACGAATGCCTCAGTTTGATTCGTCACTCCCCGGCAACGGCGCCAAAAAGTGTGTTGACCTAAGTACCAACTTAGGGACTTGCGGAGAAAGAGACTATACCTCAAGCCCCTCTCAAGTGCATATAGTGGGGATACACGCTTTTAATTATCAACCCAAAGAGTATTCAAACCTAGCCGAGTGTATGAGGACATGCAATCATGTAATGATCAATGCAAATGAACTACTCAAAGAGTGTAAATGAGGCAAAGACTTATCCAAACAAGCTTCAACTGTTGGTCATGGCGAAACGATACTTGGTGCAGCAAGCGTCAGTATTTTGGAATTTTCTCCCAGCTCCGAGATCCAAATATAGCAAATAGCATATGCTTTCGAAGCTCTCGAGAAGACGCATCCAATGGTAGTGGTTTCACTCAATTCCGACGCTCCTACTTCAAGTTATGAGCGAAATACTGAGTTGAGGGAATACTTTCCTACACTTCAGCACTTCCTACACTTCGCACACACCTTACCTACAGCCAATAAACACTTTCATGGATAGACAACACTCACAAGCACTCTTTCCAAGCAATACACAAGCATACAAGCTTACGAAGAAGAAGATACAGAGTGAAGAAGACACAAATTCGAATTTCAGTGCTCTCTATTCTCACAATGGCCAAAAAGTCCTTTACAAAGAGTCACATTTGACTTATATACTTGTGCCCTAAAAATGGTGCTTTCACACAAGAGAGCGGCACTTTATTCACTAAGAGACTAATTTCCTACTATTTTACAAGGGTAAATCTCTAATCTTCTGCGGGGATGCATCTAGAGGACTCCTCTAGTGCCTTTACAACGGAAAATATATTACAAGAATGATTATGATACAAAAATATGATGTCCAAATCGGAAAAATTTTGGGGCCCGTCTTTTTCTCTACTTTGTGCTTTCTTTCACTCTGCAACAGAGCATCTCTTATGCGATTGTCCAAAGAACCCAAACAATGTACCAAAAATCACTCCCATTAATATGATTGGATAAGTGGTAGATTCTATTGGAAGTGTAATTTCCACTACCCCAGTGCAAGTGGTCACTAGAGCTCAGGCATTACAGAAGAGCCAAGGCTTAGGACACAAAAAGAGTTCTGATGCCAGTGAGACTGAGAGTATAACTAAGAAAAGGACAAAAGCTTGGAATGTTAGTCACGAAAGAATGAAAAGGCAATGGTCTAAGAAGATGAGTGAGCTAGAGGAAAGCTTAAAAGAAACAAAATCCAAAATAGTTGAACTCACATCTCAAACACACTCTCTCATACCACCATCACCACCACCATCCCCATCACCTTCCAATCAACCACCTTCTAATCCGCCTCATACAACTTCACCACCACCTAGGGTAGGATTAGTCCTATCGGATCCCACTTCAGAAGACCTAGACATTATTCTTAAAGTATATCAGGCCAGAATCCAAGAAGGGCCAAATGTGACAGATCATGACAAGTGCTACCCTAGAGCTTATCTATAGATGGAATGAACTAAGATTTGTGCTAAGATGGTAGAATTGGCTCAAGCCATGTTTGAAGCCAGTCACCTCTTCAATTACTCTAGCTCAACCAAAACTCAGTTACACTTTGATGGATTATTAGAAAGATTGGAGAGAATGATAGCCGAACTTCATTACAAGCGAGTAATACCAGAAGTAAAAGAATAAGCCTTGCTCCCAAGGAAGCTTATGTGCCCAATTCCACTGAGCCAGACACCTGTTCTTCTATGAATCGGTACTCCCAAGAATTTCTAAGAGAGATTCAAGAAGAGAAGTGGGCTAAAGAAAGTGAAAATCCTCCTCCCATTGAATTTGTGGATGACCTGCATGATCAATTTCCACAAGACATTCCTTCTATTTATGGAGAACAAGAGGATGCCCAATCTACTGAGAGATTAGACTTTGATTCTAATTCCTTACAAGAGCTACCACATTTCACAGGCCCATGGGAAGCAAAGTCTACCTATATGAGAGCACCCACGATCACGATAAGGAATGAAGACTCGGTCATACCTAGGAATATAGAGGTAGTAAAGAACACTAAAGTGCAGTTGCTAATCTTCGAATATATCCATAAGTTGAGTCCCTTTTTATGATATGAAAAGTGGATTCAAAAAGCACATATAGTTACCTCTCGTCAACCCCTCGTGAGCCAATCCAAGATCAGCTTGCTCTTTTAGCTCCCGAATATGTGCACTGGAAAAAGACTCAATCCTTGTTGAAGAAGAACAAGAGATACTCACTTAGTGGTATGAATTATGTGCCATTAGCATGAATAACATTATTTCCACTCACATATTTTATAGTGCTTGCTAGTAACCACTAATGTACTGAATCTCCTATTATGATCACTTGTAATAAAACATTATTAGCAAAATAAAGTATACAAGTGATATAGTCCTCACATTACAATGTATTTCTCTCCCATGCATGAGATATCATAAATTTGTCTCATGCAAGGCCATGTAATGTGGCCCTGTTTAAATGCATATGTGAGGTGCAAAAATCTTAAAATGAATGCAAGAGATGGGGTTGTGCAATAAGCACATGGTTCTTGCACAAAGATGTTTTCCTTCAACAATAGGATGTTCGAAAAGGATACAAGAATTCTTGTGACAAAGTGAGCTCGAAAGCAATTGGCATGCTTTTTACGGGTGGTGAGGATGTTGATGTCTTGGAAACTCATATTTTCTTAGTCTTAGTGTTGGAGTTAGATGTCTACCGAAGCACGCGAACAACACAAGGAGAAGAAGCTTAAAGCACAACACACAATATTGAATGTATTACCACTAGAATGTACAAAGATAAGCAACCTGTTAGGGCTATATGTGTATATACAAGGGGGGGGGGAACCTCCTAAAGAGGGAAAAAAGTGCCATGTTGGTCCTAGTGTGTTGACACACATCACTACCTAAATATATCAACAAATCCCCTCTAAGAGTGATGTGGTGAACAAGGAGTTGGCACTCATGTATAAGGAAGTGCCAAGCTATGTGGAATCAATCCACAAAAGAAGTAAGCCCAAAGCTTTGCAGAAAGCTTCAAACTTCTCCCTAGGTAGAGCCTTCGTGAAAGGGTTTGCAATGTTCTCCTGCATGAGCACACATGCCAAGTTGATCTGTCCAGCAAAGAACCTCTCCCTGACATAATGATAATGCACCTCAATGTGCTAAGTGTGAGCATGGAACATGGGGTTCCTCGCAACTGCCAATGCACTCTAACTGTCACTGAAGATGGTGATGGCAAAAGACTAACCAACCCCCAAATCAGCCATAAGGCATTTGAGCCACACACACTCAAGAGTTTCTGTGAAAGTGGCCCTATACGTAGCTTGAAAATAGGAAGTGGACACATTAGGCTACTTCTTTCTCAACCAAGATATGCATGAGCTACCAAGCATGAAGCAAAAACCACTAGTGGACACACAACTATCATAGAAAGCAACCCAGTCAGAGTTAGAAAAGGCATGAAAATCTGGCGGTAGTGATCCCTCCTTGGGATAAAACAACCCAAGTAGCCGGGTACCATTCAAGTAGCAAAAGATGTGTTTAACTACCTGCCAATGCTTGACACCTAGGCAATGAATAAACTTGCTCATCTATGAGACAACAAATTGAATATCTAGCCGAGTAATGCAAAACTAAATCAATCATCCAACAACTTGCTGATAGAGAATAGCATCAAATGCATCCCCAACATCATGAAGACTCAATTGTAAACCTCTCTCCATATGAGTGGCAATAGGTTTATAGTCTTCAAGGGCAAAACGCTACAATAATGTGTCAATATATTTTGTTTGACACAAAGCCATTCCACCATCAACGTGCATAAACTAAATGCCCAAATAATGATACAAATCCCCCAAATCAAACATCTCAAATGAGGCATGTAAATCAGCCTTGAAATTAGCAATATGCTTCTCATGAGGACAAGTGAGCAGCATGTCATCAACATACACCACAATGATCAGAAGCACATTGTTAGCACACTTAACATATAAGGTGCTTTTAGTTGGACTGTTCTCAAAACCATGTGCAATCAGATAAGCATGTATCTTTTCATACCAAGCACGTGGTGCTTGCTTTAAACCACATAATGCCTTCTTTAACCTGCACACCTAGTTTTCATGCCCTTTCTACACAAAGCCACGGGGGTCAAAAACATACACTTCTTCATGCAAGTCACCATTAAAAAATGTTGTTTTAATGTCCAACTGATGTACATTCCAACCATGATGAGATGCAAGTGCAGAGATGCTATGAACAATAGTCATTTGGCAAGTAGGAGCAAAGGTTTCATCAAAATCAATACGTCTTTCCTGCGCATAACCCTTTGCAACAAGCCTAACATTATACTTGTGAACTGCTCCATCACATTTATGCTTCAGATTGTATACCCACTTAGCCAATGGCCTTCTTTCTAGGAGGGAAGTCACATAAAGGCCAGGTACCATTTTTCATGATAGCATCATATTCAGATTGCATTGCAGCCATCCAATGTTCAAAATTTTGTGCTTCATCAAACGAAACAGGCTTAGTCTCATCACAGAGACTAGAGGTAGCCATATCATAGCAATCTGATGCGAAAGAGGCACTATGAGAGCTTGAACAAGTACGTTATGATAGAGGTGCATCTAATTTGTGGTCACACAAAGTCTATACCAACCATTTTTGCATAGTTTTTGCCTCCTCAATATCAGCTCTCTCATCAACAAGTGCATCATGTAAATCTACATCAGAAAAAGAATGATCTGCATAATCACATGTGTTATATTTACAAAATTCTAAACATCAGAAATCAAACTTTCCTCCAAACTTTCAAAAAAATAGAAATGGGTGGCTGTAGAAAAATAACCACCATAAACTCTTTGAGTAGAATTTGTCAGAACTAATCATATTATCTGAAAGTAGACTCTGAATAACATGCTTTAAAAACAAAAAACGTCACAAAAGCTGGAGTATAGCTCCCAAACAAATATAGGGGCAAGCTTGAGTGAAGAGAAAAAATTGCACTGTGAGGTAATATGTTTGTTCGCCCCACTATCAAAGTACTAGACATCTGAGTCTATTGCAGACATGCACTGCTCATGAGAAGATGGGTCAAAACTGGAAACAGTACTAAACACCCATTCTTCTTCTTGCACAAGATTAGCACACTCTGTTTTTGGTGTAGAGGCCTCTGCAACAACCATTCCGTCCTCTTTCTTCTTTGCCTTTTTAGCAGCTCGTTTTGGACATCTCTTTATGACATGATCATTTGCTTTACCGTATTTGCAAAAAAATGTCTATTTTTCTAATTTCTTCTCATCTTTATCTTCATTCTTCGAATGTGCAGAATTAGCACATTTTTGCTTACTAGTAGAAGAGCTCCATTTTCCTTTGCCCTTCTGACTAGCCAATAAAGCTTGATCTGCAACACACATAATAGACCTGTTCTGCCTAGACTGATCTTCTTGCAATAAAATAGAAACTAACTCTTTAAACGTTAAGGCATTTGGATTGCCTTTCATCATCAAGCAAAGAGTAGAAGCAAAACTCTCATATGAGTTGGGAAGACTATTCAGGATAGTTTGCACAAGTGAACTGTTAGGAAGGACTTCATTGGCAGAAATCAATTGTTCCTTCAAATCCTTGATCTTTGTCAAAACATTTTCCATAGAATCACCTTCATTCATGTGCTCACTCTCTAATTGCTTTCAAAGGTAAGCAACACGAGCCTCATTCCTAGCGTGGTACAATGTGGTAAGTGTATCCCAAGCATCCTTAGTTGTTTTACACGAGTGAATGTGAGGGATAATGGCACATTTGATAGATAAAGGCTATCAATGCATGTGCATGAGCATCTTTGCAAACCCAACAAATTTGCTCTACAGTAGATGCAGCAAAAATTGGAACACGAACAAGAATTTGCAGAATATCACCATCTTCGACTCCATCTGCATCAGCTATATTCACAGGTGTAATAGGACATCTTTCAACACCCTGCACAATATTCCATAGTCCTTTTGCAACCAATACATGATGCAAGCCCACAATGGATAGTTGGTACCATCCAACTTATCCTCAACAAACAACATACGGTGTCGTCGAGATTTGCTCTCCTCTCTCACTTGTGAAGGTCTACAAAAAACATATTTGGTGAAGGTAGCCGGAATTCCCCGAGAAGTCCAGGATGCATCAAGGATGTCAAAGGAAGGTCACATACAAAGTTTCAAAGAAATCAAGAAAGTCCATGGTAGCGGTCAAAGCTGGTCAAAGCTGGTCAAAGTTGGGAAATTAGGGCAAAAATTTCATTGTCACCAAATTAGATGAAAATCCATATACTTGTAAAGATTGTCAAAGGCAGTCTATAGCCCAAATTTCAGCAGAAAATGGATTTTGTAGCACATTGATATGCTATGTTCATTTTGTAAAAATGTAATTTTTCTAGTTTGACCCTACAAATTCTTGTATAGAAAATTATGTTAGCCATATGGTTTGGCATGTATAAAGATCATATGTGGCTACATATTTGTACAAATTTTCAAGGCTATCAGAGCTTCCTAGACACCTTAATGCCACCTTGCAAGCTTCCAAATGTAGTCAAACTTGTACAAGGGAGATTCAGATGGGAGTTCTTCCTGCATATTCCTGAAGGAGATCTTTGGAAACATAGTCCTACAAAGTTTCATCTTCATCAAAGTCTTTTTGGAGGGTCAAAGAGCACAAAGTCCAGTTTTCAAGGTCACCGCAGTTTTCTAGAATAAGAAAATTGAAGGCTTGAAGGGCTGCCACATGTCAAAATATGATTGAACCATGGTGTACGGTCAAGATGAGCTCCTATTCAAGGGTGGAGATGCAGTAAAGCATAAAGGAAGGAGGATCCACGAGTTTTTCCATAAAAGAAGATTGTTTTGACAATCAAAGATCAATAATGCAGCTTTTCTCCAAAAATAGTGGCTTATATTATCCAAAATGATGTCAGCACTGATCGGACGGTCCAGATCATCCCCAGATCCAATGGTGGAGAATGAGGGCGCCTAAATTTCACTCCTTTACACTAGATTTGATAGAAAGAACAATTCCAAGCCATTGATTTGATTAATCAAATGGTTGTAATCAAAAGTAGTGATCCTAGAGTTGAGAGTTGATTTCTCTAGATCCAAGGGCCCAAATTCATTCAAAAAACTATATAAACCCCCCTCCAAACTCCTAGAGCATCATTGTTAGGCATCCATAGGGCTCATGCTAGCTTACGGTTTCCTTGAGACGATCACCCTCGGTTGAGCGAGTGAGGATCCAAGGTGAGCTAGTATGAGTATAGAACCTAGTTTCAAATTTAAGTTAGAACTCCAATCTAGGATAGGCTCTTGAAACCAGCATCTCTATCTTGACTCACCCTCGGTGGAGCGTGTGAGTGAGTTAGAGCTGATTTTAATGAGTCTTAGACTTCTTTAGTTAGACGTTACGAGCCTAGACAGACATAGGGTCACTGGAGTGGAACTCACCTTCTTACGTGTGACATTCGGTTGAACTGTCATGGTTTGAGGGTCGGAACCACCTTTGATCAGTAGACTGCTTAGCATGACGTACCACGACGATCTTTTACAAGTAACTTAATTCAAATTCTTTTAATTCATGTCACTTGTCACTTGTCTCTTGTCACCTCTCTCAGTCTCTTAAGTATTTTTACATGTCTTCTATTTCTTCTATGTGTGAGAAGGCTCCGCAGTATTGCGTTGAACCAGTGAGGATGTTTCTTTGAGCTTGTGAGTAAAATCCATCATCATAATTCACTTGCATGCATATAATCCATACAAATCCATACATATTTATTAGTTTCTGAAAGTGTATAAGAAGCTCCAATATTGGACCATTCTTCCTTTCGAAACTGGTTTATGTGTAAGGGTTCCATCTATTCTCGTCATGCATACATATCATCCAAAGAAGACTATGCATATGGATTGGAATTAGGAAGTGTTTAAGAAGCTCCTTCAATGGACCATTCTTCCTTCCAAATTTCATTCGTATGTATGGTTCTCTTTCATTCTTATCATTCATGTTCATAAATCTAACTTGCACTCCTACATTCCTATTCCCATAATCATTTCAATATCTCTCTCTTCTCCATACTCAACATTAATTTCACTTTCATGTCCTTAAACCTTCCAACATTCATTAGCTTCATACACCCTGTGTGTGCCACGACCGGACCCGATCCACCCGGATTGCGATCACCTCCACATTTGAACCCGACGTGAAACGCTTCGTGGCATTTGCTTCTGATCTTGTTGGGAGGTTGTGATCCATATCCTTTGTTTCATATTTTTCATCCTCATCATATCATCATCATCAGTCTTGAGTGTTGCACTGGATTTCTCACAGTATCGTGCACATCTTCATCGTGCAGTAAACGCATTTGTGAGAGATCTAGAGCATCGTGCATCACTTGCTTATTCACATAAGATGGAGGAAGGATTCAAATCCCTTATTGTTGAGAAACAAGGCCAAAGAATAGTCTCTTCTATGTTGAGAGAGAAGGGAAAATTCAATGGCATCAACATCACAAGCTACTTAGATTTGTTTGAAGAGCAAGCTATGATTTTTGGTCTTCCCGAAGATCTTTTGATATCATTCTTTGAACGAATTGTTGATAGCTCTATCATAAACCGCGTCACTCAATATGATAGTCTTCCTTGGAGTGATTTTAGAAAGGAGATGCTCAAAGAATTCTATCTTGAAGATTATAGCCAACATAATCGAGATGGATTCTTACGATGGGTCAATTCTCCAAAGCCTAGTAGCTCTATTACTCACTTACAAAATGAGTATATTAGACGCTATGAACAACTTCCTGATGAGGATAAAATAACTTTGGAACCTGATCTTGTGATCAATTTTCTTAAGCTTCTTCATCCTGAAACTCGTAGGGAAGTTGAACGGCGATTAGAAGAACCAGATAAGTGCTATGGTCTTACTGACAATTGGCAAAAAGTGCGTAAAGTAGTAGAGGCTGTAGCCCATAGACATCAAAGACAATCCATGCTTTATGAGCAAACTAGTCTTCCTCAAGCTAGCCTTCCACAAACTAAGGAGCAAGTTAGAGAACAATCCCATGCTATGCTTTTTGACTCTACTCCTATTCCTCAAATGATGGAGCCTAATCAAGGTTTTAAAAGTAGAGCCAAATAAATGTGTAGTTGAACAATCTCAAGTGGATATTCTCACTAAGCAAATGGAAAGTCTTATTGCTACACAATCCAATTTGGCCAAGACTATAGATGCTTTACAATCTAATTACACCAAAACTTGCCAAAATCAAATGAACCCAATGACTTTTCAAGAGCCTAATCAACATGTTATAGCTACCAATCAAAATCCACAAGTAGCTCCTACTCAAGCATATCAAGTTCCTCCAATGCATAATCCTCCAATGCATAATCCTTCAATGCAAAATCCTCATCCTCATGTGCAAAATCCTCAAATGTATCAAAACCTGTACCCTCAAGCTTCTCAAATAGCTTTTCGAAATCCTCAAAATCAAAATTTTCAAAATCATCAACCATATAATATGGAAGCTCCTCTTGCACCTCAAGTACCACATGTTGCTCCCCAAGCTCCTCAAATACATCAATTGCATTTTCAAAATCCTAATTATCCTGTTCAAGCAATACCTTATCAACAAAATCCTCAATTTCAAAATTTCCCACCACAAGTTAATCAAAATCCTCAAAATCAAAATGGTTTTGTGCGTGGCCCTCGTAGGTGTCCTTGGTGTGATTCGTTAGAGCACTTTTTGAGAGATTGTGAATTATTGAAGGCTGCTAAGGAGCAACGACTAGTAATAGACATAGACAAGAAAATTTGTGACTATCGATCTAGGCTACCTTTGCAAGGAAATTATGGTAAGGGAGGAATGAAAAAACATTATGAAAATATAACCATAATGGACGTAGGAACTAGAGGAGTGAAACTAGAAGCTCTTGATGAACAACAAGTAGAATCAAGTAAACCCACAAAGGAAGGTGATCTTTCCATAGAGGCTTTAGTAAGAGCACGGGATGAGATTAGGAGAATAACAGCTTGGGAGTCACCGATAGAAGATCAATCTCTTATTTCTCACATATCCAATGTAGAAGAAAAACGAAAAAGAGATGAAGCTGAGCCTAGTGAAAGAAGAGTGACTCGAAAACAAACCTCAGAGGGAATAGAAACAATCATAGAGCAAGGAGAAACATCACAATCCAAAGATAAAAAACAAGAATCAGAACCCAATGAACAAAAACAAGAGGAGAAACAAAAAGGGAAGAAGACAAAGCAAAGAAAAACAGAACCAAAGCCTTTAGATAAACAAGAACAATCAAAACAAACTGAAGACCAAACACGAGAACATGAACAAAAACAAGACCCTGAGCAAAAACAAAAGAAACCAAAGAGAAAACCTAAAGCCATCTTGATTTCAGAAATTGAGAGAAAAATAGATCCTATGGAGATTTTAGATGACATTTTGCTTAAGAGTCAAGTGACTATGTTTTTAGAACAAGTTTTCTCTATTGCAAAGCCTGTTTTTAAAGATAACTTTATCGGCCTAATTAAAAGGAAGAGGTTTCCACTTAATCTAGATACTGAGATGCAAGATTCTCTAGATCAAGATCAAGCTATGAATGAAGCCTTAAACTTTGATGAATCTGATGAAGAGGACTTTGATGATGATGAAGTAAATGTTAATAAAAATTTCTTAGGACCTATTCAACTTGACCATGAAAATCATGAAAACAATCCTGAAAGTCACTTTAAAAGAACATTTTGGTCTAGAGGTACATCAGAGATGCATGTTAAAATAGGAAATGATAAGAACACTATCACTGTAAATGCATTAGTAGATTCTGGCTCTGAAATCAATGTGATTTCAAGAGAAGTCTATGATAAGTTTCGATGGCCCATAGATAAAGATTGTGGATGGCGTATGAGAACTGCAGATAATGGTGTAGGTACCCTGTATGGAGCTTGTGCTAGTGTGCCCATATCCATAGGAGGAATCACAGAAGAGTTTCACTTCTTTATTCAAGATAATTGCTCCTATGAAGTTCTCTTAGGTCAACCCTTTATTTGTGAGAGTCGTATGGAAACTAAAGCCATGGATGATGGGTCTACCTATGCTAGATTTAAGTCTAAGGATGGAATGCAATCACTTCAAGTCATGACAGTAGGAGTGAACCATCCTAGGAATCGATTGTCAATTAGAAAGAAACCTATTGTTACTCATGGTCATGAGTGTTGAAAAACTTTCAACACTCCCCCTCAAGCTCAAGTCTTTTCCTTTGTTGCTTTAGCCTATGTCTCTTATGTTGATAGCTTCCTTGAATCCTCCAAGCTTTGTACCTTCAAGAAACTTTGTCATCATGTCTGCAACCTGCATTTTAGTGTTCACATACCTTATATCTAGCTCTTTTGCCATCACCTTTTCTCTAATGAAGTGGTAATGAACCTCTATGTGCTTGCTCCTTGCATGAAACATGGGATTGTTAGCTAGATAGATGCTTGAAATATTGTCTCCATAAAGAGGAAACTCCTGCACTTCCACTTCCAAGTCCTTAAGTAGCTTCTTAAGCCATAATAGCTCACATGTAGCCAATGCTAAACCTCTGTACTCAGCCTCTGTGGATGAAAGAGCAAAGTGCTTATCAGAGGTATTACATGTCCCTACTATTACCAAAAACTTGATTTCGGTAGGCCAAATGGTAGAAAAAGGCTATCAAGTTAGGTTCAATGAAAGAGGATGTTTTGTTGAGGATCCAAGGGCAGGTTTCAAGCTCATAGCAAAAGGAAAAAAGCAAGGGAGAATGTTCACAATGGACATAAATCAGCCACACCATTCAATGTATGTCACATATGGAGACAAGAGGATAGCAGATTTGGATCTATGGCATAAACGAATAGGTCACATCAACCTACAAAAGCTCAAGGACATGCAAAGGAGGAGCTTGGTAAGAGGCCTACCAAATTTTACATCTAAAATGTTGCATGAAATTTGTGTAGCTTGCCAACAAGGAAAACAATCAAGGTTGCCCTTCAAGAAGAGTACCTACGTAAGTGCAAATGTTTTAGACCTCATTCACACGGATGTTTGGGGTCCAACAAGAGAAGCATCCCTTACTGGAAATAGATATTTTGTAACCTTCATTGATGACTTTTAAAGGAAAGTGTGGTTGTATTGCATTAGAAACAAATCAGATGTGTTCCACTACTTCAAGAAATTCAAAGCACAGGTTCAGAAGGAATCTGGCAAGTTTATCAAAACTTTGAGATCCGATGGAGGGGGAGAGTACTTCTCCCATGAATTTTCTGAATTTTTGCAGGTCAATGGCATCAAAAGACAATTTACATGCAGGTATACCCCTCAACAAAATGGGGTAGCAGAGAGAAAGAACAGACACATAGCAGAGGTAGCAAGGTGTATGCTCAATGAAATGAATATGCCGCATTGTTATTGGGGAGAGGCTACATATACAGCCACATACATCATGAATAGATGTCCTACATCAGGTATACATCATCTAACCCCTGAGGAAGCATGGAGTGGAAGAAAACCTTGCATTTCACATCTTAGAATCTTTGGTTGCATATGCTATGTACATGTACCTCAAGAGTTGAGGTCAAAGTTAGATGCCAAATCTGAAAGGTGTATTTTTTTGGGATATTCTATGGAACAAAAGGGGTATGAATGCTATAATCCCATCACCAAGGAGCTGAAGGTAAGTAGGGATGTTGTCTTTGATGAGTTGAAGCCTTGGTATGCATGCACAAGTCCATTGCAGGTTGAAGACATAGGTGAGACAGATTTGAAGAATGATGATAGAGTTCAAGAAAGCATGGATTTGAGTGGTCCAAGCAACTCATGCAACACAAGGACACCCTCACCATGGAGTGGAAGGCTTAGGGAAAGAGAGACCAGCTCTGAAGAAAGCAAAGTCAAAGGCAAAGAGAAGATTTCAGTTGAAGAAGGAAGCTATGTGGACGAGAGCATGTTGGAAGATGAAGAGATAGAAGAAGTTCAAACTCTAGGAGTGGCTAAACAAAGAAAGAAGATGGCAACCACACCAAAAGGAAGTGAAAGAAGGTCTTCAAGAGTAAGATATCCAGTACAAAGGTTAACATATGATAATTTCATTGCAAAGCATTATGCATACATGACTCAGGTAATCAAGGACAAAGAACCAACTAGTTATGAAGAAGCTAAGGATTGCAAGGAATGGCAAGAGGCAATGAAGGAAGAGCTCAAAGCACTTGATGAGAACCATACTTGGAGCTTGGTACCAGCTCAAGAAGGCATGAAGGTGATAGGTAATAAGTGGGTTTACAAAATTAAAAGAAATTCAGATGGTTCCATTGCTAGGTACAAAGCAAGGTTGGTGGCGAAAGGCTTCTCCCAAAGCTACGTGATAGATTATGATGAAACTTTCAGCCCCGTAGCCAAGATGCTAACAATTAGGACTTTGATTGCAGTGGCCACATCAAGGAAATGGAGCTTATATAAGTTGGATGTGAAGAATGCCTTCCTCAATGGAGAGCTTGAAGAAGTAGTCTACATGAGCCAACCTCAAGGATTTGCTAGTATGAGGTACCCAAATCATGTTTGCAAGCTAAGGAAAGCACTATATGGACTAAAGCAAGCCCCAAGGGCCTGGAATCAGAGGTTAGTGGATTATTTATCAAGTTGTGGATACAAAGAAAGTGTTGCAGATCCATCACTTTACATGAAGAAGCAAGGAGACAAGACGGTATATATATGCATCTATGTGGACGATTTGATCATCACAGGAAGTGATATTGCAGGTATTAAAGATATCAAATCAAAGCTAGGAAAGGAGTTCAAGATATCTGATCTTGGAACACTAAAATACTTCTTGGGAATAGAGGTAATCTATGCACACAATGGCATCTTCTTGATTCAAAGAAAATACTTGTTGGATGTGCTATACAGGTTTGGTATGAGTGGTTGTAAGCCACTTTCTCAGCCCATGGAGCCCAATACAAAGTTGGTTGCAGGTCAAGGAGAGGCTATACAAGATATTACACTATATAGAAGCATAATTGGTTCATTAATTTATGCTACATTCACTAGACCTGATCTTGCATATGTAGTAGGTGTTCTCTCTCAATTTTTGCATGCACCTACGCATGATCATCTTATGGCGGCAAGAAAGGTGCTTCGTTACATCAAGCACACCATCAACCAAGGTCTATTTTACTCATATGATGCTGATCTAAGTGTTAAAGGATATAGTGATGCTGATTGGGCAGGTAGCAAGGATGATCGAAGGAGTACATCAGGTTATGTTTTCATGATAGGTACAAAAGTGATCTCTTGGAGCTCTAAGAAGCAACCCACTGTTGCTCTTTCATCCACAGAGGCTGAGTATAGAGGTTTAGCATTGGCTACATGTGAGCTATTATGGCTTAAGAAGCTACTTAAGGACTTGGAAGTGGAAGTGCAGGAGTTTCCTCTTTATGGAGACAATATTTCAAGCATCTATCTAGCTAACAATCCCATGTTTCATGCAAGGAGCAAGCACATAGAGGTTCATTACCACTTCGTTAGAGAAAAGGTGATGGCAAAAGAGCTAGATATAAGGTATGTGAACACTAAAATGCAGGTTGCAGACATGATGACAAAGTTTCTTGAAGGTACAAAGCTTGGAGGATTCAAGGAAGCTATCAACATAAGAGACATAGGCTAAAGCAACAAAGGAAAAGACTTGAGCTTGAGGGGGAGTGTTGAAAGTTTTTCAAGCTCAAGAGTGTGGGAACATGCCCCAAATTGAACCTTCCACATCATCCACAATCAAATGAGGCTGATTTCCACGAGTTGGAGGCATCAAATCATGCCCATAATGGAAAGAATTTTATTAGAGAAGATTTAGCTCACCTCTTGATGTGATTGGACCTCACTTTTGACATGTATATGTTTTTGATTGGTTAAAGAGGTTAGTAGGTGGTCTTTAAAACCTCTAATGAGTTGTATTATGACTTAGAGTCGTGGAAATACGTGCCCAAGCTGCCCCCTTGCTTAAGCACACCCCCTACTAGCTGTTCTCTGCATATTTTGCAGAAATTTCACTTTTACACACTCTATCTATCTAGATGTTTTTGGCAGACCCCCCGGTATTGTAATTGTTGTTTCTCCTTCATGCGGAATCCATTTGCAATGATTTTTGTCTTGTTGGGAAGCTTATAAGTTCTACTTTGTCTGGTATAAGTCTCAGGTTCAGTGCCTACACATGTGCAGAGAAATTTCCAGAACAGTGTCTGTCCAGTTAGCTCATACTCTGTGAAGAGATCAAGTTATCTGTTTTGTTGCAGCTGGTTGAGGCATCATCCAGTATCCAAATGGAGTGATTTTACTCTTATTTGAAAGCTCTTAAAGTCTAGTTTATGCCTCCAAAAGTTCATTTTCATTCTCTGCATATACTCAGAGAAACTCAGAAAATACAGAACCTATGTCTGAAAAATTTCAGGATCCTAGGAGGGTTCATTTACTTTTGTTGTGCACATAGGAGTGTTTATCCTCCAACAGTGGTATCAGAGCTATAAGTGGAGTATCAAAGAGAGAAGAAGGAGCTACTGAAGTGAAGTAAAGACTTCATCAAAGTTTGAAGGAAGGAAGCAAAGAACGGGCACGTCAACAACAAGGGGAAGCAAATACATCATCAAATCAAAGACGAAGCTTCATCAAGAGGAGTAGCTCTATTTTTTGAGGTAAAAGCCATCCTTTTCAACTTCATTGCATCAAGGGGGAGGTTCAAAAGAGTTAGGAGGCACCATGGCTGATCTCAATGCTCAGATTGAGAAGCTCGAAAAAGGAAACTACCAACCGTGGCGATTTAGAATAAGCAATTTTTTGATGGGGAAAGGTTTGTGGGGACTTGTGAGTGGTGGAGAGCCAAAACCCTACATAGATGAGGTAAATCCAACCAATGACCAGAGAAGAGCAGTAAGAGAGTGGGATGAAAGGGACAAAAGGGTCATTTTCATTTTATCTCAGCATATTAGCAACTCTATGGTAGGGCATATTCAAGATTTGGATACATCGAAGAAGGTGTGGGAGTGCTTGGAGAGATTGTATTCAACCTCCACAAAAGCTAGAAAAATTCAGCTCAAGAATGAGCTAAATAATCTTAGGAAAAGCCCCTCTCAAGGTGCTAATGATTACATATTAAAGGTTAAAGAGCTTGCAGATGCACTAGGGTCAATCGGTTGTGCCCTAGATGATGACGATCTTGTCGCCCACACCCTAAATGGACTTAGGGATGATGAAAAATGGAGGGCTTCCACAACTTCAGTGTATGTAAGGGACTCTCTTCCTGATTTTGATCAACTAATCACTCTCATGGTGACAGAGGAGATGAACCTTGGTGGTCATAACGCCAAGGATAGCCAAGGGCAATTGTTGTATGCAGGTAGAGGAAGAGGAAGACACAACCGAGGTGCTTCAAGAGGAAGAGGAAGATATCAAAGCAACCAAGGAGGTCAAGGACAACAAGAAAATGCAGGTCAAAGAGGTGGAAGAGCCACAAATAGAGGAAGAGGTGCAAGATTTGGTGGAAGAGGACAAGCCACTTCAAATGGATGCTTTGTATGCGGTAAGCCCGGTCATTTTGCAAATGAATGCTATCATAGAGCTCAAAGACAAGGGAATCAAAGCAACAACAACAATTATAGAGGGCAAGGTAATTATGCAAACACATCATCCAGCCAAGGGAATGATTATTTACTTGCCATGAGGTATGGTGAAGATACAACTCAAGCTAGTGAAGATGTATGGTATGTAGACAGTGGATGTAGCAATCATATGTCATGTCGAAAGGAGTTTTTTAGTAATTTGCAGGTCCCAAAGCATCAAGGGCATGTGGAAACAGGTGATAACTCAGAGCATATCATTCAACATGTGGGAGATATCAGTTTGGAAGAAAATCAAAGAGCAAAGTGCTTATCAGAGGTATTACATGTCCCTACTATTACCAAAAACTTGATTTCGGTAGGCCAAATGGTAGAAAAAGGCTATCAAGTTAGGTTCAATGAAAGAGGATGTTTTGTTGAGGATCCAAGGGCAAGTTTCAAGCTCATAGCAAAAGGAAAAAAGCAAGGGAGAATGTTCACAATGGACATAAATCAGCCACACCATTCAATGTATGTCACATATGGAGACAAGAGGATAGCAGATTTGGATCTATGGCATAAACGAATAGGTCACATCAACCTACAAAAGCTCAAGGACATGCAAAGGAGGAGCTTGGTAAGAGGCCTACCAAATTTTACATCTAAAATGTTGCATGAAATTTGTGTAGCTTGCCAACAAGGAAAACAATCAAGGTTGCCCTTCAAGAAGAGTACCTACGTAAGTGCAAATGTTTTAGACCTCATTCACACGGATGTTTGGGGTCCAACAAGAGAAGCATCCCTTGCTGGAAATAGGTATTTTGTAACCTTCATTGATGACTTTTCAAGGAAAGTGTGGTTGTATTGCATTAGAAACAAATCAGATGTGTTCCACTACTTCAAGAAATTCAAAGCACAGGTGGAGAAGGAATCTGGCAAGTTTATCAAAACTTTGAGATCCGATGGAGGGGGAGAGTACTTCTCCCATGAATTTTCTGAATTTTTGCAGGTCAATGGCATCAAAAGACAATTTACATGCAGGTATACCCCTCAACAAAATGGGGTAGCAGAGAGAAAGAACAGACACATAGCAGAGGTAGCAAGGTGTATGCTCAATGAAATGAATATGCCGCATTGTTATTGGGGAGAGGCTACATATACAGCCACATACATCATGAATAGATGTCCTACATCAGGTATACATCATCTAACCCCTGAGGAAGCATGGAGTGGAAGAAAACCTTGCATTTCACATCTTAGAATCTTTGGTTGTATATGCTATGTACATGTACCTCAAGAGTTGAGGTCAAAGTTAGATGCCAAATCTGAAAGGTGTATTTTTTTGGGATATTCTATGGAACAAAAGGGGTATAAATGCTATAATCCCATCACCAAGGAGCTGAAGGTAAGTAGGGATGTTGTCTTTGATGAGTTGAAGCCTTGGTATGCATGCACAAGTCCATTGCAGGTTGAAGACATAGGTGAGACAGATTTGAAGAATGATGATAGAGTTCAAGAAAGCATGGATTTGAGTGGTCCAAGCAACTCATGCAACACAAGGACACCCTCACCATGGAGTGGAAGGCTTAGGGAAAGAGAGACCAGCTCTGAAGAAAGCAAAGTCAAAGGCAAAGAGAAGATTTCAGTTGAAGAAGGAAGCTATGTGGACGAGAGCATGTTGGAAGATGAAGAGATAGAAGAAGTTCAAACTCCAGGAGTGGCTAAACAAAGAAAGAAGATGGCAACCACACCAAAAGGAAGTGAAAGAAGGTCTTCAAGAGTAAGATATCCAATACAAAGGTTAACATATGATAATTTCATTGCAAAGCATTATGCATACATGACTCAGGTAATCAAGGACAAAGAACCAACTAGTTATGAAGAAGCTAAGGATTGCAAGGAATGGCAAGAGGCAATGAAGGAAGAGCTCAAAGCACTTGATGAGAACCATACTTGGAGCTTGGTACCAGCTCAAGAAGGACGGAAGGTGATAGGTAATAAGTGGGTTTACAAAATTAAAAGAAATTCAGATGGTTCCATTGCTAGGTACAAAGCAAGGTTGGTGGCGAAAGGCTTCTCCCAAAGCTACGGGATAGATTATGATGAAACTTTCAGCCCCGTAGCCAAGATGCCAACAATTAGGACTTTGATTGCAGTGGCCACATCAAGGAAATGGAGCTTATATCAGTTGGATGTGAAGAATGCCTTCCTCAATGGAGAGCTTGAAGAAGTAGTCTACATGAGCTAACCTCAAGGATTTGCTAGTATGAGGTACCCAAATCATGTTTGCAAGCTAAGGAAAGCACTATATGGACTAAAGCAAGCCCCAAGGGCCTGGAATCAGAGGTTAGTGGATTATTTATCAAGTTGTGGATACAAAGAAAGTGTTGCAGATCCATCACTTTACATGAAGAAGCAAGGAGACAAGACGGTATATATATGCATCTATGTGGACGATTTGATCATCACAGGAAGTGATATTGCAGGTATTAAAGATATCAAATCAAAGCTAGGAAAGGAGTTCAAGATATCTGATCTTGGAACACTAAAATACTTCTTGGGAATAGAGGTAATCTATGCACACAATGGCATCTTCTTGATTCAAAGAAAATACTTGTTGGATGTGCTATACAGGTTTGGTATGAGTGGTTGTAAGTGGCTCTCCATGATTTGGATCTATGGCATAAACGAATAGGTCACATCAACCTACAAAAGCTCAAGGACATGCAAAGGAGGAGCTTGGTAAGAGGCCTACCAAATTTTACATCTAAAATGTTGCATGAAATTTGTGTAGCTTGCCAACAAGGAAAACAATCAAGGTTGCCCTTCAAGAAGAGTACCTACGTAAGTGCAAATGTTTTAGACCTCATTCACACGGATGTTTGGGGTCCAACAAGAGAAGCATCCCTTGCTGGAAATAGGTATTTTGTAACCTTCATTGATGACTTTTCAAGGAAAGTGTGGTTGTATTGCATTAGAAACAAATCAGATGTGTTCCACTACTTCAAGAAATATCAGAGCTATAAGTGGAGTATCAAAGAGAGAAGAAGGAGCTACTGAAGTGAAGTAAAGACTTCATCAAAGTTTGAAGGAAGGAAGCAAAGAACGGGCACGTCAACAACAAGGGGAAGCAAATACATCATCAAATCAAAGACGAAGCTTCATCAAGAGGAGTAGCTCTATTTTTTGAGGTAAAAGCCATCCTTTTCAACTTCATTGCATCAAGGGGGAGGTTCAAAAGAGTTAGGAGGCACCATGGCTGATCTCAATGCTTAGATTGAGAAGCTCGTAAAAGGAAAGCACTATATGGACTAAAGCAAGCCCCAAGGGCCTGGAATCAGAGGTTAGTGGATTATTTATCAAGCTCTGATACCACTGTTGGAGGATAAACACTCCTATGTGCACAACAAAAGTAAATGAACCCTCCTAGGATCCTGAAATTTTTCAGACATAGGTTCTGTATTTTCTGAGTTTCTCTGAGTATATGCAGAGAATGAAAATGACATTTTGCAGGCATAAAGTAGACTTTAAGAGCTTTCAAATGAGAGTAAAATCACTCCATTTGGATACTGGATGATGCCTCAACCAGCTGCAACAAAACAGATAACTTGATCTCTTCACAGAGTATGAGCTAACTAGACAGACACTGTTCTGGAAATTTCTCTGCACATGTGCAGGCACTAAACCTGAGACTTATACCAGACAAAGTAGAACTTATAAGCTTCCCAACAAGACAAAAATCATTGCAAATGGATTCCGGATGAAGGAGAAACAACAATTACAATACTGGGGGGTCTGCCAAAAACATCTAGATAGATAGAGTGTGTAAAAGTGAAATTTCTGCAAAATATGCAGAGAACAGCTAGTAGGGGGTGTGCTTAAGCAAGGGGGCAGCTTGGGCACGTATTTCCACGACTCTAAGTCATAATACAACTCATTAGAGGTTTTAAAGACCACCTACTAACCTCTTTAACCAATCAAAAACATATACATGTCAAAAGTGAGGTCCAATCACATCAAGAGGTGAGCTAAATCTTCTCTAATCAAATTCTTTCCATTATGGGCATGATTTGATGCCTCCAACTTGTGGAAATCAGCCTCCTTTGATTGTGGATGATGTGGAAGGTTCAATTTGGGGCATGTTCCCACACTCTTGAGCTTGAAAAACTTTCAACACTCCCCCTCAAGCTCAAGTCTTTTCCTTTGTTGCTTTAGCCTATGTCTCTTATGTTGATAGCTTCCTTGAATCCTCCAAGCTTTGTACCTTCAAGAAACTTTGTCATCATGTCTGCAACCTGCATTTTAGTGTTCACATACCTTATATCTAGCTCTTTTGCCATCACCTTTTCTCTAACGAAGTGGTAATGAACCTCTATGTGCTTGCTCCTTGCATGAAACATGGGATTGTTAGCTAGATAGATGCTTGAAATATTGTCTCCATAAAGAGGAAACTCCTGCACTTCCACTTCCAAGTCCTTAAGTAGCTTCTTAAGCCATAATAGCTCACATGTAGCCAATGCTAAACCTCTGTACTCAGCCTCTGTGGATGAAAGAGCAACAGTGGGTTGCTTCTTAGAGCTCCAAGAGATCACTTTTGTACCTATCATGAAAACATAACCTGATGTACTCCTTCGATCATCCTTGCTACCTGCCCAATCAGCATCACTATATCCTTTAACACTTAGATCAGCATCATATGAGTAAAATAGACCTTGGTTGATGGTGTGCTTGATGTAACGAAGCACCTTTCTTGCCGCCATAAGATGATCATGCGTAGGTGCATGCAAAAATTGAGAGAGAACACCTACTACATATGCAAGATCAGGTCTAGTGAATGTAGCATAAATTAATGAACCAATTATGCTTCTATATAGTGTAATATCTTGTATAGCCTCTCCTTGACCTGCAACCAACTTTGTATTGGGCTCCATGGGCTGAGAAAGTGGCTTACAACCACTCATACCAAACCTGTATAGCACATCCAACAAGTATTTTCTTTGAATCAAGAAGATGCCATTGTGTGCATAGATTACCTCTATTCCCAAGAAGTATTTTAGTGTTCCAAGATCAGATATCTTGAACTCCTTGTTAGCAACACACATGCACATAATACTGGACATGTCATGTCAAATCTGCCAATGCTCTTCTCTATGTAAACTCTTAGTTGATTGAAATATATTTCATGCATTCTTTATTCTCTCTCTCTCTCTCTGAGTCACAGGATCGCATGTATCAAAGATTGAACACAGAGTTCTATGTGAAAGCATTTCGGACTATATATGCCTGCAGAAAAGTGGACGTCACAAAGGTATAGTTCTCATATATGATAGATTCATGATTCTGTTATTATGATAGGTCGATGACAAGTTGTTATTTTCTATGAGCGCACATGATAAACAAAGGTTTCTTACTTTATGAAGTCATTCTGAACTAAGTACAGTTGCATGAAAGTCAAGGTTACAAAGTGCAGGTGATGCAAATCTTATATCTGTTGTTACAAGAAACAAGCTCATTCCTTGTGCCATAAAAATGATATGGAAATCATCTCTCAGAATAGAGGAAACATTTGTCATATGACTCCTCCCCGAAGATCATATGTAAGGATGATGTGAAGGTCTATTCACACATGTACAAATAGTTTGAATATATTATGTGCATAAGATTATAGGTGACTCTATGCATGAGAGTTGTGTATTGATGTGTACACTTGATACGTATGTCGCACAGGAAATATGGATAATGCATTATAAATGTATGAGCTGAATATTAATCATACTTGAGAGTATGTGCACATGGAAGTGATTCATATGCAGAGAAAGTTCTTCGTCATATTATAGTTCATGCATTATGCACTCAAAGTATTGGAGTGCCTCTTGGAATCAAGATGCTATGATGTTGTTATGAACATAATAAGTATATGTGATAATCCTCCCAAAAGTTGCAGGTGATTATTTGCAGGATCTGGACACGTTTTTATTTCTATTGTGTTGATGATGTGACTTATTGAAGTACACTATTGTGGAAAAATTAGTGAATACACAGTGTATATGTTATGGTGAGAAATGGTTTTATTACAGACTAGAAAGGAGCATTGATTGTTGTGATAAACATCAAATGTATAAGCATATGCAGAGTTATGATATGTGCAGGTTCTCATAAATTATGATTGATAATGAATGCAGAAGACTACTTTGATATGTGCAGGTTCTCATAAATTATGATTGATAAAGAATGCAGAAGACTACTTGTTGCTGCAGAACCATATATATGCATTTTTATCTACCTCATGGCTGAATAAGTTCATACGTTGACCCATCTATTGAAGTGATTTCATGATGGTGAACATATGTGAAAGAAGTTTTCTTATGATGAGTGAGTAAAAGTGTACTATGTATTTTTGAGGTGTTAATGTAATGCTATTGTGGTTAAAAAAAAAACAAGATCCGTATACCTTCGGTTACGGGCTCACCACTCTTCCGCATGCGAGCCCAATTTTTAACAATGAGCATGCTTGTTGTGATTGTGCACCTCGATTCATGTTTGGAGCTACATATGATCAAAATTTCGGATAGAATCCATTGTTGAGCGGGACAACAGTGGATATTGGTTTGACATCTCGCATCCAACCAACATGTACAATAGTTTGTCACTTTGTTTTCCACATTCTAGATTAGATTTTCTTCATAAGAGTCAATTGTCCAAGTCTTTTATCCAAAAAACCCAAAAAAATTATAAAAACAACAAAATCATGGAACATGATGAGAACATTGAGCATGTAATTGAAACATCTCATTGTTTCTCTACTCTTGAGGAGTTAGAGTTATGTCTTCAACAAAATTCTAATTCCCATATTATTCTTCTTTCTTCCCTTGATGAGTATGCTCTAATCCAAGAGTATGCTCTCAATGTTGACAAGTGCTCAAAATTTAACCAAACACATGATGCCTTAGTTGAAACAAAGTACAAAACTGTAGACAAAAAAATCAAACCCATAGCTCAACCATTACCTCAAGGAAGTAATGAAAAAATTATTGATGTGAAAAATGATCCAATTCTTCGGGATAAGAAAAACATAGGACATACATTCACGGATGAGACAATCAAACAGGTGAAAATTGGTAGAGATGATGACTTTCTTTTGCCAGCAGAGAGAGATAAATTTGAGAGAGTTATACGGAGCCATGGAAAAGCCTTTACTATGTATCCTCATGAGATTGGTTGTGTAGATCCTAAGCTAGTTGCACCCATGATAATCTTTACTATTCCACATATTCCATGGAATCTTCGTCCTATACCTGTTCCAAAGGCTCACTTACCTGAGCTAATGAAACTACTTAAGGAGAAGATAAACATGAGAATTTTAGAGCCATCTTTTGCACCTTACTCAAACAGATGGTTCACTGTGCCTAAAAAGAATGGGAAACTACGTTTTATTCAAGATCTCCAACCCGTCAATAAAGTCACCATAAGGAATGTAGGAACAGGACCCATTGTAGATGAGTTTGCTGAATCATTTTCAGGACATTCTATCTATTCAATGGGTGATCTATATTCTGGATATGACCAATTCCAATTAGCAATTGATAGTCGTGACATAACCACAATGAAAACTCCTTTAGGCTTAGTGCGAATGTGTACTTTACCTCAAGGAGCGACTAATTCAGTGGCTCATATGATGAGTGCTATGAATATGGTCTTACATGATTTTATCCCTCATATAACTATGCCATTCATTGATGATATTCCAATTAAAGGGAGTGAGGAACGTGTAAAGGACATTACTGTAGATTCATCTGGATGTCGTAAATTTGTTCTTGACCATATCTCTGATTGTGAAAGAATATTTCAACGATTTGAAGAGGTCGGTCTCACATTTTCCATAGAGAAATCTGTTTTTGGTGTCAACGAGGTGCTTATTGTTGGACATTTATGTGGCCATTATGGTCGAAAGCCATACCCACAAAAAGTTGATGCCATTAGCAAGATTTCTGAAACATGTAACAACGTGAGTGAGGTACGTAGATTTCTTGGTGCTTGCATCTTTTATGTTATTTGGATCCCTCACTTTGCTCATGTTGCTGATTGTCTTTATGACTTGTTGAGGAAGAAACGAAAATTTATTTGGACTGACAAACACACTCAAGCTATGCATAAATTGAAGAAATTATTGCTTAAAGCTCCCATCCTTAAGCGTGTAGACTATTCTGCTAACAAACCTATTATATTGACTGTTGATACTAGTCCTATTGGTATAGGTTGGGTCATAAGTCAAGATGATAGTGAAGGGAATAGATATGCAATTAGGTTTGGTGCCAAAATTCTACATGAAACACAACGAAAATATCCACAAATCAAACGAGAACTATGGGGTATGGTAACAGCTTTGAAAACAGACAAAGAATATTTCATTGGTGCAAATGTCAAAGTTGAGACTGATTGTTTGCCTCTCATTGGAATGATAGCCAATTGTTCATCTCCTGATATAGCCATGCTTAGATGGATCTCATATATTAAGTTCATAAATCCTAAGTTAGTTCATATTTTAGGTAAGTCAAACTCAGTTGCTGATATGTTATCGAGAGCTAGATTTGATGATGATCTTGAAAGTGATCTAATAAAGAATGTGAACTTAATTGACTATGTTCCACATATATATGAGTATGAGCAATTTCATGAGTCTGAGTACGAAAATGAATGGAGAGACATAGGAAAGTATCTGAGTACACTACAACCATTACCTAACTGGACTACGAATAGATTCCGTAACATTAGGAAACGAGCTTATAACTTTTTCCTATGTAATGGTTATCTTTGGAGACATGCTAAGGGTAAGGTTAAGAATCCACAACGAGTCCTAGGAAAACGAGGTCTTCAATTGCAAGTAATGAAGGAAATGCATGAGACATTATGGGCCGGTCATAAAGGATTTTTTGGAACATATGAAAAAATTAGAAGTACCTATTATTGGCCTAGGATGTATGTTGACATTAGTAGCTATGTTTCTACATGTTCTACTTGTCAACTTCATTCATCAGTCAAACATAGAGATCCATTGCATCCTACGTATCCACCTTGTATTCACTACAAGTGGGTAGTAGATCTTGTAACTATGCCTAAAGGTATCGACAAAATGCGTTACATTGTACTTGCAAGAGAAGACTTAACTAATCATGTAGAGGGACGTGCACTACGATCTAAGACCACTTACAATGTTTGCAAATTCTTGCTTGAAGATGTCATAAGTCGCTTTGGGTACATAGAGAAAGTAGTTGCCGATCGTGGAGAGTTAAATGCGAGAGAAGCTAAAGAGTTCTTTGAGCGTCACGGTATTCGTTTGTCTCTCACTATTGCATATAACCCAGAGGCCAATGGTAAAATAGAGAGAGGACATCCACCTATTGTGAAAGCCATATCTAAAGCATGTAATGGTGACATCAAACAATGGCCTAAATTCTTACCTTTTGCACTTTGGGCAGATAGAATGACATGCACACGTACTACTGGATATATGCCTGCTGAACTCATGTACTGTCAAAAACCATTGTTTCCAATTCAATCTCATATTTTTGCATGGTCAAATTTGCCTTGGTCTGAAAACATGTCTACTGATGACTTTTTGAGTTTGCGCATTAAACAGTTAGAACAAGGTAAAGTAAGACTTGATGATGCTGTTGAAAAATTAAGAGAATCTAGAATGAAGAATAAGCATTATTTTGATAAAACTCATCGATTGCGTCCTAAGCCAATTGAAGTAGGAGATTGGGCGCTCATTTATGATAGTACATTCGACTCTCAATATGATGCACGCAAAAAGCTCACTCAACGGTGGTTTGGGCCATACATAGTATCAAAAGTCAACAACAATGGTACGTATGGTCTTTGTGAATTAAATGGTGTTGCACTAAAAACTTTGATTGCAGGTAAAAGGATAAAGCTATTCAAGAAACGTGATAATGACGAGAACATTTTGGATGAGGACATTGAAGAAGATGACAACAATGAGGCCGATTCATAAACAGGAGTATCCATGTTATAAAAAATAAAAATATAAATAAAAAAAAGAAAAAAAAACATATAAAAATATCATTAATTTTTCAAGTTCATGTTGCTTTGTTTTTTTTCAAGTTCATTCTATGTTTTTTGTCTTTTTTCCATGCTTGTTTCATGCATGTTTTTTTTTCAGTCTTTGCATTGCATTGCATTGCATATCCACATCACTTGAGTCAAAAAAAAGGCAAATGATGATTTCTCTACTTGTGTAAAATTGTATCTTAAGTAGTAACTTATCTACTAAGGAATTGATTATAATCTAGGATGTGTGGAAAGATAGGGCATGTAGATTTGGAGGTTTATTTTGGTGACATGACTTTCATATATAAACATGCATATGTATCCTATATCGAAAGCATAATTGTTGAAATCCTAGCTCCTGCTATTGCATGTTTCTACATCCTTAGTCCATCTCACAGCACTTGTATCAGAGTTTAAACGACTGTTCTCCGTCATCAAAAATGGTTGTACCTTGTATCGGGGTTTAATTTTTCCTCGTCAAAAAAAAAAAAAAAAAAGCTACATGTTACCAAGAAGTTTACACTTTCTTCCACCCCAAAAAAGTGATCGTAACCATAAAGTTGCCGAATCATCATCATCATCAAAAAAAAAAAAAAAAGATGCAAGCCAAAGGAGGATAAAGAGGCATAGTAGAATAAATCACGGGCTATATAGGCAGATTTATGCATTAGTGGAGTTTAGTTAGATTTCCTTGCATGTTATTAGAGAAAGAGCATATTCATATTTATGTAGGAAAGGAGTTGATCTAAAATAAGCTAAAGATGAAAGATGTCTCTTGAAAATCCTAAATCTTTGTTTATAATCATATTTAAGGTAGATTGCTTTATGAAAAAGGTACAAAATTTTCTTCAAGATGAGAGGAACTGATGCTTAAAACGACTCAATACATCCACTTCCACTTCATATTGATGCTTGTTTTTTTTTCTTTCTTGTTGCCAATGTTGCTTGTTCATTTGCATATATGTTGCCTATTTGTTCATGCATATTCATGTTGCCTGTTTCAATTCTTTCTTTCATGCAAATTTTGCTTCATGTCACGTTACCTACTTATTCATGCAAATAATCAATTTTCCTTCCATGTTTCTTATGTTGCCTATAAAAGAATTTGATGCCTGGAACATTTTTTTTTCACAGATGCTAGAGTGGCGCTTCCGGAGGAATCGCAGGTTTAGTGGGGGCGAATGTCGTCGAGATTTGCTCTCCTCTCTCACTTGTGAAGGCCTACAAAAAACATATTTGGTGAAGGTAGCCGGAATTCCCCGAGAAGTCCAGGATGCATCAAGGATGTCAAAGGAAGGTCACATACAAAGTTTCAAAGAAATCAAGAAAGTCCATGGTAGCGGTCAAAGCTGGTCAAAGCTGGTCAAAGTTGGGAAATTAGGGCAAAAATTTCATTGTCACCAAATTAGATGAAAATCCATATACTTGTAAAGATTGTCAAAGGCAGTCTATAGCCCAAATTTCAGCAGAAAATGGATTTTGTAGCACATTGATATGCTATGTTCATTTTGTAAAAATGTAATTTTTCTAGTTTGACCCTACAAATTCTTGTATAGAAAGTTATGTTAGCCATATGGTTTGGCATGTATAAAGATCATATGTGGCTACATATTTGTACAAATTTTCAAGGCTATCAGAGCTTCCTAGACACCTTAATGCCACCTTGCAAGCTTCCAAATGTAGTCAAACTTGTACAAGGGAGATTCAGATGGGAGTTCTTCCTGCATATTCCTGAAGGAGATCTTTGGAAACATAGTCCTACAAAGTTTCATCTTCATCAAAGTCTTTTTGGAGGGTCAAAGAGCACAAAGTCCAATTTTCAAGGTCACCGCAGTTTTCTAGAATAAGAAAATTGAAGGCTTGAAGGGCTGCCACATGTCAAAATATGATTGAACCATGGTGTACGGTCAAGATGAGCTCCTATTCAAGGGTGGAGATGCACTAAAGCATAAAGGAAGGAGGATCCACGAATTTTTTCCATAAAAGAAGACTTTGTTGACAGTTAAAGATCAATAATGCAAAGTTTCTCCAAAAATAGTGGCTTATCTTATCCGAATTGATGTCAGCACTGATCCGACGGTCCAGATCATCCCCAGATCCAATGGTGGAGAATGAGGGCGCCTAAATTTCACTCCTTTACACTAGATTTGATAGAAAGAACAATTCCAAGCCATTGATTTGATTAATCAAATGGTTGTAATCGAAAGTAGTGATCCTAGAGTTGAGAGTTGATTTCTCTAGATCCAAGGGCCCAAATTCATTCAGAAAACTATATAAACCCCCCTCCAAACTCCTAGAGCATCATTGTTAGGCATCCATAGGGCTCATGCTAGCTTACGGTTTCCTTGAGACGATCACCCTCGGTTGAGCGAGTGAGGATCCAAGGTGAGCTAGTATGAGTATAGAACCTAGTTTCAAATTTAAGTTAGAACTCCAATCTAGGATAGGCTCTTGAAACCAGCATCTCTATCTTGACTCACCCTCGGTGGAGCGTGTGAGTGAGTTAGAGCTGATTTTAATGAGTCTTAGACTTCTTTAGTTAGACGTTACGAGCCTAGACAGACATAGGGTCACTGGAGTGGAACTCACCTTCTTACGTGTGACATTCGGTTGAACTGTCATGGTTTGAGGGTCGGAACCACCTTTGATCAGTAGACTGCTTAGCATGACGTACCACTACGATCTTTTACATGTAACTTAATTCAAATTCTTTTAATTCATGTCACTTGTCACTTGTCTCTTGTCACCTCTCTCAGTCTCTTAAGTATTTTTACATGTCTTCTATTTCTTCTATGTGTGAGAAGGCTCCGCAGTATTGCGTTGAACCAGTGAGGATGTTTATTTGAGCTTGTAAGTAAAATCCATCATCATAATTCACTTGCATGCATATAATCCATACAAATCCATACATATTTATTAGTTTCTGAAAGTGTATAAGAAGCTCCAATATTGGACCATTCTTCCTTTCGAAACTGATTTATGTGTAAGGATTCCATCTATTCTCGTCATGCATACATATCATCCAAAGAAGTCTATACATATGGATTAGAATTAGGAAGTGTTTAAGAAGCTCCTCCAATGGACCATTCTTCCTTCCAAATTTGATTCGTGTGTATGGTTCTCGTTCATTCTTATCATTCATGTCATCAATCTAACTTGCACACCTACATTGCCATTCCCATAATTATTTCAACATCTCTCTCTTCTCCATACTCAACATTAATTTCACCTTCACATCTTTAAACCTTCCAACATTCATTAGCTTCATACACCCTGTGTGTGCCACGACCGGACCCGATCCACCCGGATTGCGATCACCTCCACAACGGAATACATCACTACTTTTAGTGATGGCCACTAACTAAAATACCTTGATGTAGAAAAATCACTTTATTTGAAAAAGTTGAACACAACTATTCTAAACGAGTTTTGTTGGGCTTGTAGCAGACTTCAAGACGCTTATACTGGCAAACCGAAACTTGAATATATCTTTGGCACAAAAAGATGAAATAGCCTACACAAGCATTATGAGAATGTGTTCGAAGGCCGAAAGGAGCTCAGATCGTGATTTTGAAACCACTCAACAAAGCTGTTTTGATCTCTGAAACACCCTCCATATTCTCACCAAATTTTGTGCAATTTTGATATTGCAACTAAACTGGTGTCAAGGGTGCCCTAGATGAAGTGGCGACTTGCTCTGATACCAATTATTGGAGTTAGATGTGTGCAAAAGCATGTGAACAACATAAGGAAGAAGAAGAAGCTTAGAGCACAACACACAATACTAAATGTATTACCACTAGAATGTACAAAGATAAGTAACCCGTTAGGAATATAGGTTATATACAAGCCGGGGGAAAAAAACCTCCTAAAGAGGGAAAAAGTGCCCCAGTGCTCCTAGTGTGTTTACACACATCATTACCTAAATATATCAACATTTACTAGAAGAAGTTATTCTCTATTTATCCATGAGTTATTTGCTTTCGATCTCCACATGAGAGATTATGTTACATGAGTAAGTCTATATGTGGAAGCCTTGATGGTTGGAATCAAATTGAGCTTTGCCTTTGGCCTTCAAACATATTTTCATTGGTCTGAGGATTTAATTTGGGCTTTTGGTACCCAAATATGCTTGAATGTTTTTGAAGTTTCAAAGTAGTGTCTTTGTTGATGTTGCAACTTCCTCTTGGTAGGTCATTGTTGTTGCAATTTCTCAGGAGATGTCCACTTCTTTGGCTTCATTCTTTGTTGCACCACGACAATATGAATCATTAAAAAATCCATGTTGGTTGGGAGGTTTTTTGTTGGGTTTTTGTGGACGAAGATCATAAGCTTCATCTTGAGATGTTCTTGCAAGATCAAGGGGAAGAGGATAACACTTTTTTTGGAGGGAGTTAAATTATTTAGATAGGTCAAGGGAAAAACTTGGACTCTCCCCTCCTTCACTTCATCATAAGGACATGAAGAATCCTTCATCTCATGTTCTAAGGTTATGGGAGAAGTTCAGCTAGCTAATATCCCCATAGTGGTGCTACCTAAGAGTTGTTCATCTTTAAGTACCCTAATCATAAAGAGGTTGTAATTGTGTTTATCCTAAAACTTTCATAAATTTTGTTCTAGGACACAATCATTTACTTTTTCAAGTATGTCTTGCCACTCATGTTGTTCCCACTCTCCTCATTGAAAATTTATGGTATAAAAGTGGAGTCTTCTAAAAATATTTGATCCCATTGCTCTAGTCCTTTGCATAACCATAGATTGGTATCAAAGATAAAATCTAGGGGTATAGAATCTTGTGAGACACTTGAGTTCACAATGATTGTTAATCCTACCCCCTGCTTAATGTTGTGGTGACTTGATACCCTCCTAGTCTCATTCTTGTTGTTCTTTGGCACATGGTGTGGAGGTGAGCGCAATCCGGGTGGATCGGGTCTGGTCATGACACACGCAAGGTGTATGAAGCTAATGAGTGTTGGAAGGTTTATGTGATATAAATGTGAAAGTGACGGTGAAGTTGGATATGCAAAGGAGGGATGTGATGATTTAGTTGTGGGAGTGGGAATGTATGAATGTAAGATTAAGACATGCACATGAATGATGATCAAAACTAGAAACCATACACATGAATCAATCTTAAACTTAAGAATGGTCTATAAGGAGGTTCTTATACACTTTCAAGATCAATAAAAATGCATAGGTGCATGTGGATGGTATACATCATGTGGAACATGAACTATGAAAGATGAGAACAAAAGAAAACCATACACATGAATCAATACCAAAGGGAAGAATGGTCCATAAAGAGCTTCTTCTACACTTTTAGGATTAATGCATAAGCATGTGTGCATGTGGATGGTATGCATGCATGTAGGTCATGATTTATGAATGTTGAGACTTATCCTCACAATTCAATATGAAATTATCATTGGTTCAATGCATAGTTGTGGAGCCTTTGGACGTAGCAAGATTTGAAAGGAGGCATGTAAAAAAGTGTAGGAGACAAGAGACATGTAGAGACAAGGTGACTTGAGTTAAAAGAGATTGTAATGCAATACATGTACATGAGTGTCATTGTATGTCAAGCTAAGAAATGTAATGGTCAAAGGCAGTACACATTACCCTTCTACCATGACACTTCAGCTCAATGTCACACGTGAGAGGATAGGAACCACTTACATGACCCTATATCTAACTAGCAACGTAACATCTATCTAAGGAATTCTAAGATTAATAAACCCAACTATAACTCACTCACGTGCTCCACTAAGGCTGAAAAATTAGAGAGAAATGATTAGGTTTATAATTCTATCCTAATTTGGAAGTCTAACTTAAATTTGAATGTAGGAACGTTGCTCTTACTTGCCCACCTTGGATCCTCACACACTTAACTGAGGGTGATCATCATAAGGAAACCATGTTCTAGCAAGGACCTATGGATGCTTAAGAATGATCTTCCATGATTTTGGAGGGGGGTTTTCTATAGTTTCATGAATGAATCTAGGCCCTTGGATCATGGAGAAATCAACTCTTAACCCTACTATCAACTACTTTTGATGACAACCATTGGATTCATCAAATGGATGGTTGGGATTGATTCTTATTTTCAAACCTAGGGCAAAGGAGGATTAGAAAGGTGCTTCATTCTTGAAGCTTGTTTCTATGAAGATCTAGACCATAAGATCAATCTTGACATGGATTTGGATAGTATTAGCTACTATTTTTGGAAAAACTTTGCATTATTATTCTTGGCCATCAAATTAAGCTTATCTGATAAGAAAACTCCTCGATCTTCCCATGTCGAAGCCCTTCAAGCCTTCAATTTTCTTAATCTAGAAAATTGTGATTACCCTTAAAACTGGCTTTTGTGCTCTTTCAACCTCCAAATATGCTTTATGAAGATGGAACTTTGTAAGGCTATGTTTTCAAAGCTCTCCTATAGGAATATGCAAAAAAACTCCCATCTGAATCTCAATTATACAAGTTTGACTACATTTGGAAGATTGCAAGGTGGCATTAAGGTGTGTAGGAAGATCTAGTAACCCTGAAACGTTGTACAAATGTGTCGCCTCACATGATCTTTATACATGACAAACCATATGGCCAAAAACATTTTCTATACAAGATTTTGTAGGATCTAACTTTAAAAATTACATATTTATAAAATACACATGGCATATCAATGTGCTAGAAAATCCATTCACAAGTGAAATTCAGGCTATAGACTGCTTGTGATTTGACAACAGTAAATTTTTTTCCCTAATTTCCAAAATTGGACCACCTTTGACTGCTACCATAGATTTTCTTGATTTCTTCCAAACTTTGCATGTGAGCTCCCTTTGACATCCTTGATATGTATTAGACCTCTCGGGGAATTCTAACTACCTTCAGCAAACATGTTTCCTGTAGGCCTTCACAAGTGAGAGAGGAGAGAAAATCTCAAACACATTTGCTCCAAGTAACCCTTTGATTCCTCTCGAAGCACCAATCTAGTGTCTCTGAAAAACAAAAAGTACTAAGCATCAAATTCCATTATAGGCAACATAAGCAACATGGAAGGAAAAATTGATCATATGCACGAATATGTAGGCAACATGAAATCAAGCAACATTTGTATCAAAGAAAGAAAAATTAAAACATGCAACATATGTGTAAACATATATGTGAATGAACATGCCATGTAAATGAACAGACAACATTTTTGTGGAGGAACATGCAACATTGGCAACATGTAAAGGAAGAAAAAAACAAGCATTATATTCAAGAATTAATATGAAGTGGAAGTGAATGTATTGAGTCATTTTAGGCATTAGTTACGCTTATCTTGAAGAAATATTTGTAACTTTTTCATAAAGAAATCTACCTTAAATACGAATATAAACAAAGATTTAGGATTTTCAAGAGACACCTTTCATCTTTAGCTTATTTTAGATCAATGTCTTTCCTACATAAATATGAATATGCTCTTTCTCTAATTAGATGCAAGGAAATCTAACTAAACTCCACTAATGCATAAATCTACCTATATAGCTCATGCTTTATTCTTCTATGCCTCAGCTTCATTTGACTTACTATCTTTTTGTTGCTTCTTCATGATTCAATGATTTTATGGTTATGTTCACTTTTTTGGGGTGGAAGAAACTATAAACATCCTCACTTTTTTGGGGTGGAAGAAAGTGTAAAATTCCTCACTTTTTTAGGGAAGAAAGTGTAAACTTGCTGGTGACAGATGTTAGCTTATTTGTTTTGATATCAAGAAAAGATTAAACCCCAATACAAGATATAAGCATTTTTTATGATGGAGAACAACCATTAAAACTCCAATACAAGTGTTGTGAAGTGCATTAAGGATTTAGAAACATGCAATAGTAGGAGCTAGGACTTCAAAAGGTATGCTTTCAACAGAGGATATGTATGCATGTTCATCTATGAAAGCCATGTTACCAAAATAAACCTCCAAATCTAGATGCTCTATCCTTCCATAATCCTAGATTATAGCCTATTTCATAGTAGATACATTAGTACTTAAGATACAATTTTAAACAACAAGTAGAGAAATCATCATTTTCCCTTTTGAATCAAGAAATATGGATATGCAATGCAATGTTGAAACAATCAAGAATTTGGAAAAAAATTGGAATGACAGAGCTTCATAGGAGAAATTATCTTGAATAAAGAAGTGAAATTCTTTCGTGATTCCTCCTATTGATATAGACACACGAATACAAGTTCCATACAAGGTTCTTACACCATTATTTGGAGATCTCATACACTATCCACAATCTTTATCTATAGGCCATCAAAAAATATCATAGACTTCTCTTGAAATCATATTGATTTTAGAACCAGAATCTATGAATGCATCTAAAATGATAGCATTCTTATCATTGCCTATTTTAACATGCATCTCTGATGTACCTCGAGACCAAAACTTTTTTAAAAATGACTTTTAGGATTGTTTTCATGATTTTCATGGTAAGGTTGAATAGGTCCTTAGATGTTTTTATTAACATTTGCTTCATCATCATTGAGTTTCTTTTCATTAGATTAATCAATGTTTAAGGCTTCATTCATAGGTTGATCTTGATCAAGAGAATCTTGCATCTCAGTGTCTAGATTAAGCAAAAACCTCTTCCTTTTAATTAGGCCAACAAAATTGTCTTTAAAAAAGGCTCTAGAGAAAACTTGTTCTAAAGACATGGTCACTAGAAACTCAAGCAAAATGTCATCTAAAATCTCCATAGGATCTATTTTTCTCTAAATTTTTGAAATCAAGATGGATTTAGGTTTTATATTTGGTTTCTTTTGTTTTTGCTGAGGATCTTGTTTTTCTTCACCTTCGTGTGTTTGGTCTTGAGTTTTATTTGATTTTTCTTGTTTCTCTAAAGGATTTGGTTCTATTTGTTTGGACTTTTTCTTCTTAGTTTTATTTCTCCTCTTTTCTTTGTTCATTGGGTTGTGATTCTTGTTTTTATGTTTGGATTTTGATGTTTCCCCTTGCTTTATGATGGTTTCTATTCCCTTTGAGGCCTATTTTCTAGTCACTCTTCTTTCACTAGGGACTTTCATCTCTTTCTTGTTTGTCTTCTATATTGGCTATGTTAGAAATAAGATATCGATCTTCTATTGGTGACTCCTTCTCCTAATCTCATCTCGTGCTCTTACTAAAGCCTCTACCAAAAGGTCAAATTCCTTTGTGGGTTCACTTGGTTCTTGAGCTTGTTCATCAAGATGTTCTAGTTTCACTCCTCTAGTTCCTACATCTATCATAGTTATGTTTTCATAATGCTTTTTCATTCCTCCTTTACCATAATTTCCTTACAAAGGTGGCCTAGATTGATAGTCTTAGATTTTTTATCTATGTCTATTACTAATTGTTGTTCCTTAGTGGCTTTCAATAGCTCACAATCTAAGTTCTCTAAGGAATCACATCAAGGACACCTACGAGGGCCACACATGGAGACATTTGGATTTTGAGAGTTTTGATTAACTAGTGGTGAGAAATTTTGAAATTGAGGACCTTCTTTGGGAAGCTTGAGTAGGAGAATTAGGATTTTGATAAGGCAATTGATGTATTTGAGGAGCTTGGGAAGCAACATGTGGTACTTGAGGTGCAAGAGGAGCTTCTAGAGCATATAGTTGAATATTTTGAAAATTTTGATTATGAGGATCACTAAGATTTTGCACGTGTGAGATTTGATGATTTTAAGGAGTTTGAAAAGTTGTTTGAGAAGCTTGAGGATACATGTTTTGATACATTTGAGTTATTTTCACATGAGGATGAGGATTTTGCATTAATTTGAAGGATTATGTACTAGAGGAACTTGATATGCTTGAGTAAGAGCTACTTGTGGATTTTGATTGGGAGCTACATGTTGACTAGGCTGGCTCTTTAAAGGACATTGGGTTCATTAGATTCTGGAAAGTTCTGATGTAATTAGAGTGTAAGGCATCTAGAGTCTTGGCCAAGTGTTATTGCAAGCAATAAGACTTTGCATTTTCTTAGTGAGAATTTCCCTTGAGATTGCTCAATTATTCTTTTATTTGGCTCTACTTTAAGACATTGAGTATGCCATCATTTGGGGAATAGGAGTAGACTCAAAAAGCATAGCTTGGAATTGTTCTCTAACTTGCTCCTTAACTTGTGAAAGACAAGCTTGAGGAAAATTAGTTTTCTCATAAAGCATGTATTTTCTTTGATGTCTATGGGCTATAGCCTATGCTACTCTACACACTCTTTTCCAATCATGAGTAAGACCATATCATATATCCAGCTCTTTGAGTCACCGTTCAACTTCCCTACCAGTTTTAAGATCAAGAAGCTTAAGAAACTTGATCACAAAATTAACTTCCAAAGTTATCTTATCCTCATTAGAAAGTTGTTAATAGCATCTTATATACTCATTTTGTTAGTGAGCGATAGAGCTAATAGGCTTTGGGGAATTAACCCACCATAAGAATCCTTCATGATTATGTCGGCTATAGTCCTCAAGATAGAATTCTTTGAGCATCTCCTTTTGGAGATCACTCCAAGAAAGACAATCATAATGCGTGACATGGTTTATGATAGATCTATCAACAATTCGTTCAAAGAATGTTATCAAAAGATCTTTGGGAAGACCAAAAATCATAGCTCTCTTCAAATAAATCTAAGTTTCTTGTAATGTTGATGGCCTCTACAAGTGACACAGATGTGGAGAAATTAGAAACTCCAAGATTTAAAGCATCTAAACCAAGGAGGAGGAGATTCATAACACCTAATGGTGAGGTACGGTCATCCAACATGGTTAAATACTATTTGAGGAGATGGTGGATAGTCTTTAGAGATGAAGTGGTGCTGCAAAACCCTGCTTCACACCATCCAAGAAAACGTGGTGGAGAGTGTAGTAGACATCTTTAGATTTCTAATGATCATAAATAATCACTTATGTGCTTTGAAGCATGATCCACCAATCAACATATCAAAAACGATGAGTAGGAAGTTGATCCAAGATCATATACTTGCTATTTTAGTCTCTACACATGTTCAAGAGAATGAACAGTGCTCTCAGCCTGCTAGCAATTAGTCAAATTCCTTTTGGTGGTATCTAATTAACCAATAACAATGAAACTTTGTAGCTATGAAGTGGACAATATGCAAACTATATGGAACCTTAAATCACATCAAATGATCAACCATACATTGAGAACAAGCTCTAAGAAATTCATTCTTCTAAGATGGTCATAGCAAAGAAGTGAGGTAAAGATATGATCAATGTATATGCATTCAATCACATAGTAATACAATATCATTGGCAATGTTCAATTGCACAATGTGAGGGTAGTGAAGTGGCTATGAGATGAGCAAACTAATCACTTAAGTCCCTCTGAAAATGATCTCATAATTGGGTTCTTTTGATCTCTATTTTGTGGGTCTTTTTGATCCTCTTTTATAGTTCAAGTTGGAGCCAATCTTTGAATTCAAATTCAAATGCTCACCTAAAAGTAAGTCCTAAACTATAGGATTTATTCTCTCATCAAGTAACTCGAGATTTGATTTCTTCTAACTCCTCGTGGAATTAATGCATCTAACATATGCACTTTTACATGGGTAAAAGTAATTGATTTTACAAGGGAATGATCATATGTGATTATATGGAATACATGCTAATTATCCAAGTATGCAGGCTTGGATTTTTTTGCACCAACAGCTCCCCCTCAAGCCTAACATGCTTGGTCTTCATTCCACCTTGATCTCCTGCAACCCAATCATCAATTTGAGCATGTTCATCTTAGTTTCATCTAAAGACTTTGTGAGTATATTTGCACATTGCAAATAAGGTGATACATAGGCTAGTTGGATGTACTTGCTAGGTAATTTGTCTCTTACATAATGATAGTGCACTTCAATTTGCTTAGTCCTTGCATGATATATAGGATTGGCAGCCAGATGATGTTGATATATTTAGATAGTGATGTGTGTGAACACACTAGGACCGCCGAGGCACTTTTTTCCCTCTTTAGGAGGTTTTTTCCCCCGGCTTGTATATACGCCTATAGCCCTAATGGGTTAGTAATCTTTGTATATTCTAGTGGTAATACATTCAGTATTGTGTGTTGTGCTCCAAGCTTCTTCCTCTTCCTTGTGTTTTTCACATGCTTCTGTAGATGCCTAACTCACAATCGGGTATCACAACAGGTCGTCGCTTCATCTAGGAAGTCATCAACACCTCTCTAGGTGCACTCTCAGAATTGCACAAGATTTGGTGAGCATACTTAGGGTGTTTCAGAGATCAAAACAACTTCATTATGTCATGCCGAAATCGCAATCTGAGCTTGTTTCGGCCTATGAAGGCATTATCATAGTGCTTGTGTAGGCTATTTTATCTTTTTGTACCAAAGATATATAGAGGTTTTGGTTCGCCAGTATAAGCATCTCGAAGTCTCCTACAGGTCTAGCGGAACTCATTTGGGGAGTTATGTTCAACTTTTTCAGATACAATCTTTTTTCTGCATCAAGGTATTTTAGTCAATGGCCATGGCTGAAAGTAGTGATGTATTTCGTATGTTGGCTGTTGAGGATAAGTTGGATGGTACCAACTATCCGTTGTGGGTTTATATGATGCATCATGTATTGGTCACAAAAGGACTATGGAATATTGTGCGAGGTGTTGAAATATGTCCTATTACACCTGCGAACATAGATACTACAAATATAGGTACTGAAGCTGATGCAGATGGAGTTGAACATGGTGATATTTTGCAAAGTCTTGTTTGTGCTGCGGTTTCTACTGGACCTACTGCAGAGCAAACTCATTGGGATGGCAGAAATGCTCAGGCACATGCATTGATAGCTTTGTCTATCAAACGTTCCATTATTCCTCACATTCGCGCTTGTAGAACAGCTAAGGATGCTTGAGATACACTTACCACATTGTACCAAGCTAGGAATGAGGCTCATGTTGCTTACCTCCAAAAATAGTTGGAGAGTGATTCTATGGACTATTTTCTGACAAAGATCAAGGATTTGAAGGAACAATTGATTTTTGCTGATGAAGTCCTTCCTGACAGTTCATTTGTGTAGAATTTTCTGAATGGTCTTCTAGATTCATATCAGAGTTTTGCTTCTACTCTTCGTTTGATGATGAAAGGCAATCCAAATGCCTTAACATTTGAAGAGTTAAATTTTGTTCTACTGCAGGAACATCAGCCTAGATAGAACAAGTCTATTATATGTGTTGCAGATCAAGCTTTCCTGGCTATTCAAAAGGGCAAAGGAAAATGGAGCTTTTCTACTAGTAAGAAAAATCAACTAATTTTGCACAATCAAAGGAAGAGAAAGATGAGAAGAAATCAGAAAAGCAAAATTTGTTTTGCAAATACTGTAAAGCAAATGATCATGTTATTAAGAGTTGTCCAAAATTGGATGCTAAAGAGGAAAAGAAGAAAGAGGCCAGAATGGTTGTTGCAGCGGCCTCTACACCGAAAATAGAGTCTGCTAATCTCATGCAGGAAGAAGAATGGGTGTTTACTACTATTTGCAGTTTTGACCCATCTTCTGATGAGCAGTGCATGTCTGTAGTAGACTCATATATTTGGTACTTTGATAGTGGGGCAACCAAACATATTACCTCACAACATAGTTTTTCTCTTCACTCGAGCCTACCCATATAGGGAATTCTGTCAGATGCACCAACAACTCCTCTTATCCTATCATGGGAGTTGGTAAGATCATTTTAACTACTGCCGATGGTAGTTCTTTCACTTTGTCGGATGCTTTATTTGTACCAGGGATCAAGAAAAATATGTTATTAGTTTCTGCATTAACAAGATTGGCTTGGTTGTGAAATTCTTTGATGATAGATGTATAGTTCATGATCTATCAAATCGTGACATGATTATTGCTTCTGGCATTTTATGTCATGGGCTATATAAGCTCATAAACTATGAAAGATCTGTGAATGATTCAGCATGTGCAGTACATGATTCTCAGGCTATGTCAGATGCAAAGATTTGGCATGCACGCTTTGGTCATCATAATTTTACTAGTTTGCTATGCCTTCAGAAATCTGAAATGGTGTCCTCTTTGCCCAAACTTGAGGCACCCAGTAAACATGTCTGTGAAGGCTATATTTTAGGCAAAATGTAGCATTCCTCGTTTCCAAAAGATGGTGCAGTTTTGGCTACTTAGAAATTGCAGCTTGTACACAGTGATGTCTGTGGTCCTATGCAGACATCTTCTTTTGGAAACTATCTTTACTTCGTAACTTTCATTGATGATTTTTCTAGGCATGTATGTGTATATCCACTCAAAGAAAATTCCGAAGTGTTTATGTGCTTCAAAAAGTTTTTGGTTTTGGCAAAAAAATCTATCAACATGTGAAATGGGCACCCTCTGTTCTAATCGAGGGGGGAATATATGTGTTCTGACTTTAATGCATTTCTAGCTGAATGCGGGGTAAAACATCAATATACAGTGTTGTATACACCTCAACGGAATGGAGTTGCTGAATAGAATAACATGTCACTCATGGAGATGGCGAGGTGTATGGTCAAGAGTCAAGCTTTACCACATAGTTTCTAGCTTGAGGTTGTTATGTGTGCAACATAGGTACTTAACAAGTGTCCTACTAAAGTGCTATAGTCTATCACTCCATATGAGGCTTGGCATGGTTGCAAGCCATCTGTTGCTCATCTGCGTGTTTTTGGTTATTTGGCTTATGCATCCGTGCTTGAACAACATCGCAGAAAATTGGATGATAAAGTAGTAAAATGTATTTTCGTTGGGTACAGTTCTAAAAGCAAAGGCTATCGTTTGTATCATCCACATAGTAAATGCATTCTGGTTAGCCATGATGTTTTTGTGGAAGATGTTATTCAGCCTTTTTTCATGTACAAAGGAGACATCTGTTAGATCCAAAGACATGTATGATACTTTGCTACCTCTTTTCACTGGTGGATAGTCTAGTGCTAGTCCTAATGAGGCAACTTCTCAGCCTTTTCAGGTTTCATGTGGTGATGCAGATCATTCCATTTTTTATGCACATTCACATGATGCATTTGTTGATGAGAGAGCTGATATTGAGCAGGCAAAAACTATGCCAAAATGGCTGATGCAGTCTTTGTGTGATAGCAAATTACATGCACGTCTATCATACCATACTCATTAGGCTCTCATAGTGCCTCTTTTGCATCTGATTGCTATGCTATGGCTACATCTAGTCTCTGTGATGAGACTGAGCATGTTTCGTTTGATGAAGCACAAAATTCTGAACATTGGATGGCTGCAATGCAATCTAAATATGATGCTATCATGAAAAATGGTACTTGGTCTTTATGTGACATGCCTCCTGGAAAGAAGGCTATTGGCACTAAGTGGGTATACAAGCTGAAGCGTAAACCTCATGGAACAATTGATAGGTATAAGTCTAGGATTGTTGTAAAGGGTTATGTGCAAGAAAGAGGCATTCATTTTGATGAAAACTTTGCTCCTACTTGCCGAATAACTACTATTCGTAGCATCTGTGCCCTTGCAGCTCATCATGGTTGGAATGTACATCAGCTGGACATTAAAACAACATTTTTGAATGGTGAGTTACAAGAGGGGTATGTTTTTCAGGCTCGTGGCTTTGTGCGGAAAGGGCATGAAAACCAAGTGTGCAGGTTAAAGAAGGCATTATATGGTTTAAAGCAAGCACCACGTGCTTGGTATGAAAAGATACATGCCTATCTGACTGCACATGGTTTTGAGAACAATCCAACTGAAGGCACCTTATATGTTAAGGGTGTTAATGATGTGCTTCTGATAATTGTTGTGTATGTTGATGACATGCTGCTCATTGGTCCTCATGAAAAGCATATTGCTGATTTCAAGGCTGATTTGCATGCCTCATTAGGGGCATTTGCATCATTAATTGGGCATTCAGTTTGTGCAAGTTGATGGTGGAACGTCTTTGTGTCAAACGAAATATATTGACACATTGTTGCAGCATTTTGGCCTGAAGACTGTAAGCCTATTGCCACTCTTATGGAGACAGGTTTACGATTGAGTCTTCATGATGCTAGAGATGCATTTGATGTTGTTCTCTATCAGTAGTCCGTTGGATGCTTGATTTACTTATGCACTACTTGGCCAGATATCTGTCTTTTAGATGAGTAGGTTTATGCATTGCCCAGGTGTCAAGCATTGGTAGGGGTTTAAGCACATCTTTTGCTACTTGAGTGGTACCTGTCTACTTGGATTGTTTTATCCTAAGGGGCATCACTACCACCAGATTTACATGCTTTTTTTGATTCTAACTGGGCTCGTTGCTATGACACTAGTGTGTCCACTAGTGGTTTTTGCTTCATCCTATCATGCGTATCTTGGCTGAGCAAGAAGTAGCCTAATATGGCCAGTTCGAGTTGTGAGGCTAAGTATAGGGCAGCTTTCATAGCGATTGTTGAGTGTGTGTCACTCAGATGCCTTATGGCTGATTTGGGTGTTGGTCAATCTTCTGGCATCACCATCTTCAGTGACAGTCAAAGCGCATTGGCAGTTGCGAGTTACACTATGTTCCATGCTCACACTAAGCACATTGAGGTGCATTATCATTATGTTAGGGATAGAGTCTCTGTTGGGGAGATCAGCTTGGCATGTATGCCCACGCAAGAGATTGTAAACCTTTTCACAAAGGCTCTGCCTCGGGAGAAGTTTGAAGCTTTCCGCAAAGATTTGGGCTTACTTCCTTTTGTGGATTGATTCCACATAGCTTGGCACTTCCTTATACATGAGTGCCACCTCCTTGTCCACCATATCACTCGCATGGGGGATTTGTTGATATACTTAGGTAGTGATGTGTGCGAACACACTAGGACCACCAGGGCACTTTTTTCCCTCTTTAGGAAGTTTTTCCCTCGGATTGTAGATACGCCTATAGCCCTAACGGGTTACTTATCTTTTTACATTGTAGTGGTAATACATTTAGTATTTGTGTTGTGCTCCAAGCTTCTTCTTCTTCCTTGTGTTGTTCGGGTGCTTTCGCAGACATCTAACTCAAACAGATGAAGTGAACTAGTGTTGTCTCCAAAAATCATTGGAGTGTAAGAATGTAACCCCAAATATGCGTAGAGTTGTTTGAGCCACATGGCCTCTGGTGTTACATTTACTAAGCCTCTATATTCTCCCTCTGTGGATGACAATGCCACTATTGGTTGGTTCTTTGATGACCATGATATTAGCTTTGAGCCTGCAAAGGACAAGTATCCTGAGGTGCTCCTCCTATCATCATTGGAGCTAGCCCAATCTACATCAGAATGCATTTTTATGTCCAAATCAGAAGTGAATGGGTAAAACAACCCTTCATTTATGGTATCCTTTAGATATTTTAGGATCCTCTTGGCACCTTCCAAGTGAGGTTTTCTTGGTGTATGCATAAACTGGCTTAATGTACTTATCCATAACAAATGTTCACTGTTGTTAGGGCTGCATAGTTGAGACTCCCAACAAGTTTTTGGTAACCTATAACATCTTCAAGAAGTTTTCCCTCATGAGAACTAAGTTTATGATTGAGTTCCATGGGTTTACCTATAGTTTTAGTGTTTTCCATCTTGAATTTTATCAACACATCATGAATGTACTTCCTTTGAGTAATAAACACACAAGAATCTATGTATACAAGTTCTAATCCATGAAAGTATGTTAACAAACCAAGATCATTGATTTTAAACTCTTCCATCATTTGAGCTTTAACATGATTGATGCCATTAGCATCATTCCCTATAATGATACTGTCATACACATAGACAGATAAGTAAATAACTTCTGAGGTGGTCTTCTTTATTAATAAAGAAGAATCTACTTTGCTAGCAACAAATTCTTGATCCTACAAATATGTAACAAGCCTATGGTTCTAAGCTCTAGGAGATTGCTTTAGACCATAGAGTGCCTTCCTTAGCTTGCATACATAACCTAGTTTGTCCTTATCTTCATATCCTCGTGGTTGAGCCATGTACACTTCTTCTGAGATCCATCCATTTAGGAATGCATTCTTAACATCTAACTGATATAGATTCCAATTCCTAGAGGCAACAACACTTACCAAAACCCTAATTGTTGGCATCTTAGCCACAAGTGAAAAATTTTCTTCATAATCCACTCCATGGGTTTGGACAAACCCCTTTACCACCAGCGTTGCTTTTGTTGGTGCAGGACAATCAACAATTGATGCTTTGATGAAGAATTGGAGTCAAGGATTGAAGAAAAGGTTCAAGTTGTGAAGCATGAAGGAAGAATAAATTCAGAAGATGAAGATGTGTACACATATGTACATTAGTTCAGATATAGGTCACTTATACTTTTGAATAATCATAAGCTTGTAAATATTTGCCTATATATACTATGAAAAATGTCGGGGCAAGTATGAGAGAGCATGAGAATAGAATAATCAGGAGTTGTATGAGACATTAGACATCCTAGAAGTGAGTTAAGACTCTCTCATCACTCATATGTAATTCTTTCTAAAAATGAAGAAAATGTTGCGCCCGGTATTTCTGAGTATTCTCCTTCTATGTTAGATCTTTTGTGAAATCCTTTTGTACACATCTAAGTCCATAGTTAATCTATCTATGGTTAAAGTTTGAGAGTCCAATTGTAAAGAGGTTGAGAGAATTTTGTGTAGGAACATCTACATGTGAGAAAGTGTTGAGTGTCTTCTAAAACAGGCACAGATTCGATGGTCAAAGAAATGGTCAGTGCTCAGTGCACAGTGTAAAGTTTTAGACAAATGAGGAGTCAAAATCTAAGTTGGAAGGTAAGCCATCTATGGCTAAAAGCATTTGCTTAAATGGGTTCTAGTTTGGGAGAACCATGTCTTAGAAGTTGCAGGTGTCAAAGTCGACTCTACACGAAGGCAGTTTCAGACATAGGCAGATTGTTCAAAGCTTTTCTCATAATCTACTTAAGCTTTTGAAGTGCTTTAACTTGAAGAAGGTGCACGTACTCTAGACGACACATTCTACAAAGTTTCATCAGAAACTTTACACAAATGATTAGTCAATGAGTGATTAGTGTGCAACAGACTTTTCTGTGAAATGGCTTTCTTCACAATTAGCTAATTTCTTGATAATTTAGTGATTGTCTTCCAAAATTGATGAGAGTTTAAAGTTATTCTTGATATAGAAGTGGTCTAACATCAAGGATAGATTGTTCTTTTGGAGATTAACACTCTCCATCAGTGGTATCAGAGCAGGAAGCATCAAAATTGAGAAAAGGAAGACTCCGACTGCTGCAGACAAACAAATTTCACATCTTGAAGGTTCAAAAGAATAAAGTGTGAAAGAAAGACTGAAGGAAGACACATAAAGGTTATCAAAAGGATCAGAAGGAGCAACATTAGACTGAAGGAAGACACATAAAGGTTATCAAAAGGATCAGAAGGAGCAACATTCTAAGCTAAGGTACATTCATTCCTTATAAGGATTAAATATTTGAGAGTACAGGTGAAGAAAGGATGGGAGATTCCCTTCACATAGAGAAGTTGGATAGAGAGAACTATCCAGCATGGTCAATGAGGATGGAAGCTCATCTTATGAGCAAAGACTTGATAAGTTACATTACAGGTGAAGAAGAAAAACCTCAGTTCACAGATCCTAGTGTTCCAACTAGGGAGGAATTATCAGATTTGAAGACTTGGATGAAGAAAGATGCTCAAGCTAGGAGCATTATCTATATGGCAGTCAATGATTACTTGCTACCTCACATTAGAGGTCTTGAAAGTGCAAGTGATATATGGAATGCTTTGGAGGAGCATTTTCAAAACACCACAAAGTCAAGGAAGGCATCCTTGTGGGCAGAATTTAAAACTTTCAAGAAGAAGGCCTCTCAATCCATCTCAGACTATGTAACAAGGATGAAGGACATTATAGATGCATTAGGAGCAGTTGATGAAGACATTGAGGAGGATAAATTGGTAAGGCAAATTCTCACAGGTTTGAGAGGTGATGACAAATGGAAGCCATTCATTTTGTCTACTGAATTATCACTTGATTATTTCAATCCTGACCTAAATCAGTTGCTAGGGCATATGTTAACCTTTGAGCAGGATGTCAAAGGTGAAAATGATAAAAGTGCAGGTCATGCAATGTATTCAAAAGATAAGAAGAAGAATATCAAAGGAAAGCTACAAGCAAATGAAGAAGAAGATACAACTAGTCAAGCTAACTTCCTAAGAGGAAGAGGTGGTGGCAAAGGTAGAGGAAAAGGCAGGAGTAACAAAGATGGAGTAAAAGCTTGCTGGATTTGTGGTAAGACAAATCACTTAGCAAATGATTGTTGGCATAATACTCAGAGTAATGTAGAGGATTCCAAAGTCAACAATACAACAATACCTACTACAATTATGTGTTAGATCAGAAGGAGGATTCAACATTGATAATGAATGCAACTTGTGAAAGGCAAAGTGAAAACCAAAGAGTTTTCTACATTGACTCAGGGTGTAGTAATCACCTGAGTGGCAACATAGCTTTAATGACTGATTTGGAAAATAAGGTAACTAATCATGTGGTTCAAACAGGTGACAATACAAAGCACAATGTGAAGTCAATTGGATCAGTGAAGGCCAAGGATGCTAGCACCCTCTTGAGTAAGGTCTTGTATGTTCCTACAATTCCTAAGAATTTGATAAGTGTAGGACAAATTGTTGAAAAGGGTTATGAAGTTAGATTCACTGTTACAAGGCTGATGGAGCGAGACAACCGCAACCGCAGAAGAAGGATAAACAAGACTTGTGGCTGAAATGACGGAGAGGTAGGAAATTTCGCAAGAGTCGGTAGATGGAGAATGCGAAAGCAATAAAAAGCAGAAGACAGGAAGAGAAAAGAGTTCGATCGTCGCATCGTCATTTCGTTAGACTGGTGGAGCAGAGTTTACTGTGTTAAACAGACTCTTGGATTGATAGTTAACAGGAATGTATTTGAGAGATACAGAAGGATAGATACGTCTCTGTTCTGTTGCGCACTGTAGTGAATAGGGTTGATCACATCGAAACTGACGTATTCGGAGACCACGAGTAACATATTTTAAAAGACTGTGTATGAGATATTGCTGAGGATATTGAATACTGTTCCATTCTATTCATATTTAATTATTCTGCTATTCTTTGGTTGAATCGATTCTCATTGGGTAGTTTGTGATGTTGTGAGTCTATTTGGTGAGCAGTTATATATGATTCTGTATTTCTCGACTGTGAGATTGTGTATTGATTGTCCTGTGTGAGATTGTGTAAGAACAGAGTTTATTACCATTTCGGTTAAGTGACCAGGTTTTATACAATAAACTGTAATCACTGAGTATTCGACCAGGATCTGTGTGTGGACAGAAGTCTTAGTAAGTCATTAATTGCGGTAGAAATCTATGATCTGAGTCAGCATATGAAAAGTTTAATATAATCTCTATTCGAGTTGTCTATGCATTTCATTCGGTGCGTTTAGTTGTCGCATGAAATCGTCTTATTGCGGATTATTTTGAGAAGAGTGTATTCGTGTAGTTGTAAGTTTCGGTAGAATTTCTGTACTACTACCATACATATATTCATGGACGAACGTTCTGACACTTATCATACCAAGGAGTAGTCAACCCCTGTGTTAAGAGGTGAGAAAATACTAGCGATTGTGTAAGAGATTGGGAAAATAGTACAGGGCCTCTGTTTAACAGACCCCTACCACTCCCAAGGACCCGAGGACCCGATAATACTCGTCCGAAAAGTTGGATTGAGTTATTATCGTCTAACATTCACTAATGAAGGAGTGTTTGTGGAAGACCCTAGCAATGGGTATAAACAAATTGTTTTAGGAAAGAAAGAAGGAAGATTGTTCACATTGAAGATTCAAGGTAATGGTGGTCATGCCTTGTTCACTTATGGAGAACATAAGATCTGTGAGTTAGATCTTTGGCACAAGAGGCTTGGACACTTCAATGAAAGAGGTATCAAAGATATGATTAACAATGGCTCAGTGCTTGGGTTGCCTAATGTTGCAGGTCAACATATGACATACAGATGTGAGGCATGTCAATTAGGTAAGGCTCATAAGCAATCTTATTCCAAGCATGGTTTTATGTATTCAGAAAAGCTTGAGTTGGTACACACAGATGTGTGGGGACCATCAAAGGATTTCAGTATAAATGGATCAAGGTATTATGTGATTTATGTTGATGATGCTACCAGATGGATCACTATCTATGTGATCAAAGATAAGTCAGAGGTGTTCAATACATTCAAACATTATCATGTGTATGCAGAAAGAATTACAGGTCATAAGTTGAAGAGACTAAGGTCAGATGGAGGGGGAGAGTATTTCTCTAATGAGTTCAGTGATCACTTGTGGAATGCAGGTATAAAAAGGGAAATTACTTGCAGGTACTCTCCTCAACGAAATGGTGTAGCAGAGAGAAGAAATAGAACTCTTGTTGAGTTTGCAAGGTCAATGATGAAGGAGAAAAATTGCCCTAATTATTTGTGGGCTGAGGCTGTAAATACAGCTACTTATTTGATCAATAGATTACCTTGTAAAGCCTTGCAGGGTATGACACCTTATGAAGCTTGGTGGGGTAAGAGACCTACCTTGGATCATTGCAAAGTATTTGGATGTTTGGCATATGCATATGTGCCATCACAATTAAGGCATAAATTGGAACCTAAAGCAGAAAAATATGTTTTTATTGGATATGATGATAAGCAGATGGGATATAGGTTGTGGAGTCCATCCACAAAACAATTCCTTGTATCAAAGGATGTTACATTTGATGAGAAAGGTACTTGGTATGCAGGTACAATCAATATTAATGCAGGTGATGAAGAAGTTGTGAGTCAAAAGAAAGGTAAATCAAAGGTTCAGATTTTCGATGAAGAAGAGAATAATGAAGTGCAGGTTGAAGTTGAAGAAATGCCAAGATTTGATCCTGAGTGTGATGAACCAGAAACCTCAAGGAGTGGAGAACTCAGAAGGTCAACAAGACACAAATGGCAACCTACAAGGTATAGCTATGACACTTCTTTTTTGGCTACCAAAGATTATGCTTACATGATAAAGACAGATGAAGACCCTTCTACATATGAAGAGGCAAAAGGCAAGGAAAATTGGGAGAAAGCTATGCAGGAAGAATATGATGCATTGATGGAGAATCAGACATGGGAGTTGGTTCCTAAACCAAATAGCCAGAGGTTTGCAGATGGAAGTGTGTCTAGGTATTAAGCTAGACTTGTTGTGAAGGGTTTTGCTCAGACATATGGTATTGACTATGATGAAACCTATAGTCCTGTGGCAAAGATGACAACTATCAAGACACTCATAGCTATTGCTGCATGTAAAGGTTGGAAATTATGTCAATTAGATGTGAAGAATGCTTTTTTGAATGGTTATATTTCAGATGATGTTTTCATGGAGCAACCCCAAGGATTCAAAGATGAAAGGTATCCAGATTATGTGTGCAAGCTCAAGAGAGCTTTATATGGTTTGAAGGAGGCCCCAAGGGCATGGAATTATAGATTTGTGAAGTTCCTGAAAGAACTTGGATTTCAAGTGTCAAAGGCAGATAGTAGCTTGCTTGTTAAAGCAAGTGATGATGGATTCATTTACATGTGCATATATGTTGATGATATAATTCTTACAGGTACAGATGAGAAAGGCATTCAAAGCCTAAAGAAGCAAATGGAGAAAGAGTTTAAAATCAGTGACTTGGGAGATTTGTCATATTTCTTGGGCATGGAGATTTCATACACTCAACATGGAGTGTATGTGACTCAAGAAAGGTATTTGAGAAACTTGTTAGTCAAGTTTAAGATGAATGATTGTAGGGTAGCACCTACTCCAATGGAGGTGAATCACAAATTGAGCAGATATGGAGGAGAAGAGTTCAAGGACATGAAGCTATATCAAAGTTTGGTTGGTAGTCTGATTTATGCTACACTAACTAGACCTGACTTATCATATGCACTGGGAGTATTGTCTCAATTCATGCATTGCCCTAGGAAAGAACATTGGATTGTAGGACAAAGAGTGTTGAGGTACATTAAGGTTACACTCAAAGAGGGTTTGTATTATGGTTTTACATCAAATACAAACATCAAGATATATAGTGATGCAGATTGGGCAGGTAATCTTGATGATAGGAGATCAACATATGGATACTTGTGTTATGTGGGAGATAAGTTAATTTCTTGGTATTCAAAGAAGCAACACACAGTTGCTTTATCATCTACAGAAGCTGAGTACAAAGGTATGGTGGAAGCTGCAAAGGAAGTGATATGGCTTAAGACTCTCATGAAGAGTTTTGACATCATTCAAAGTACACCCACTATTCATGGAGATAACATGAGTTCATTGTATTTAGCTGCTAACCCTGTGTTTCATGCCAAGACCAAACACATTGAGATTCAGTATCACTTTCTAAGAGAGAAGGTGATGGATAAGGAGATTGAAGTAATACATACTTCAACAAAAGATCAGATAGTTGATATGCTAACCAAAAGCTTGGATGGACCAAAGCTACAGAGATTCAAAGATATGGCAGGTATAAAGAAGATAGAGAAAACCTCAATTGATGATTGAGGGGGAGCTGTTGGTGCAGGACAATCAACAATTGATGCTTTGATGAAGAATTGGAGTCAAGGATTGAAGAAAAGGTTCAAGTTGTGAAGCATGAAGGAAGAATACATTCAGAAGATGAAAATGTGTACACATATGTACATTAATTCAGATATAGGTCACTTATACTTTTGAATAGTCATAAGCTTGTAAATATTTGCCTATATATACTATGAAAAATGTCGGGGCAAGTATGAGAGAGCATGAGAATAGAATAATCAGGAGTTGTATGAGACATTAGACATCCTAGAAGTGAGTTAAGACTCTCTCATCACTCAGATGTAATTCTTTCAGAAAATGAAGAAAATGTTGCACCCGATATTTCTGAGTATTCTCCTTCTTTGTTAGATCTTTTGTGAAATCCTTTTTTACACATCTAAGTCCATTGTTAATCTATCTATGGTTAAAGTTTGAGAGTCCAATTGTAAACAGGTTGAGAGAATTTCGTGTAGGAACATCTACATGTGAGAAAGTGTTGAGTGTCTTCTAAAACAGGCACAAATTCGATGGTCAAAGAAATGGTCAGTGCTCAGTGCACAGTGTAAAGTTTTAGACAAATGAGGAGTCAAAATCTAAGTTGGAAGGTAAGCCATCTATGGCTAAAAGCATTTGCTTAAACGGGTTCTAGTTTGGGAGAACCATGTCTTAGAAGTTGCAGGTGTCAAAGTCGACTCTACAGGAAGGCAGTTTCAGACATAGGGAGATTGTTCAAAGCTTTTCTCATAATCTACTTAAGCTTTTGAAGTGCTTTAACTTGAAGAAGGTGCACATACTCTAGGCAACACATTCTACAAAGTTTCAGTAGAAACTTTACACAAATGATTAGTCAATGAGTGATTAGTGTGCAACAGACTTTTCTGTGAAATGGCTTTCTTCACAGTTAGCTAATTTCTTGATAATTTAGTGATTGTCTTCCAAAATTGATGAGAGTTTAACGTTATTCTTGATATAGAGGTGGTCTAACATCAAGGATAGCTTGTTCTTTTGGAGATTAACACTCTCCATCAGCTTTGTGCCTATTTATAGAACCATCTCAATTCTTCTTGATTTTATATATCCACCTGGATCCTATTACCTTCATGCTTAACTTCTTGGGAACTAAATCCCAAATATTTTTTTCCTGAAGTGCTTCAAATTCTTCCTGCATGGCTTCTCTCCATTCTTTCTTCTCATTAGCTTCTTCAAATGAAGAAGGATTGTGGCTATGGAAACAAACTCTCCCCATAGGTAATTTGGGAGTTTCTTTTCATTTAACATTGATCTTGTAGCCTCTAGTATTAGTTTATTCCTCCTTTCTGCTACTCCATTTAGTTCAGGAGTGTATCTAGTTGTGACATCTCTTTTTATACCTCTCTCCTATAAGAATGAATCAAATTCATGTGAGAAATACTCACCATCTCCATCAGATCTGATCCTCTTCAAGCTTCTACTTGTCTGGTTCTCAAAGAATGCCAAATACTTTTTTAAACATGTAAATACTTCATCTTTATGCTTGATGTGAAGTAAAGAATTGTCCATCTATTGTAATAATCTATAAACGAAACATAGTACCTTGAACCTGAGGTTGATGGCTCTCTGATAGGACCCCACACATTACTGTGCACAAGCTCCAAGTAGTCTTCATGCATGTACCCTTTTCTGTTGAATGGTTTCCTGTGAGCTTTGTGTAATTGGCATGCTCCACATTTGTATATCATGTGTTGCTTGGACTCATTTGGAATGCCAAGCACACTCTCATCCCTGCATATTTGCTTTAGTGTTCTTTCACCTATATGACCTAGCCTTTTATGCCGTATCTCAAGTTCAGATAGGGTCTGATCCTTGTAATTGAAGGCCTTTTATGCCGTATCTCAAGTTCAGATAGGGTTTGATCCTTGTAATTGAAGAGTGCAATATTTTTGGTATCTTCAACTTCAAATGTAAAGAGTCTACTAGATTTCTCACCTTTCGCAATCCTCTTGAAGCCTTGTTGAGGGTCTTCCACATATGCTCCATGCCTTGTGAATTTGACCTGTACGCCTTTCTCAATGATCTGCCCAACACTGATTAGGTTTTTTGTTATGGTTGACACATATAAAACCTTACTTAAGAGGTTCATGTTACCATCAAAAGCCTTGAAATTTCCAATTTTCTTAATAGAGTGTCTATTGTCATCACCTGTCTGCACTTCATGCTTCCCTTTAAGTTCTTCAAGATCACATAGCAAAGCTATGTTTCCAACAACATGATTGGAACAACAAGGATCAATATAGAAGATATGTTCATCATCTTTACCTTGCTTGGATGTGATGTTCATGATTAGTAATGAATCTTCTTGGTCTTCTATGTAGTTGTTATAATCTCTTCTCCTCCATTGTTGAATCTGGCTCTGGATTGTCCATAGTTCCCTCTATGGAACCTCTTCCCCTCAAATTCCTTGTGTTTTTGAAGCATTCTTCTGTCATGTGATTGGTTAGGCCACAAATATTGCAAGGTGAAGTGTTGTAAGATCTCCCCCTACCTTGCTTTCCTCCTCTGCCCCTTCCTCTAGTACCTCTTCCTTTAGTGTGAAGTTCATTTGAGAGGTACTAGCCTCTTCTTCAATATTTTTGCCTTTACCTTTATCCTTAATTTTGTTTCTATCTATATAAAGGGCATAAGATTGATTACCTCTAGAGTTGTCTCCATTCTTGTTGAGATTTGTTTCATAGGTGAAGAGTTGCCCAATGTGTTTAGCTCAGGCATTTGCATATCCATCTAAAGATCCATTGCTATGGTGAAGGACTCCCACTTATCATCAGCTTTGATGTCATTTATGATTTGCCTTACTATATGTTCTTCTTCTATCTCTTCTCCAATGCTTGCAAGCTGGTCAGCCACATCCTTCATCTTGGTCACATAATTAGCTACACTTTTCTCTGGTTGCTTTTTCAGGGTTGTAAACTCCATCCATAGTTGGTTCTTCCTAACTCTTCTATTTGATGAGAAGTATGAAGAAATTACTTCCCAAGTCTCTTGGAAGGTCTTGAAATTCCTAATGTGAGGTAATAAGAAATCAGATATTTAGTTAAGTAGATAAGACCTAGCAAGAGAATCCTTTGCACACCATGTGGTGAGCCTTTCTTGTTCTTCCCTTGTGGGTTGATGTTTGCTCCTAAATGTTGGCATTTCTTCATCTCCTAAGATGTATCCATATAAACTTCTTTGTTGGAGGTAGGCTTGCATCCTTGGCGACCATGTTGAGTAGTTGCTTCTATCCAATTCATCAATGAATGATGGAAATCCATCTCCTATCTTGGTTGTTTTTGCTCTGATACCACTGTTGGAGGAGATGGTGGATAGTCTTTAGAGATGAAGAAGTGTTGCAAAACCCTGATTCACACCAACCAAGAACAAGTGGTGGAGAGTGTAGAAGGCTTGTTTAGCTTTCTAATGATCATAAATAATCACTTATGTGTTTTGGAACATGATCCACTAATCAATGGATCAAAATAGATGAGTAAGAAGTTGATCCAAGATCATAGACTTGCTATTTTAGTCTCTACACATAATACAATGAATAGTGCTCTCATCTTGCTAGCAACTAGTCAAATTCCTTTTTGTGGTATCTAATTAACTTAGATAGCTACCAATCCTGAGTTATTTCAATAAAAAATATGGACTACGCACTGCGAATGATGCTTAGCAAGTTATAGGCCTTGCCGGACATTTTTGGGGTGCTTCAGACTACAGACTAGAGAGTAATGATATTAACATATCTCATGATTCAGTGAACCAATAACAATGAAACTTTGTAGCTATGAATTAGATAGTACGATGATTCTATAACACTTTAAATCACATCAAATGACCAACCATACACAGAGAACAAGCTCTAAGAAATTCAGTGTTCTGAGATGGTCATAACAAAGAATTGAGCTAGCGATATGATCAATGTATATGCATTAAACCACATAGTAACACAATTTCATTGGCAATGTTCAATTGCACAATGTGAGGGTATTGAAGTGTTTGTGAGATGAGCACACTAATCACTTAAGTCCCTCTCAAAATGATCTCATAATCGGGCTCTTCTGATCTCTCTTTGTGAGTCCTTTTGATCCTCTTTTGTAGTTCAAGTTGGAGCCAATCTTTGAATTCAAATTCAAATGCTCACCTAAAAGTAAGTCCTAAACTATAGGATCTATTTTCTCATCAAGTAACGTGAGATTTGATTTCATCTAACTCCTGGTCGAATTAGTGCATCTAACATATGCACTTTTACATGGGTAAAATTAATTGATTTTACAAGGGAATGATCATATGTGATTATATGGAATACATGCTAATTATCCAAGTATGTAGGCTTGGATTTTCTTGCACCAAGTAACACCCTATTCAAAGGTTAACTTATGAATCATTCATTGCAAGACACTATGCCTACATGAGGCAAGTTATAGCTTGTGAAAAACCTAACTTTTTTGAAGAAGCAAATAAGCATAGGGAATGGATTGGAGACATGAAGGAGGAAGTGAAGGCGCTTCAAGCAAATGATACTTAGTCATTGGTGCCAAGAACGAAGGACATGAAATTCATTGGCAACAAATGGGTCTACAAGGTGAAGAGGCATGCAGATGGGAGCATCTCTAGGTATAAAGCAAGGTTGGTTACAAATGTTTTTGCCCAAACCTATGGAATAGAATTTGAAGAAACATTCCGTCCAGTAGATAAGATGTCCACCATAAGAATTTTGATTGCAATTTCAGTCTCAAAAGTTTGGAAGACGTACCAGTTGGATGTGAAGAATGTTTTCCTAAATGGAGAGCTTGAAGTGGTAGTCTTCATGGAGCAGCCCCAAGGCTTTGAAGATGAGAGGTTTCCACATCATGTATGTAGGCTTAAGAAGGGTCTTTATGGACTCAAGCAAGCCCCAAGCGCTTGGAACCAAATACTTGTGGAATCCTTGATAAAATGTGGATACAATGAGAGTCATGTAGACCCATCACTCTTTGTCAAGAAGGAAGGTAACAAAATTGTTTTCATTTGTATATATGTTCATGATTTTATCATTACTGGGGATGATGAAGCCAACATATAGGAATTAAAGAGGAAGCTTGGATGTGATTTTAAAATCTCTGATTTAGGGATTCTAAGGTACTTCCTTGGGATTGAAGTACTATATAAAGAGGAAGGTATATACTTGATGTGAAGGAAATACATTCTAGATCTTTTGAAAAAGTTTGGCTTTTGTGATTGCAAGCCCATTTCAAATCCATCAAAAGTAAATGTTAAACTAAGTGCTCATGAAGGTGAAGAAATGAAGGATGTGCCCATGTATAGCTCAATAATTGGTTCTCTCTTGTATCCTACTATGACAAGACTAGATATTGCACATGTAATTGAAGTGCTATCTCAATTTTTGCAAGCACCAAGAGTACCTCATCTTGTTGTAGCCAAAATGTTACTTAGGTACCTCAAAGGATCAATGAAGGAAGGGATATATTATCCATTTGATGATGGATTATATGTACAAGATTATTCTGATGCTAACTATGTAGGTTCCAAACCTGACAGGAGGAGCACTAGTGGATATGTTATCATGATAGGGAAGAAGAACATCTCATGGATGTCAAAGAAACAACCCAAAGTGAATCTCTTCTTGATTGGAGTTGAGTATAGAGGCTTAGCACAAGTCTCATGTAAGCTTATGTGGCTCAAGATGTTGTTTGTTGATCTTCATTTGTAGGTTAAACAACTACCTATTTTGTGTGACAATATAAGTAGCATATGCTTTGCTTGAAATTCCGTGCCCCATGCAAGGTTGAAGCATATAGAAGTGCATTACCACTTTATTAGAGAGAAGATCATGTCAAAGGATGTCAAGGTGGAGCTTGTTAATACAAAGGACCAATATGCAAATATGTTTACCAAAGCTTTGGATGGAGTAAAGCTACAAAACTTCAAGGCATGCATTGGAATGAGGGAACTAGGCATTGTGACTTGAAGGGGAGTGTTGAAAATCAAGTCTCAACCATGAAAAAAGACTTATCGATTAGTAAAAAAGGAGTCTTTATTGCAACTCATATGGTTGCTACAATCACTATCAAAGAATACAAGAGCTAACAAGCTACCTCCAAATGAGTTAAAACTATAGAATGCGAGTCAATTTTCTTTAATAAAAAATTTCAAATTTGTACCTTGTTCACATTCCCATGTTCACTCTTACTTAAAAATGGACTTAAAGACTCATACGACCTTTGATTCAAGATCCAAAAAATCTATACAATTTGAGTGGCTTAGGAAAGTTGTTACTAGTGAATTGGTATCAAGACCACATGCAATAACATGGAGGCACACACCCCTACAACAAGAGAAAATACATCATGTACATGGGCACACACATGCATGCATGCACAAGCACTCACAACTAGGTAAGAGATATGATGCTCTTTGTATTGAAAATTTATAGTACAAAAGCTCACACAAGAGTTTTCAAATATCTAAGCTTAATCGAAATATTATAACCCTAACAAATGAGAGCTCTTTAACTTATATAGACTTCTCAATAGCTCTATCCACACCATTGTTCGACGTAGCTTTAAAAATAGTGTCCAAAGGTCATTTGGAAACCAAAATGGTATAAAAAAAATACAAAACTCAGTGTGGTTATTCTACGCATGCCAATGAATCTTGAATAGTAGTCTAATTTTACAACGAGTGCCTCACTTTTATTAAAAATATGATTTTGTGCCAAAAATAGTCATTTTTACATGTATTTTGGGAGAAAAGTTTGAAAAAAAAAACTAATCTGAGTTGAGATTTGTTTGCTACTCTAACTCTACAAAAACTAGAGTTTGGGGAATCAAGATTACCGAAATTATCTTAGTGTGTTTCTATTCTAGAATCGTAGATTACAAAAAACTTACAAAGAATCAGGACTAACTTAGAGAGACACATAGATAATTACCAAAAAAGTACCCAAAGATAATAACAATTTGAAAAGAAAAGTTTGTATTCTAGTAGCCTATATCAAAACAATAGTTTAATCTAGTTACTGTTGGTGCAAGACAAGCCTTCACACATTGGCTTGGACCCTTGAACTTATGGAAGATTAGCATGGACAAAGGATTATCTAGACTTCAATTGAAGGAAGACTCATGAGAACATATGCTTATGTGTTTCTACTTGTTTACCCCTTGTAAAAGTCTAAGTGACTTATCATTTGTTTGTAATTACTTTAAGTCATCCACCTACCACTAGAGTCGTGGAAATTTGAATGTAGAGATGGAGAGAATATCTCCCTACTTTTAGAGGAGAGATTCAAGGGAGCCTAAGTTTGAATTTAAAATTCAAATGAAGATCAAACTCCTATAAATGATGTAGTGAAAAAGTCGCGGGTTACACTCTCACTTCAGCTCACTCCCCGAGGCAATATCTCATTGTAACTCATTGTGTGTGAAGGCTACTCTATTGCCAACACCACAATACCTCATTTAGCTGTGCTTAGCAAGCTAATGAGATTGTACAAACACATATATCAATAGAAGTATACATTCATCATCTCTGTTTTTTGTCTGAGTCACCTACTCCAAGTCTGTCAACTTCATCAGGGCATTTCTCTGGATCTACTGAACCAAATCAAGTGTTCTATAGCTCATTGGAACCAGCTCAAAGTCTACTACAAGCATACAAAATTTCAAAGGATTCCATTCAGCCATTTGGGAGAAAATCGAGTCGAGGTGCACACTGGTATTTGTCTGCAGAGTTCCTGAAAAGTCGGGGGTGATTATAATTTTGCTAAACTTATTTCTCAGTGCATAGTTTATCAATTGAAGTGATTCCACTTGTGATTGGTAGCTTACTAAGGTACATTAATACTCCCAAAAGGAATTGTGCCAATTTTAAGTGTGCTGGACACACTGAGTAAAAGTCTGAGCAGGTATCATTACAAGAATAGAAAGTTTTGCTTGATTTGTGAAGTACCAACTTATCTGTTTTGGTTTGATCATTACCCAAACCATTTCCAAAGTACATACAAGGTTTCTTTATGTCATTTGGAAGCTAAGCTAGTGTACTAAGCATATCTGAAAAGAAAAGAGGGCAGGTGTGAAGCAGGTTTTGCAGCACCAACTGATTTCCTGAGTGCATCCATCCAACACTCTCAACAGTTACAATCTTGGAAAGATCTTCCATACACGAATTATATTACATAAGGCGGTTAAGCTCCTAGGAAGTCTAAGAGTTATGGGATTACAACTTGGATATGCACATTGGTGACAACCTAAAATTGACACACATGGTGGACTGGCCCCACTATATAGATAGAGTTTACAATTCATCATCTTGGTCGGATGGAGGGTGCATAATGCACTCAATATCATTGAAAAATTCATAAAAAATATCCCTTATCTGCTTCACCGTACTTTTAGCTTAATCTTGGAAATCTTCCTCCAAACATTATAGAGTACCCCATTTGGATTTGAGATTAGCTTCCCCAACTTTTGCCTCTATGAAGTCAAAATCAATAGTCTTCAGAAATGATTGGCTAGTTGTGGTTGCTTCTCCCAATCGGGAAGCAAGTCTAGAGATCACCTTCCTTCTAAACCATAGCAAGGTCTTTTGATTTTGCTAATTTTTGCAATTCCATTTGCATTTTTTGGAGCTCAAGAATCTCTCCTTCTTTATGTGCCAAAAATTATGCTTTATCTACAATCACAGGTTTAGCATATTATAATTGAACTTTTGGCTCTTTAATACTAATCAATTTAGCAAATGGTGCTTGTAGATTGTCTATCAAGGATATTATTTGTGAAGTTAAACTATGCTTTTTTGTCAGAATGAGCTTATTTATTTTGATGAAACACAAAATTCAGAAAACTAGATAGCTGCTATGCAATTAGAATATGATGCTATTATGAAGAATGGTGCATGGACTTTTTGTGATTTGACTCCTAACAAGAAGGACTTTGGCACTAAGTGGGTATACAAGCTAAAGCGTACGCTTGATGGAACAGTTGATACGTATAAGGTTAGGCTTGTTGCAAAAGGTTATGCTCAAGAAAGAGGCATTGATTTTGATGAGACCTTTGCTCCCACATGCCGAATGAATACTATTCATAGCATCTGTGCACTTGTAGCTCATCATGGTTGGAATGCATATCAGTTGAAAATTAAAACTGCACTTTTGAATGGTGACTTAGATGAAGAAGTGTATGTTTTTGAGCCTCATGGTTGTGTGCAGAAAGGGCTTGAAAACAGAGTATGCTTCTTGAAAAGTGCATTATATGGTTTGAAGCTAGCACCACATGCTTGGTATGAAAATATATATGCCTACTTGATTGCACATGGTTTTGAGAACAATTTGACTAAGAGTATCTTATATGTTAAGCGTGCAAATGATGTGCTTCTCATCATTGCTGTCTATGTTGATGATATGTTGCTCAATGGTCCTAATGAGAAGCATATTGCTAATTTTAAGGCTGATTTTCATGCCTCATTTGAGATGTCACATTTGGGGGCATTTGCATCATTATTGTGGCATTCAATTTATGCAAGTTGATGGGAGTTATAGCTTTGTGTGAAGATTGCAAAACTATTGCCACACCTATGGAAATCGTTTTAGAGTTGAGTCCTCATGATGTTGGAGATGTATTTGATGTTTTTTCTCTATCAGCAGGTTGTTGGATGCTTGATTTACTTATGCATAACTTGACCTGATATTTAGTTTGTTGTCTCATAGTTGAGCAAGTTGATGCATGGCCCAAGTGTCAAACATTGACAGGAAGTTAAGCACATCTTTCACTACTTAAGTGGTACCTGACTACTTGGATTGTTTTATCCCAAGGGGGGATCAATACCACCAAATTTACATGATTGTTTTGAATCTGAATGGGTTGGTTGCTATGACGCTCGTGTGTCCACGAGTGCCTTTTGCTTCATGCTTGGTAGTTCATGCATACCTTGGTTGAGCAAGAAGCATCCTACTATGGCCACTTCTAGTTGTGAGGCTGAGTATAGGGTATCTTTTACAATGATTGTTGAGCATGTGTGGCTCAGATGCCTTATGGTTGATTTGGCTATTGTTGAGTCTCCTCCCACCACCATCTTCCGAGCAAGAAAGAGTGCATTGGCAGTTGCGAGGAACCCTATGTTCCATGCTCACACTAAGCACATTGAGGTGCACTATCATTATGTCAAGGAGAGGGTCTCTACTGGAGAGATCACTTTGGCATATGTTCCCACACAGGAGAACATTGCAGACGTTTTCACACCTTTTCACAAAGGCTCTGCCTAGGTAGAAGTTTGAAGCTTTCCACAAAGCTTTGAGCTTACTTCCTTTTGTGGATTCATTCCACATAGATTGACACTTTCTTATACATGAATGCCAGCTCCTTGTTCATTGCATCACTCCAAGGGTGGATTTGTTGATATATTTCAACAGTTGTGTGTGTGAACACACTTAGGATCATCAAGGTACTTTTTTCCCTCTTTAGGAGTTTTTTCCCCCGGCTTGTATATACGCCTATAACCCTAACATGTCACTTTCCTTTGTACATTCGCTTGCTAATACATTCAGTATTATGTGTTGTGCTCCAAGCTTCTTCTTCTTCCTTGTGCTCTTTGTGTGCTTCCATAGCCCTCAAACTACAACAATTCATGGTGCATGAGCTTAAAGGAATCCCAAAGAATTCATGAGACTTGAAATCAATTTGAGGAAATATTCAAAAAAGAGTTATTCTCAAAGATTGAGGACGAACACAGATGGGAAGAGTGGGACAAGTTCCTTCAAAAAGGAAGCCCCCTCTCCTTGTATATTGCTCATTATCGAGAAATAGTTCTCAAACTTCAAAAATGAGTATGATATGATAGAGATGCATCTAATTTGCTGTCACACAAAGTTTGCACTAGCCATTTTGGCATAGATTTTGCCTCCTCTATATCAGCTCTCTCATCAACAAGTGCATCATGCAAATCTGCATCAGAAATGGAACAATTTGCATCATCATAGGAAATGTGTAAAGGCTGAGAAGTTGCCTCATTAGGACTAGCACTAGACTGTCCACCTCTAATAAGAGGCTGCAAAGTATCATACATGTCTTTGGAGCTAACAGATGCCTCCTTAGTGCATGAAAGTAGTGACTAAATAGCATCTTCCATAAAAACAACATCATGGCTAGCCAAAATGCATTTAGTCTGTGGATGATACAGACGATAGCCTTTGCTTTCAGAACTCTACCCAACAAAAATACATTTCATTGCTTTATCATCCAATTTCCAATATTGTTGTTCAAGAACTAATGCATATGCTAGATAACCAAAAATGTGTAGGTGAGCAACAGATAGCTTGCGACCATGCCAAGCCTCATATGGAGTGATAGACTACAATGCTTTAGTGGGACACCTGTTAAGTACATATGTTGCACACATGACAGCTGCAAGCCAAAAACTATGTGGTAAAGCCTGACTCTACCTTACACCTCGCCATCTCCATGAGTGAACTATTCTTTCGTTCAACAACTCCATTTTGTTGAGGTGTATAGGGCATTGTACATTGATGTTTTATCCCATGTTCAACTATAAATGCATTAAAGTCAGAAGACATATACCCCCCTCCTCAATCAGAAGGGAGGGTGCCCATTTTACATGTTGACAAATTTTGAGCCAAAACTAGAAACTGTTTGAAGCACATAAAAACTTCCGACTTTTCTTTCAATGGATATACCCTCTTTCAATGGATATACCCATGCATTCCTGGAAAAGTCATCGATGAAAGTCATGTTGAGTAAAGGTAGTTCCCAAAAGAGGGTGTCTGCATAGGACCACAAACATCACTGTCTACAAGCTGAAATTTTTGGGTAGCTCAAACTGAACCATCTTTTGGGAATGAGGAATTCTGCATTTTGCCTAAAATATAGCCTTCACATACATGTTTACCAGGCACCTCAAGTTTGGGCAAAGAGGAAACCATTTTAGATTTTTGCGAGCATAGCAAACTAGCAAAATTGAGATGAACAAAGCATGCGTTTCAAAGCTTTGCATCTGACATAGCTTGAGAATCATGTACTACATATGCAAAGTTATTCACAAATTTTTCATAGTCTATGAGCTTATAGAACCCGACCTCATAAAATGGCAGAAGCAATAATCACATCGCCATTTGACACATCATGAATTGTACATCTATCATCAAGGATTTGCACAACCAAGCCAATCTTGGCTAAAGCCAAAATTGATAACAGATTCTTCTTGATCCCTAGCACAAATAAAGCATTCAAAAATGTAAAAGAACTAGCATCAACAATAGTCAAAATGATCTTACCAACTCCCATGATAGGATAAGAGGAGTTGTTGGTGCATGTGACAATATTCCTTGTAGGGGCAGACTCAAGTGAAGTGAAGAACTACACTACGAGGTAATATGTTTGGTTGCCCCACTATCAAAGTACAAAACATCTAAGTCCATTGCAGACATACATTGTTCAGGAGAAGATAGGTCAAAATTGCAAATAGTAGTAAACACCCATTCTTCATTCTGCACTAGATTAGGAGACTCTGTTTTTGGTGTAGAGACCTCTACAACAACCATTCCAACCTCTTTTTTCTTTGCCTCCTTGGAAGCCAGTTTTGGACAACTCTTTAAGACATGATCATTTGCTTTATAGTATTTGCAAAAGAATTTCTACTTTTCAATTTTTGTTTTGTCTCTATCATCCTTCTTTGATCGTGCAGAATTAGCAGATTTCTACATACTAGTAGAAGAGCTCCATTTACCTCTGCCCTTCTGACTAGCTAGGAAAGCTTGATCTGGAACACTCATAATGGACCTATTCTGCCTAAACTGATCTTCGTGCAACATAACAGAGAATAACTCCTCAAATGTTAAGGCATTTGGATTGCCTTTTATCATGAAATGAAGAGTGAAAGCAAAATCTTGATATGAATCAGGAAGACCGTTCAAAACAGTCTGCACAAGTGAACTGTCAGGTAAGACTTCATTAGTAGAAATCAATTGTTCCTTCAAATCTTTGATCTTTGTCAGAAAACTATCCATGGAATCACCTTCATTCATGTGCTCACTCTCCAACTATTTTCAGAGGTAAGCAACATGAGCGTGATTCCCTACCTAGTAGAAAGTGGTAACTACATCCCAAGCATCCTTAGCTATTATGTAAGAGCAAATGTGAGGAACAATGTCATGTTTGTTAGACAAGGCTATCAATGCATGTGTCTAAGCATTTGTGCCATTCCAACAAATTTGCTCTATAGTAGGTGCAATAGAAACTGCAGCATAAACAAGATCATGAAGAATATCGTCATCTTCAACGTCATCTGCATCACCTTCAGCAATTGTGTTTGCAGGTGGAATAGGATAATTCTCAACACCCTGCACAATATTCTGTAGTCCTTTTGCAACCAATACATGATCCATCATATAAGCCCACAATGGGTAATCGATACCATCCAACTTATCCTCAACAACCAACATACGAAATACATCACTGCTTTCAACCATGGTCAGTGACTAAAATACCCTGATGTAGAAAACTGATTGTATCTCAAAACGTTGAATAGAAGTACCCTATTGAGTTCTGTTAAACCTATAGTAGACTTTGAGACGCTTATACGTGAAAATTGAAACCTATACAAAAAGATGAAGTAGCTTTGCACAAGCATTGTGATAGTGCATTTAGAGACCGAAACAAGCTCAGATCATGATTTTAGTAGTTTGAGTATGCTCAACAAATTTTGTGTGATTTTGAGCTCTAACCGAAGGGGTGTCGATGACAACCTAGATAAAGCAGAGACCTGTTTTGATACAAATTGTTACAGATTATGTTCTAGAGCATAGTTTTCTATCTACTTGAATTTAGTGTTGGTGTTGTTGAGAAACATGCAAATAGCAGAAGGAAGAAGAAGAAGCTTGGAGCACAACACACAATACTTAATGTATTACCACTAGAATGTATAAAGATAAGTAAACTGTTAGGTCAATAGGCATATATACAAGCCGGGGGAACCTTCTAAAGAGGGAAAAAATGCCTCAGTAGTCCTAGCGTGTTCACACATGTCACTACCTAAATATATCTATGGTACACTGTGGAAGCCTTTTATATGATATTGAAGCATAAAAACACTATAAAAGATGAGTTTTTATTTCAAAAAACATCATATAGTATCACAAAAATGTGCTCGATGTCTTTGAACCAATACTTTATGTACCTATCTCACATAACATTAACCATCTCAATATTTCATTAAATAGCCATATTCCCCTCTGCTTAGAATAAAATTTCATCCTAAAAATTAGCTTTTCTCAATGAAATAAGGTATATAATATCAATCAAAATATTTCTTTAAACATTATAAACTACTTTCTATAGAAAAAAACTAGCATATTAACTTTAATCATGTAGCATGTGCAATACTTTCTCATGAAATGACCTTTTTTTAGCATAGAGAAACAATAGTATTGTTTGACTTGAAGGAACATCATAGAAATTTGACTCCTAAGTTTGTCAAATAAATGTTTCTAGATTAAGGAGTCTCAAATAATATTTTTATAATCACTTTGCAAAATAATCCATAGATAATAATTTTATCATGGTACATATGAGATTATTCATGCCATAAACCAAGTTAAATTTATTACAAACCTGTAATTATGAATAGAAACATGTTTAAGTATGTAAAATAAGAGATTTTGCATTACAATAATCTAAATGGGTAGATCATGATTTTGATAAAAATCAACACTAATTGACATCACTATAATTTTTTGCATCAATATTGAGATTAGCATCATAAAAATCATGAATAAAATTTCAAGACACTAAAATATCCAAGTACAATAATAGTTTTAAGTAAAAATTGTATTGCAAGGGGCAATAAAAAGCCACTCATGAGCAGAAGGGGAAGGAAAAGGCAAGTGTCCACTTGGTCCAAACTTTAAACATTGAAAATAGCAAAGTATGTGTACCTTGTGATCAAGAACTTAGAAGAAAAGTTTTGTTTGAATACCATGATGCCTCCTGTGCTAATCATCCAAGAATCAACAAAACTTATGAATTAGTCAAAGCTAATTGTATAGGCTTAGTGTGCATAAAGATGTACATGATTCTGTACTTAGATGTACAAAATGCCAAGTAAATAAAGAAGAGAAGTTTAAGATAAGAGGCTCCACAACCCATGTAGTTTCTCGGGCCCAATTTGTTTGGAATTTGGGTCAAGTAAGGCTTTGACTCACTATCAAATTCGGCATTTTGTGGTCAAGTGACCTGCAATTTTGGTACTCCTCTCCAACCATGGTGGCCAAGCAGGTATGTAGACTTACAATACTTTGTAGGTTTCAACAATTCTACATTTTGACAAATCCAAGTTCCAATGGTCTGGTGCATTTTGGTCCTCCACAATCATCATTCCTTTTTTAAATATGTGAGTGGTCCCAACTTAACCCCTTGGCACATTGCAATGTATATCATACTAACTAAACCCATCGTTCATGTTGTTAACCATCACTCTCTTGCCTACAACTTTTTATAGGTGCACTAGATATTCCAAAATCTTACCCATGCAAAAGATCATTCCCTGTTGTGATATGACATAAAATGATGGTACAATATGGACGTGCAAGAAGGCAAAGACGTGAAGAACATCGACATGCTAGGAACCTTCATGCTATATGAACACCATATAGGCGATCACATTTATACACAGATAGAGAGGAATATGCTTACATACATGCATCTATGATTTACTGTGCATAAGGTTAGGAATTAGCAGTCATGCATCATCTTAGTCATAATAGGAGTTGAACAAGAGTTTGAGAGTAGATGTAGTGTTGAAGTGTGTTGTGTAAGTGTAGAATCTAGGAAGACATCATAACTCAAATAGAGATAGGCAAGGTAGTGTGTGAGGAGAAGATAGAAGCAAGTAGGTGTGGTAATTCATGGACAAAACAGCGAGTCGTAACAAACGAGAACTATGTCGTAAAAAGAGAACACTCTCGTCAAAAATTACATGTTTTCACCTCATTTTTGGAATTCCTTTACACCAGTATACATATATTACAAAAATGAGGTGAAAACAAGTAATTTTTGACATTTTTTGTCATTTTCTCAAAAAAAAATGAGCTCAAAATGTAGTCAAAATTTCACTATATTAGGCATTGACGTGTCCCAAAATGTATATGATAAGACATTGACATGTCCAAAATCTATATGATAAGACATTGACATGTCTAAAATATATATAAGAATGCAGAAATCAATAGTTTTTACACAAAAATAACATTTTAGACATATCTTTAATGGGTGGATATCTGATTGTTATTCAAAATTGCTACAAAACATGGTTTCATTAACCAAACTACTTTGAGGCATTTACATAAGCACTAAAAATGTCTGAGAGCTTCAATGCAACTCACAACTTTGTCGATCTATGTCTACACCGTCATCATCTGATGCACTTGATTCAGTCTCATACTGTTGAGAGCTCTCTTCTTCTTCTTCTATATCCACAAGAGCTCTATCTTCATCCACGTACATACCAAATTCTGCAGGATCATGCACAACTCTTCTTGTTTTCCTATGATTTCCTGTACCACATACATCTGGAAGCTTTTGTTTTATCATGTTGATGGTTGCTTTCCTCAAGTGACCAGTTTTTGTCAAGGAAAAATCATAAACAAGAATATCTACATCATCCATTTTAAGAGTGGATGTGCTTCGAATATTCTTTTTCCTTTTTGAACCTGTTCGTTTAGTATCACACACCATTTCTAAGTTATATTTACCTGTGAATGCATTACTACTTTTAGTGTAATACCAATGCACCACCAAAGCCTCTATTCTTCTCTGATCAATATCTTTAGTTATCTCTAAAACCTTTGCAATCCAAAATGGTCTGGTAGCCTCATCACCATCAGCAAGTACTGCAATAAGCGTTCCAACATTTATCTCTATTAAATTTCCTTGCCATCTTGCTTCTGCCTGTTTTGTCATCCTTGGGCCTACATAAATATTTCTTTCTGGTGGATGTATAAAACTTTGAAGTGCATCTGCATTACATGCTTGGGCCACATTCACGGATCTTTGTGTACAAAAATCCCATGTGAATGGAACATCAACTGGCCAGTGACCTGCAATTGTATACTGTATAATCTCTTCTTGATGATTGAAAAAGTCCTCCCACCAAGATACATCTTGATCTCCAACATATTTTTTTGCACGCTCAATATGTCTCTTCTTTTCAATGAGTGCATGCATCCAGCTTTTACTTTGATCAACCACACTTCCACATCTTTCTGTATTGTTTTTATCTTCATATGGTGATTGTTCTGCACCATACACTGTTACAGTAGACAAATTAGGCACCTGCAATAAGAATCTGCATCCATCTTTAGGCTCCCACCCAAGAGAAGATGAATACTGCTTTGCAAATAAAAGGGTTATTTCATCAACCCTCCTCATCAAGAATACATGGTTGAAACTAATATTGTGCAATGGAGCCAAAACCTTAGCACTGTTATCAAGGCCCATTGAGCAAAAGTGCTTAAAGTCATAAATATGTGTGAGGTGTTGAACTTCTGGTTTTGGAGTATATGCTTCTGAAATCAGCTCAGATAAAATCGGAAGAGTAAAAGCATTGTTACGTGCCAACTTCTTAGAGAAAGTACTGAACATTTGATCAATGTGATCATGAGTGTGGCCAACCAGAAGAAAATTTACCTTAACCTTCTGAAATACCTGTTTTTCAACAAGCATGCTTAAATATCCAAAGACTGTAGAATTTTTATTCTCTCTTGGAGTATTATCTAGTTGCAAATATAGAGTTGGTGGCAAAAGACCCTTCCATGATTGCAAAACACGATGAATGACAGTAACTGTAAGGTTTGGATCATTATGCACATTCGGATATGTGAAGAAAACCTTGGACATTACAGTTCCATTGTATACCAAAGCGCCAACCAAATGCATTTGCACAAGGACTTCATCTCCAATGTCCTTAGGGATGCGATAAAAATGTGGCAAACAAGTTTTTTTTTTATCCATACCATCGATCAACAAACACATATAACGCTCCGGATTTCTGAGTGCCTTACTTCGATGATGAATTGCTTTCTTTCTCTCTAATGCTTGACTGTCACGATGGTTGTTAAGAAGGTTTTTAAAATTATGCTTTTCCTGTGGTGTTGTAGCCCCTTTTGCCATGTTTTTCAAAGTGGCGCAAACTGAACATTCACCCATTCTAACTTTACGAGGAATAGAAACATTGTTAAACTCTTCCTTCCATAATCGAGTAAAGTGACGATACAACACATACTTCTCATTTCTATTTTCCATGTCTTCTCTATATATTTGAAATACCTCTCGATGAGTAAAGTTATCTGACAAGTGCAACCTTCTAGTTGTAGGCATAACTTCACAATGCAAGCTAAAATAGTTCATCATCCAATTCATTGCATGACGTCCAACAGATCCTTTGGTCCCAACATGGAACGTATCCAAAATGAGATCCCCATTCAAAAACCCTTGTTGAACCCTATGTATTCTAAAATTTCCTACACCCATTGCAATTTTAAATGCAGCCCTACAGCATGGCATCCCTTGAGTAAAGAAATATTCAAAACCAACACGCGTTACTGACATGTTATCCTCAATCATTTGCATGCAAGAAACAAGGTATATATCTTGCCTTTCACTATCTAAATGGAGGAATTTTTCTCTTATGTGCTTTAGTTTCTTCATCCCTAAATTATACAAACATTTCAAACCACAACAATGCTTTACAATATCCAATGCAATCTGTCTATCTGAAGTAAGAAATTTAAATCTTTTTCGACTTACTTCACGAGACCTTCTTTTAAATCGTAGATTGAGCTTGCTTTGCTTTTTCGTTGCTCCACATGCACTTGAGTCAGAAGGGAGATCAATGGTTGGATCAGATGGGAGATCAAGAGGTGCATTTGGTTGAGCAGCATTGCACTGTGAATTGGATAACTTAAATGACTCAACAGAAAACATGGAATCATCAGCACGTTCTAAATCATAGGGATCATCACTTCTCTGGAAAGGTTCAACTGAGAACAATGAATCAATATGAGCAGAGGAAGCTGATGCCCAAGCATCCACTGAAAAGATTGAGCTCATCTTCACTGAGTTCACAGAAGACTGAAGATGAATGACCTTTTTAAATAAGTAGAAATTCGAGATCAAGTGAAGATGTCACATCAAATGTCACATCAAGAAGATATGAAATCAAAAGCTTATTAAAGTACATTAAATAACATAAAACATCAAATTACATCAAATCACTTAAGTACTCAAATATACACTAATAAGGGAACCAAAGATTTGATTCACTTTTGATTCAAATGAGAAACACAGTTGATTTCTAACTACATATGAGTCATTCAGTCTAAGCATTGTGAATGAATCAAAATATATCCAAGTTGAGTTCCAACAGGAATATATAATAAAATTGTTTGGAGAAATTTTACAAGAAGAAATTTTACAACTGGAATATATCCAAGTTGAGTTCCAACTGGAATATGCTATGCCATTGAACACTATACAAGGAGAAATTTTACATTTGGTTAAGATTTCAAGGATTAGGTTTTATTGTGGTCTTGGCTAGATATCAAAGAGGTAGATGAAAGTATATTGAAAAAGAATTATGTGTAAAAGAGGCACACAGAAAGTATATTCATACATTGATTTTCCATTTCAACAATGTGTTACAAGATAAATGTGAATATGAACTAAAGTGTGGAGGATAACACTATAAAGATGTCATTAATCTCACAACTTAGACCTAATTTTCTCCCAAGCAACAGACTCTAAGAAAAAACTTCTACATGAGATTAGAAATCCTCATGTACATACCATACTGTTGCCATTGAAGTTTAATTTCCATGCAAATGTATATAAATAGTTGCAAGGTTCTGTACTAGAATGTTTATTCATAGTGATTTTCCATTTCAACAGTGAGTTACAAGATAAATGTGAATATGAACTAAAGTGAGGAGGGTAATACTATAAAGATGTCATTAGTCTCCCACATTTAACACAACTTTGACTTGATTTTCTCCCAAGAAAGAGATTCTTAGAAACAAATCTCTACATGAGTTTAGACATCCTCATGGACATACCATACTCTTGCCATTGAAATGTAATTTCTATGCAAATGTATATAAATAGTTGCAAGGGTCTATGAATATTTCATTAAAGTGGCTCTGAAACAGCCTATTTGTGTGGGTGCTATTCCCTGGTTAGATAAGTTGACAGATTTAGTTAGCAAGTGGACTCATTCAGTTAGATCCAGTTAGTCTCTGGTTCAAGTTACCCAATTGCCTATAAATACCAGAGGAGGAGATCATTCGCATTTTCAAAATCCACGAGCAAGAGAGAGCAGCAGAGCACAGACAGCCATGGAGCACAGAGGTCAGCATACCAGCAAGCCAAGTCTGATGGAGAAGAAGAATGTTGGAAAAAGTACCAAGAGGTAGACAAAATCATAACATAAATAAAGATTCCAAAAAGATTCCCTCTGTATGTCTGTGTAAATATCTGATTTCTAGGTATTTATTTTTCTTACCTCTAGAAATATGGATCCAAAGCATGTACAGCTCGATGCCTGGCATCGACTTTAAGGTGTAAGTCGATGCCAGGCATCGACTTAGGATTGCAAGTCGATGCCAGGCATCGACTTGGGCCCAAAAGTCGATGCCAAGCATCGACTTGCCGGCATCAACATGCACTAAAAAGTCGATGCCAGGCATCAACTTTTGGGTGCAAAGTCGATGCTTGGCATCGGCTTTTGGGCCCAAGTCGATGCTTGGCATCGACTTTTGGGCCCAAGTCGATGCCAGGCATCGACTTTGTGTGCAAGTCGATGCCAGGCATCGACTTGAGGGTAAAAGTCGATGCCAGGCATCGACTTGAGGGTAAAAGTCGATGCCAGGCATCGACTTGGCCCAAAAGTTGATGCCAAGCATCGACTTGGGCCCAAAAGTCGATGCCAAGCATCGACTCTTGCACCCCCAAGTCGATGCCTGGCATCGACTTGGGCCCAAAAGTCGATGCCAAGCATCGACTTGGGTCCAAAAGCCGATGCCAAGCATCGACTTTGCACCCAAAAGTCGATGCCTGGCATCGACATGCACTTAAACATCGATGCCTGGCATCGACCTGAAGCTCAAAATCGATGCCTTGCATGGACTTGGGCCTTTGAAACCACATTTACGTTTGATCTGATATTTCCAAGTGCCTTCAGGGATGCAGAGTACAAGGATGAAAGGCCCATCAAGAAGCTCAGAGTCACCATGGGCTCTGGTGACCAGCAACGTGACAAAGGCAGTGGTCACCAAGCAAAGCCAAAGAAAATTATTGCACCATTATCCTCTGAGAAGGCCAGCAACCCACTAGGAATATCCTCAGGTGGACAGAGTAGCATAAAAATTCCTGTGGAGGATCCAAATGTCATATGCAAGATGGATTTCTTGTGCCCAGAGTGTTGTGTTCCAGAAGGGCTAGCTCAGAAATGCAGAGACTCAGTGAATTTCATCAAGGACCTGATGCCATGGATCCAGGGCAATATCATGCCAACACAGCACAAGAAGACGACCCCAGTAAAGGCAAGGGGTAAGCAGAGTGTGTAGAAAAAGCCCCAAAAGAAAAAGAAGATAATTTCAGAAGAGGAGTTTTCTGACTCAAGCTCTAGCTCTGGGGACATAATTGTTGCACCTGGTGGAGAGCTTGCATCTGGTGTGCTTGGCACTGAGCAGAATAAGATGAGGGAGGACATAGCTAGAAGAAAAGTTGTGAAGAAGGGGCAGTTGTTCCACCTGCCGATTAATATTATCCACAGGCCGCCAGTGGATCCAGTCACAGGGAGGAGGCCCCTTGAGATCAGGGAGCCACATAATTTGCACGTCCAGAATCTTAAGAAGAAAATGAAAATAAATCCTCATGCTACTGTTGTGCCATTCCTTGTCATGGTGGATCCGAATGAGTGCAGCTGTGTGGAGGATTTCAATGAGGGTTTGTTTGAGGATTACACTTATTATGTTATTGGAGGTTCACACTCTGCAGAGGCTCGTAGACAGTTAGTGAAGGAGCACCCTACTACATTTTTCTTTAGGTATGCAGAGTGTAAGATATATGCTGGTCTTACAACTGAGGAAGCCAAGCTTCTTGCTTGGGATCACAACAACGACAATGACTACAGGCAAAAAATGTCCTCCATAGAGAGAATTCGGTTCTTCCACCATGAATATGAAGATTGTCTTGTGAAGGAAGCTGGAAGAATACATCCCAATCTACGAAAGCAATGCCTTATTGAGGTTGGAATTGCATTGGATGAGAATAGAAAGTCAGATGCTTTGAGGAAATATGATCCATGGTTTCAACTGGCATTCAGATCAGGTGAGATCTGGGATCTACAGGATAGAATTTTCACAATGTGGGAGCACAAGGAGGTCAAGGGCCAGAAGCAACGAAAGTCGAGGCCAGACCCACAAGTTGATCTGAAGGGAAAGGGAAGGAAAGTTGACCTTTCAATTGAAGAGGCTCCTGAGGACATGAAGCTGACCCCATGGAGGGCCCTTCAAGGAATCAAGGATGATACATTGATCATATCAACTTTGTCAAGGGTAATCTCGAAGGAGTTAAGCCTCGAGGAGATGGTGACTGAGCTCAATAAGTATGTATGTTATTCTCAGATCCTTTTTCCCTCCTCCCATGCTTCTTGTCTAACCTAGTCTCTTTTATATTTATGTGTTTGTAGTCATAAAGTGTACATGAAGATTCAGGAGGTGATGATGAAGAGGCTGGGTTGCTTTTCTTGGACAGAGGTCCAAGCAGACTATCCAACCACATCATCCTACAAAGCCTTATCAGAATATTTCATCCTGTTTCGTGATTGGGTAGGTTCTCTTATCAGAACATTTCATCCTAACCAATTTGATGCATTGCATGGCATCGACTTGGGGGCATAAGTCGATGCCTGGCATCGACTTGCAGCATAAGTCGATGCCTGGCATCGACCTGCAACAAAAGTCGATGCCTGGCATCGACCTCGTGGCAAAAGTCGATGCCAGGCATCGACTTAGGTCCCAAGGTCGATGCCAAGCATCGATTTTCAGTAGAAGGTCGATGCCTAGCATCTACCCCAACAAGAAATCGATGCCATACATCCGTTCTTTATGTTCTGTTTGCTGTACTCAAGAGCTCTTTTAATTGTCTTTCCAATTTGTTCTGCAGAAACCAAGGAAAAGTAAGTCTACAGAGGTACTAGATGATTGCCCCCCTGCATTCCTTGCTCACATTCAAAGAGCAAGGCATGAGAAATCTAGACTGAAAGCGAAGGAGATGGATTTTGATGATGAACCTGATCTTAAATGTTTCTCCAATCCCCTAGACCCCCTTAGGCCTGTATATTACAATGTGTTCTGTAGTGATGTAAATAATATTTGTTCTGTTGTGCCTAGAAAACATTTCTCCCTTCTCATAGCGGACATACCCTATGGATTTAGGATGTTAGGATCAGTTAATGATGATGAACCCTTCAAACACCCTCAGATTCGGAAGATGGTCACTGATTTTGCAGAGTTGACTATGTCTCCTCTTTGGAGGATAGTAATTTTCCATAGCAGAGACCAGTCTTTCTCTGTTTCAACTGCTCTGAAGGCAAGATGTCATGCTGTGGAGTGCCTCACTTGGTAAGTAATCTTCTTTCTATCTCCATGGCTTTAATGATGCCCTTTGTGACTCATAGTTCTTTTTTGCAGGGTGAAGACAAACGTAAATCACACTCCTTTGCATCGGTTTGTGAGTGCCACTGAATGCATTACAGTTGGCTATTATGATGAAGTAAGCAAAAGGAGAGTCAGGGAGCATTGCAATGAGAATGGGATCTCAAATGTGCTCATGTTCCCAGTCGTTACCAAGAAACTTCGTCATGTAGCTGGGGACATGACATTGGTTAACCCTTATCAGAAGCCACAAAAACTCATAATGAGATTGCTTCAGCTATTTTCCAATGATGATGACTGGGTCCTAGACCTTTTTTTCGGGCACAGGTAATTTCAATTTTCACAATTTTCATTAGTCATGGTTGATTGAAGCCTCTAAGAGGTTTTCTGCTGTTTCAGGAACGACTCTGGCTTGCTCCTTAAAGATGTTCAGGCACTGCATAGCTGTGGAGAAGGATGATGCTCAAGTGAGCTTCATTAGAATGAGAATCAATGGGCTGAATGAATGCCCAGATGAAGACCAAGAGGTTGGAAGGAAGCACATTGCAGATACGGAGAGATTCCAACCAGCTTCAAGGGAGCCTGTTCCCCCACTTGCAGATGAACCTGGGGACATGGCTGACCTTGAAGAGCCAATCTTGGAGCAAGAGAGGCAAGATAGGTGTTCTAATGTGCCAGAGGATACCAATACCCTTTAGCCTGAGGAAAGCTATGATCAGCTTCTATTGTAGATTCACATAACTCTTGTAAAACACATGAAATGTAAAAGATCATTTTAATGGAAATATAATTTGGAGTTCTGCTTCCACTTGGTGTTTAGCTTGATTTATCTTGAACATTTCTCTGATCATGTGTGAATGTTTCTTAGTATAATTTTGTTGAATATTATCTTCTCTTGGGAATGCTTTTGTGAAGTGTATTTCATATTCTGTTAATATGGCCAGGCATTCAATGGGGATCTTAACCATACAAAGGGGATGATCTTAATTGCCTTTTTAAAATGCTCTGATTTTTGCAACACATGTACTCTAATTTTTGATTAACTTTTAATTAGCTATCATCTGTGTTTGTTGAGGTTATAGATGTAATGAAGGAGCTTCGCGAATTCTTACTTGTACCTTTTCAACTCTAATCTATTGTCCAAGATCATGATGTGGGATTCTTGGTCATGCTCAACAACTAGTTTTCATGGCAGCAAGAATTTTAGTATATCTACCTTGACTACTTGGGATATGAGATCAAGCTTCTAAAGACAATATTTACAAGCAAGACTCGTGATGCTTTCTAGATATTGTAAAATGCCCACTTTTTTGCTTCATATAATGGTATTTAGGTAAAAAGAAAAAGAGAACATGTCTTTGTTCTCCTTTGTTGTGACTCAGTGTTACAATAAGAAGTATGCTCATTGTGCACTCGTGAGTGAGAGGATGCTCAAAGAGAAGAAGGTGCAGTCAAAATATTTAGGTACATAGACGGCAAGGGCACACATGGGAAAGAACGCAACATCCGAGGTGAAGGGAGGTCTATTCAAAGAATCAGAGAATGGTTCCGGAGCGAGGGCATCTTTGGGTTGGTCTACTTACAGAGTACTAGTGTGCAATTAGCGAACTATTCAGAGCTTGGGGACCAACAAGGAGAGTGATGCTATGAAGGATCCACAAACATGATGATTCTTGAGGTGATGAGGGTGTAGTGTGGTTGATAGCTTTGCTTCTACCCCTTTTTTCCCAAGGAATACTCTAGTCTCTTCTCTGTTGTTAGAAGGCTTCATGTGAGAAGAAAATCCTCGTCTTTGAGGGGTGTCATGTTCTGCCTTGTTGGCTTCTCTCTACATGATTTGTGTAGAAGTTATTGGGAAAACTAGAGGACTAGGTCATTGAGTATCCAACTAGCATGCTTCTGAGTTGGATGCTTTGAACCAACCTGTTTCCATATATTTAAGTTCATTCTAGATATTTTGTCTCTTCTCTGCAACCCTTTGTGTAATAATCTTCAACACGATATCCTTTTTACATGAAGAACAATCAGCTATTCTATGAAATTTTTATTGTGATTTAGATGTTCTAGTCTATCTGGCACATTTTAACATCCTTTCGAATATGATTGAGTGGCCCTTTAGGCCTAGTATGGAAGAACTCAACGAACGAGCATCGATGCCATACAATTGCAATCGGAGCTATATAAATTTGGCACACTTGGTGGGATCCAAAGGGCTCAATGATTATGATCACTTAGCATACTTAACCATTCTATTACCAAAACCATCTTGTGTTACACCTTGGCTAGCCCATTATGAACGCCTAACATAGCTGCTACCTATGATACTATTAGTTGTCACAAGTTTGGAACTAAGTCTAGCAAAGAGAAAAAGCAATACTCCTCTTCACCCAAGCGACCCATATAAGATTTGATAATTGCACAAGGCAACCTCACATCTCTTCTATCTTGCATCAATTTCTTTTTACGGGAATCTCAATGGAAGATCTAGTTGATCATGTCATGTACTTCCTTGCATTGTGTAAGACTTGTGGTCTAGAAGGGTAGACGGATGCATTTATGGCTTTGATTTTAGAGATGTTGAATGGATTGGTAGACAAAAGGTTCAGTCACTTCGAGGAAGACACTTTGGGATGTGGCATGCGATGAAGGAAGAGTTCTTTGCAGCTTTTAAAGCAGGAAAATCTATAGAGAAAGTACTTGATGAGCTAAAGAACCTCCATTTAAAGAGAGGTGAGTCATTTCTTGAGTTGATGACTAGAACTAAGGCTTTGGTGACTAAACTGTCGGATGCACCCAATGACTTCCTCATTAATATGTGATTGGAGAAGGCACTCCCCTTCAACACAAGGCATAAGCTCTGAGACTTGCTGGTGCCAAATGCCCTTCTTGAAGAGTCATTGCCATGAAAAACAGACTAGAGCAGGTATGCACACATTTTAATGATGCTACCTCCCATCTCGAATGGTGGGATGACCCTTTGAAACAACACAAAAGAGGGCCAAAATGACTTTCAAGAACAAAAAAGGTTTGTAAGTGTTGAGGAAGACACAGTTGCCAAGTTCCGATGAGAGCTTGAAGAGTCCCAAGAAAGAAAAGGAAAGGCCAGCCTTTGGTGTGCAATATTCCATCAATAAGGACCTCCACATGCTGAGGTCCCTAACAAGATTATCTCCTAGTTCAATGGGAAAATGGGGCACACGGCTAATGGATCTTATTATCTAATGGGAATGGTAGAGTTGCAACCTCTTGCATATTGGGAAAACCGGCTCAAAATATTGTTTTTGATGATGGAACCCATGACTACATCACAAGCTCTTATTCTCAATAATTCTCTTGGTGTACCATTGTTCTATTCATCTATTGCTAATCCTGACATGCATATGTTCTTTTCAATCAAACACCTAGATTAAGAAATCAACCAAAATGACCAATAATAAGTTATAAGTGATTCAAACCAGATGCCTTCTTCTAGAGAATGTGCCACGCTACAAAAACTATCGAGAACTATGAGACCACTATAATAAAGACTACCCCAAGCAAGCTACTGTAAGTTAGATATATAAATCACTTCATGTTTCTTGAGAGCCACTTCCCACTCAAGGCACACTCCTTCAATTGCCTATTACTGACATTATTTGAGCTCAAGAGTAGATTTAAAGATAGTTCAAATAAGAAATCACAGGATTCATCATAGATGGCAGATCAAGTATCAATCTTATGAAGCAACAATGCAAAATTTAGGACTCCAACCATCCAAAGAAGCACAATTCATGATAACCATGGTAGACTAGAGTAAGGTAAGAATAGTCAGAATAGTGGAGATAGTGGTTTTAACAATGAATCGATGTGAGTTCATCTGGAATTTCGGTTTTAAGATGTCCTCTCTCATTAAGAGGATTTCCTTTGCTCTTGGGATGGCATTAAAAAAACATGCTAAAGGTGATTCATGATTGGGGGGCATAACTATATTTCAGCGCATGGCTGAGACATGTTGAAGCAACTATAGCTAGAACCAAGCCTTGACCATGCAAGAGCGAGCACTACTACTTTGTTAGCAGAACCTAAAGATGATGAGGTAGACTCTCCAGGATTGGATGTCATATGTGAAGATGAAGACTTGGTGAAGTGGATGGGTGCAAAAACTCCTATGTGTTATAGTGTAGTCTACAACAGGTCCCCACAAGACAAAGAGGAGAGCTCCAACATTGAATTTTTGAGGTAAGAAGTGCCTTCTCAAGATAGGTTGATTAGAGGAAGGTGAATGATGCTTGAGGAGCTAGGTTTCAATACAACAGGATGGTGTGCTACATGATACAAAGACTATGCAGCTCCTCATGGAAGAGAATCCTCCTGGTTGGATGCAAAATTGAAACTAAGAGAACAAAATTGGAAAAGACCAAGGAAATTCCAGACACTCAACCAAAGGAACAAAATTCTAACATAGCCAAAACTCATGATTTGAGCCACTTGACCTGAAGGAAGATTACAAAGAACTCACAAAGCAAGTGTCGACAGTGACCAAATTATGAAGAAAACTCCCTATCTTGCAAAAGCTCACTTTGCTCCAAGAATTCAAAAATACACTCAATAAGAAATATAAGAAGCTAATCAATATGTGAGAAGCACCAAGGTATAATCCGACCACATCAACATAGACGAAAGCAAAATCTACTCCAATTTTGGAAGGACCATATAAAGTAGTCATGCTACTAGCAAGGAACAACCAATACTTTGTTTTGTCTGCTTCACAGTGGAGCGACCTTTGGTGGAAGACATATATACAAGACGTGTAGTGGCACAAGTCAAAGTCATCTAGAATTCAGCAAAGAAAACTTTGAGTGACTATGGACTCCAATGACTTGCAATTTTGGTACTCCTTGGCAATCGTGATGGGCAAGCGAGTCTGAAGTCTCATGATACTTTTGAGATTTTGGAAATTCAGCATTTTGACAATTCTAGGTTCCAAAAATCTGGTGCTATTAGGTCCTCCACAATTATCCATTTCCCTTTTTGAATGTGTCAGTGATCCCAAATTAATCCCATAGTGCCTTGTGATGTCTATCATACTAATTACACCGTTCCTTCATGCTGCTAACAATGCCTCTTCTGCCTACAATGAATTTTGGTAGGATAGGCAAGATATTCCCCACATCTTACTTATGAAAAAGATCATTCCTTACAATGACACAATGTAAAATTATGGTATAGTATGGAGGTGCAAGAAGGCAGAGTCTTGAAGAACATTAGCAAGCCAAGAATCTTCATGCTATATAAGGACCATACATGCAATCACATTTACACATAGATAGAGAGACATACGCTTACATACATGCATATATGATTGCATGTGCATAAGGTTAAGAATCAACACCTGCACATCATCTGAGTGACAATAGGAGTTGCACAAGAGTTCGAGAGTAGATGCACTGTTGAAAAGTTGCTTAAGTGCAAAATCTAGGGTGACATCATAATAGAGATAGAGATGTGCACTTGGGAAATCATTGACAGCTCAAGGACTGATGAGGAGGATGACACTATAGAGGATCCACCAAAATGGTGATTGCTAAGGTGATGAGGGTGTAGTGTGGTTGGTAGCTTTGCTTCTATCACATTTTCCTCGAGGATTATTCTAATCTCTAGTCTACTAGCCAAATGCTTCCTTCCAGAAGAACATCCTCTTCTTTAGTGGGTGTCATTTTCAACCTCCCGGGCTCGTGGCTGCATCATTTGTGGAGACGATATTGGGAAAATCAAAGGACTAGCTCATGGAGTATCGAGCTAACATGCTTGTGAATTGGGTATCATGAACCAACTTGTTTCCATACATTTAAGTTTCGTTTACATATTTTGTCTCTTCTCTACAACTCTCTATGTAAAAGTCTTTAGCACGATATCCTCTCTACCTAAAGAACAATCGGTTATTCTACTTATTCTATGCCAAAGTTGTGCATGAGTTCTTGAAGAAGTCAATGATGTGAGTGTTTGAGTGTCCTCCATCATATAGTTTGTAACTGAATCATAATACATTCTTGTTTGATCTATTCTTGTCTATTCTAGGGAAACTATGGTGTTGATCAAGTTTCTTCTTAGTTTCTTCAATCCTTAAACATTAGGCTATCCATTAAGCAGCAATGTCACAACACAATTCCCTTCTATGACATTTTGTTTCTAATTGAGATATTTGGCTCTATATAGTGCATTTTAACATCCTCCTCATGGAAAATGGGAAAGCATTTCCATGGACCTTATTATGGTCTTGACTCACATCCAAAAAGGTCATGATGCAGCTTGGGTCATAATTGACCTATTGAACAAAGTGGCTCATTTCATACCTACTTGTACTATAGGTTAAACTCTATAATTGGACAAAATATTTATAAAACATTTCTACCGACTCTATGGTCTACCTCAAGACATAGTGTGTGATAGAGAAAAAGAGTTTACTAGTCATTTTTAGAGAGCTATGTTCAATAGGTTAGAAAAAAAAGTTAAACATGAGTATAGATGAGCATCCATATATGGATGGTCAAGCTGAAAGGGTCAATTGAATACTTGAAGATGTGTTACAAACTTACATATCTTCAAACCAAACTAACTGGGATAGTGAGTTTGCTGATATAGTCCATTCAAGTTAATGTACATGTTCCAACCAAGGGCACCATATGCAATTGGATTGCAAAATGAAAAAGTCCAAGTAGCTAAAGATTTCTTAAAAGACATGAACTTTAAGTTGAAAGTAGCTAAGGAAAACTTGAGGAAAGCTTAGGATAGAGCTAAAGCATTTAGGGACAAGTAGAGGTGAGACATTTCCTTTCAGGTTGAAGAACAATTCTGTCTAAAAGTTCACAAGAAATTTGAAACTTTGCAAACAAGACCCTACTCTAAAATTTCTCCAAGTTTTTGGAGCTCTTTCAAGATTCTTAGAAAGATATGAACTTTTCCTAATGAGTTGGAACTACCAGATGATGCTTACTTCACCTAGTGTTTCATGTAAGTAGATTGAAAAAAGAATTGTTGAATAAGAAAATCTTGTATCTTCAGATGCAATAGTCCAATCCATTTCCCTTCTCAACATCCCTCATGAAAACATTATGCACTCAAGAGAAGAAGACTAGGAATCAATTTATATAAAGAGTGCTTAGCTAAATGAAATGATGCAATAGACAAAAGTGTCACTTGGGAATGAGTAAGTTCCATCAACAAAAGATCTCCATCTTTTCCAACTTTAAGTTAGAAACAAGGAAAATCTTTGAAAGTGAGCCCATGATCAATGAGATAGATTTCATGGGGGAATACTCCACATAATGTAACAACACACATTTTCGAGGATAAAAATGTTAAAGGGGGAATATTGTTGTATAAACCTTGGGTTAGACCCTTGGATAATGACTTTTATCCTTAGAAACCCTTGGTTTTTAATTAGGTTAGACCCTTGAAGTTGGATCTCAAGTTCTTGTTTTAACCCTTGAAACCCTTGGCTATTTATTTAATTGAAGTCTCAATTGAATGGGTTCTACCATTAGGAATAATTACCCTAAGATATGAGAACTTTAGGATTGGAAAAAGCTTCTCCCAAGTGCCATCTTGACTCGTGCATGAAGGGAAGGCTTCAATTGAAATAGAAGTCATGTGACTAGCCTTGGGAAAGTGTCCACATGAAGGAACCTTGGATGGACAGATAGAAGAGTCCTATGACATGAACCCTTTGGACCTTTGGCATATATATGAGTGGAGTTAGATGGTTGAATACATACACACTCACTCTCCCTTGGGGGACATTATCTTCTAGCTCACAGGCTTTTACAATAGGTAGCCTACTACATATCTCGCATCCAACCTAAGTAGAACTCTGAAACCCATAACAATTGGATGAGGGGGTGAGAAATTTTTTTTTCCATGTACTATAAAAATTCCAACCATGAGATACTCCCTCAATGATGCTCTCTTTCTTACTTGATGAGCATAAACCCACCACACAGTAGACTATGGCCATTTTGAATCGACAGCTATGATCATCTTAGATTAGCAATAATAAATCATGTTAAGTCCAATAGGGGTAAAGATGAACCCTACATGGGCCTTGTAAGGATCTTTAACTTTTAGGGACCAAGTTTATTTATGTTCTTGTTTAAGGGGACAAAGTGCATTTGATAGGGAACTTTTTAGTAAGCTAGAGTAGGCTTTTCTTTGCTTTACTAAGTTCTTCTCTCTCTTCTTCTAGAGAGAGAGGGCAAGAGAAATTACTTTCCACATCATCAAACCTGTGCATGTACGTTAACTAAAAATTATGATTTTTTGAAAAATTCTCATTTTCAGTGTGTATTACTTAAAAGTTAAAAGGGCCATTAAATTTTTCAAAATCCTTACACAAATAAAGCGTCACATAATCAAATATTGAGTAACTATGCTTTCCCCTCCAAACATACACGATGTAAAAACACCCTTTGACCCATCCACATCCAAGAGAAATAGTATTCCTACAAAACACACACTATTAGGTCTTTTCCAACTAATTTCCCACTTTGTTTTTCATATTCTTGTAGTTTTTGGCAAAGATATTCTTCTATTTCCTTTAATCAAAATTTGAAATTGAATATTTTATTATCTAGGCCATTCAATCACGATATAAGTTTTTGTATTACTATGGGTCCAAGTGGCAAAAGGCATGGCTTTTGAGGGTCTAAAGTCACTTGGAGAACCCTTGGAGTTTATTGAGAAACCCTTGGGAAAGTGTCTCCAAGGCTAGTTTGAAACCTTGAGCTACTTGGATTTATTTACTCCCAATTGAAGGGTCTTCACCCTTAGAATTGATATTTTCGAACAATATGGTGTTTAACCCTTATAGAGGCCTCTCAAGCCTTTGTACTTATACATACAAGCCTCGAAGAAATCCTTTTAAAATCCATGTGAGATCCATGCGACTCCATCTGATTTCCAAGGTTAGAAGGCCTTGGATTAGCATCCATTTGCATGGGACACTTGGCAATCTCTCCTCACATTTCCCCCTTGACCTTGAGGTAGATATATACGGGTGGAGTTGGTTGGATGCATACATGCATCTTTCATCCATTGTGGGTTACTTCTTGCAATGATATTTGTCTCTTCGTCTTGCTTAGAGTAGTTAATTTATGATAGTGGCATCAAAGCCAATCTTATTGGGAAGAATGCATCGCTCTTGGGAAGAATGCATCTCTTTTCTCTCACCTTGGGATGGTTCCATTTGGAGGTTCTAGCTGCCATTTTGAAGTTCAAAAGATTGCCTTGAGTAAAAGCTTTAATTTTGATATATTGAGGAGAATATGAGAAGCTAATGAAAGATTTTTATTCAAAGAAAGAAAACACATTTGCAATAGAGCACCTCAATCACTTCTATGCATTGTTGCAAAGAAAAAGAAAGAATGTATGTGCATCCTTTCCATACTTTTCACTTGATTTAATGTTTCATATCCAAAGCTAGGTAATGTTAGAATGATTTGGACAAGGATTAGCCCACAAGTATGGTATAGAATCCTTTTCTCACAAAGAGGCGAATAAGACAGATGAAGACCATGATTGACAAGATTGATCATGGAGCACGGGGGGATACTCCACATATTGCACCTAAACACATTTTCGAGGAGAAAAATGTTAAAGGGGGGAAGAATGTTGTATAACTATGGGTCCAAACAACACAAAGAAAGGGTTTGATGGTCCTAATGAGTCATGATTTAATATCCTAACTTCATAAGGTTCATTATCTCTTGACTTTTACAATTATCCAAAGTAAATACTCTCAAATTGACAAGCATGATTTCTCATGTGGTTCTCTATTTGAAGACATAGATGGATGTGTAGCCCTGAATTTTGAGGAATGCACTTAGGCTTGCTAATTGCACCCAACACTCCCCCTCAAGCCTAATATTCTTGATTCTTCAATCCTTCAAGATATCCTCCAATCCAATAATTGATTTGAATTTGTTTAATTTGCTTCCATTCAATGTCTTTGTCATCATATTTTCACATGTTGATGAGTTGAAACGTATGAGAGTTGTATCTCTTCACTCATAATATTCTCTCTGAAATAATGATAATGAACTTCTACATTTTAGTCTTGGCATGATAAATAGGGTTAAGAGCAAGATGTAATGAGCTAATATTGTCTCCAAGTATATGTGGAGTTGAAGTGTTCAACCCCAAGTCAGAGTATAGGGTTCTAATCTACATAGCTTCTTGTATAGAACTGCAAGTCCTCCATATTCCGCCTTTGTTGATGAAAGAGCAACTATAGGTTGCTTCTTGGAAGACCATGAAATCAACTTAGTACCTCCAAAAGTAAGATATCCAAGATGTGGTTCTCCTATCATCTTTAGAGCGTGCCCAATTTGCATCATAAAAAAGTTTAACATCTATATCAGATGTATATGGATAGTATCACCCTTTATTGATTGTTCAAATACTTCAAAATTCTCTTGGCTAATTCCATGTGAGGCTTCTTTGGAGTGTGCATGAACTGACTTAGCACACTTACTCCATAACAAATATCTGTCATGGACAAGGAAACCAACTTAAAACTTAGTTTCCATGTGACTTTCCATATCTCATAATTGGCTCCAATTTTGGAGAGACTAATGCTACCATTGCATTTGGAACGTGGCGAAACCCCAAGATCGACTATCTATTTGTTGAATTCTGACACCCGGAGGTCTTGTTTCCAATCGATGACATCATCAACTCTTAACCGCCATATAGCACCGCCTTTGAACACCTATAAAAGGAGGGGTTGGCCACATTCATTCTCAGTCTTGCAAATACCAGTCTTGGGAGCTCAAGGAGTCCTGATCACCAAGTAAGTACTTTCAAGTTCCAGTTCAAGTTCTAGTCTTGTCTTTTGCTCTAGTATTGTTTAGTCTTGTATCGTGGACATCTTTTCTTGTCCTATTCTAATCTACTGGTACGAGTTCTTGTCGAGTTATTTCTTGTATCTAGTTCATCTACCAAAAGGGAGTTCTTGTAACCGAGATATCTTCTTCCATACTTACGGTCCTGGTTTGTGGGATCTCCTGTATCATCTCTAGTCGAGTTGTGCATACCTATCGGTCCCGGGTTGTGGGACATCTTGTATCAGTCATGTATTCTTGTATCATTTCCCTTTCGTGGGTGATCTTGTAATCAGAAGTGTATTTCCAAAATCTTGTCTACTATAGTCAGAGAGCACAATTTAGTGCTCCCTTGACATTTTGGCAAGACTACCTTCATTAAGACCAGACACCATGGATTCCCTATGCAAACAGATCCAATCTAGCATAAAGGATTCGATCAAACATGTCCAAGAGATGAAAAGATTGCTACGGCAAGATGATCGATCAGTTTCAAGCTATGCCTTGAATATCAAGATGTTGTTTCATGGAACTACATATCAAGAGGAATACATGGTTAATCTGTTTCGAAGTGGCCTCAATCCACAAGTCAAATATCTCTTGCTATCCATGCCTCAAGCAAATACCTTGGAGGATGTTATCAATCAAGCAGTTAAATGTGAAAATCAATTATTCAAAGAGCTAGAAGTGTCGAATAATCATGACACTATTCATCAAACATTTGAACCAAGAACTTTTGAAGACCAAGAAGTGATTATGAATGATATGGAGCATACAAATTATGAAGATAACAAGAAGGTAAAGGATAATGAAGACTTCATGTTAAATTAAGGAGGTGTGCTTACTCAAGGCTCTCCATCAAAGATCTTGGAAACACCACAATGTACCACTAGAAACTCAAAGGATCTATTGCATGAAGAACCCAAGGAAGCTCAAGAGACACCCAGTCCTTCACCACCTATCAGGATTAAGGATTATGAAGAATTCGGCGTCGTGCATGTATTAGATTCAAGGATCTCTCGAGGAAGATTGGAGTACCTTATTCATTGGAAAGTGTTGGAGCAAGTCTATGACAAGCCTAAGTATTGGCTTGAGTCCCACAAAGTCATAAAAGAAGCTTCAAAATGAAGACTATGTAAAGTTCATTTGTGAACTACCTCTTGTAACTTTTGAAGAGTTTACTTAATGTAAAAGTGAAAGAATTTAAGTGGTTGAGTCCACTTGATCAAAAAGGGAAAGAGGAGCCACGAATTCATGATTTGTGGTAGGTACAGAATCAAATCAATCATTGATTGATTGGAGAGTGATTGAGGGAGGTTAGCCTCCCAAACTCAACTATAAATAGATGGCAGTTTTAGTCGTGGTTAGAGAGACCTATGTGAAGACCTCCAAGAGCTGAGCTTTATGCCATATCAAGGTGTGATTACAAGGCACACATATGTATCAGTAAGTCCATTGTATTGTACAAGCAATATACTTTCATTTTCATGATCATTTGGGTTCATATTTCCATGTTCTTGTGAAGTGTACTACTCACTACCATTACTCTTAGTTTTCTCAGTCAGATTGCAGAGATGTTTTCTCTGAGCTTGGTGCATAATTTTCAGTGATTTAAATTGGTAAAGTTAGCTCTATAAGTCTACTATATGCTCACAAGTTGTCATGTCATTTGCATGTTGCAATCTTCAGTTATGTTCATTTGAAGTCAACAGGGTTTGTTCATCTTCACTTCTCTGTCAGGTACCCGACTTTTTTACTCCTCTTGTCAGAGCCATTTCGCAGTGGTTACTTATCCACATTCAATGATTTAATGCTTGTTGGATTCATCTTACTGTCTAGTATAACCATACAAATTTTCATAATCATTGGATTCCTAAATTCTGAGTTATGTTGATTTTTCTGCTCACTAGTCTCAAACTATAGCAGCCCGTGAAAATTGGGATGATGTCATCACTTGTTAAAACTCATTCTCAGTATGTGGTTTATGATTTTTGATGAGATTACTCTTGAAAGTTAGCTCTTTAAGTTATCTAGAGTTCCCCAAGAGGAATTAAGTTAATTGCTGCTGTGCTCAGAGAATTATGCAAAACACTGGATAGGTGTATGAACCAAGAATATCAAGTTTTTCACCTCTGAGCTAACTCCAACTTATTTGTTTTGATCTATCTTTTTGAGAGTGATCTTCCAAGGTACATAGGGTGTCTAATACATCCATTGGCAAGCTAAAAGGGCCCACCATATACTCTTGGAGTTCATTTGGCTGGTGTAGATCAAGGATTTTGCAACACCTCTTCATCTTCAAGCACATACCTATCCATCTATTCACAGAAAGGGTATGACATTAGTGATCCTACTTCAGAGCCTACAAAAAATCTTTAGAGAGAAAAATTCAAGGTCCATGAATTCCATAGGAAGGACCCAATGAAACCCAAGCTAGAGAACATGGCCAATCCTCATGGAACTCGTCACTTGAGGGGGAGGTAATGTCATGGACAAGGAAACCATCTTAAAACTTAGTTTCCATCTGAATTTCCATATCTCATAATTGGCTCAAAGTTTGGAGAAACTAATGCTACCATTGCATCCGGAACGTGCGGAACCCCAAGATCGACTGTCTATTTGCTAAATTCTGACACCCGGAGGTCTTGATTCTAATTGATGACATCATCAAGTCATAATCACCGTATAGCACCACCTTTGAACACCTATAAAAGGAGGGGTTGGCCACATTCATTCTCAGTCTTGCCAATACAAGTCTTGGGAGCTCAAGGAGTCGTGACTGCCAAGTAAGTACTCTCCAAGTTCGAGTTCCTTTTCTTGTCTTGTTCCTTGTTCCAGTCCTGTCTAGTTTTGTATCCTGGACATCTTGTCTTGTCCTCTTGTAATCTCGTAGTACAAGATCTTGTCGAGCTTTCTGTTATCTAGTTCATCTCCCAGAAGGGAGTTCTTGTAATCTCAAAATCTTGTTTCATACTTATGACCTCGGGTTGTGGGATCTCCTGTATCATCTCTAGTCAAGTTGTTCATACCTATCAGTCCCGGGTTGTGGGATATCTTGTATTAGTCACGTATTCTTGTATCATTTCCCTTTTGTGGGTGATCTTGTAATCAGAATGTATTCCCAAAATCTTGTCTATTATAGTTAGAGAGCACAATCAAGTGCTCCCCT
>CM035408.1:108922130-108927130 GCA_020310875.1 Ceratopteris richardii | reverse complement strand
GTACCAATATGATGTACTGAAACTTCCTTGGATATCACCTTTTCCCTTATGAAGTGATAGTGCACTTCAATATGCTTGGATCTAGCATGATAGACAGGATTTGATGCTAGATGAATGCTACTCATGTTGTCACAAAAAATTGGATATGTGTCAACCTGCAAATTAAGCTCCATAAATAACTTCTTAATCCACATTAGCTCACATGTGACTTGAGCCGAAGCTCTATACTCAGCCTCGGTGGAAGATAATGCCACCGTGGGTTGCTTCTTTGAAATCCATGAGATGATCTTGCTACCTAGCATGACTAGGTAACCACTTGTACTTCTTCTATCCTCCTTCGAACCGGCCCAATCGGCATCAGAATAAGCTTTGACCTGCATATCATCATCAAATGAATAGAACAATCCTTCATTTATAGTGGCCTTGAGATATCGTAACATTCTTCTTGCAGCTTGCAAGTGTGTAGTCCTTGGACTATGCATAAATTGTGATAACACTCCAACTCCATATGCTATGTCGGGCCTAGTTATTGTGGCATAATTGAAAGATCCTACAATAGATCAATACAAGGTTACATCCTCTAATGCCTCTCCATCAATGGAGCTTAGCTTTACATTAACTTCCATGGGATTTGAAATAGGCTTGCAATGTAGCATCCCAAACCTCTCAAGTAGGTCTAGAATATACTTCCTTTGTATGAGCATAAAACCTTCTTCTTTGTATACAACTTCAATGCCAAGAAAATACCTAAGATCTCCAAGATCAGAGATCCTAAACTCCTTTCCAAGCTTTGCCTTGATCTCCTCAATGCCCTTTGTATCATTACCTGTAATGATAAGATCATCTACATACACGCACATGTAGACTACAAGTTCTCCTCTTTGTTTGATGAAGAGAGATGGATCTGCCTTGCATTGATTGTAACCACATTTGATCAAATAGTCCACCAATCTTTGGTTCCAAGCCCTTGGAGCTTGCTTTAGGCCATAAAGTGGCTTTCTTCAACCTACAAACATGATGTGGAAACTCTTTATGAACAAAACCTAGTGGTTGCTCCATGTATACCTCTTCTTCCAAGCATCCATTGAGAAAGGCATTCTTGATATCCAATTGGAAAAGCTTCCATCCTTTGCTAGCAGCCATTGCAATGAGTGTCCTAATGGTGCTCATCTTTGCCACGGGGCTAAATGTCTCTTCAAAGTCCACTCCATAGGTTTGTGAAAAACCCTTGGCCACCAATCTTGCTTTGAACCTAGAAATAGATCCATTTGAATTCCTCTTTACTTTATACACCCACTTATTACCTATTACCTTCATGTTATCCTTCTTGGGCACTAGAGTCCATGTTTGATTCTCCTCAAGTGCATCGATCTCTTCTTGCATTGCCTCTTTCCATTCGGTGTACCTGCTTGCATCTTCATAGCAATCGGGCTCATGATCTTCTACTACTTTGTTCATATATGCATAATGAGTTGCCATGTATGAATCATAAGTAAACCTTTGAGTTGGATACTTAACTCTAGAAGACTTCCTTTCTTCACCTTTTGGAGGAATAAACCTCCTTTGCCTTGGGAACTTGATCTCTTTCTTTGACATGGCTTCTTTCTCCATCATGTGTCCTTCATCATCTTCAACTTCATTACCTTCTTCATCCAACTCCACCAATGTTGCTTTGCCTTTGTTGATTGATTGTGATTCATAGCTTGATGTAGATCTCCCCCTCCATGGTGAGTTCATGCTTGAACTATCTTCATTGATGGAACACCTTGGGCCGCTTAGCTCTAGGTCGATTTGTTCTTCATCATGTCCATGCTTTTCTTCTTCATAGTCCTGCATACAATCATACTTCTTATACCAAGGGAGTAGCTCATCAAATGCTACATCCCTTGATATCCTCAAGTCCTTTGTGTTTGGGTTGAAGCACCTGTAACCTTTATGATCATTTGAATATCCTAGAAACACACACTTTTCTGCCTTTGGTTGTAGCTTGTGCCTCAATTCACTTGGCACATGTACATAACAAGTACATCCAAATATCTTCAAGTGGGAAAGATCAGGTTTCTTACCATAATAGGCTTGATATGGTGTCAAGCCATGGATCCATGAGGTAGGAGCCCTATTCATAAGATACACGGCGGTATTTGCTACATCACTCCAAAACATGTTAGGTACATTCATCTCATTAAGCATTGCTCTAGCGATCTCGGCAATGTATCTATTCTTTCTCTCTGCTACTCCATTTTGTTCGGGTGTGTACCTGCATGTTACTTGCCTCTTGATGCCTTGATCCATTAAAAAATCAGAAAACTCATTGGAGAAATATTCTCCCCCTCCATTGGACCTTAGCTTCTTGATATATGTACCTGTTTCCTTTTCTACCATTGCCTTGAATGCTTTGAAACATGTAAACACATCTGATTTGTTTTTTATGAAATAAACCCAAACCATCCTTGTGCAATCATCTATAAAAGTGACAAAGTACTTGTTACCTCCATTGGATTGCTCTTTGGTTGGCCCCCACACATCTGTATGTATCAACTCCAATGGATGTTGGCTTATGTAGCCACTCTTCTTGAATGGAAGTCTCGCTTGCTTCCCTAGTTGACAAGATTCACATAAATGCTTCATAGCTTGTCCTTGGAAGTTGGGAAGACCTTCAACCAGCCTCTTGAATTGCATTTCCTTCATTCTTTGTATGTTGATATGACCTATCCTCTTGTGCCACAAGTCCAACTCTGAAATCCTCTTGTTTCCATATGTGAAGTAGACATGTTGAGTGGAATGAGAATTTACCTCCAAAGTGAAGAGTCTCCCTTGCTTCTTTCCTCTTGCTATGACCTTGTAACCCATCTTAGGGTTCTCCACAAAGCATCCACCTTTGTTGAACCTTACTTGATAGCCTCTTTCAACCATTTGCCCAACGGACACCAAGTTCTTTGTGATAGTAGGTACATGCAAGACATCCTTGAGACATCTTCCTTCCTCCTTGTCATCCAAAGCTACATCTCCAACATGGGAGATCTCATGGGCTGTATCATCACCTGTTTCTACATGTCATTTACCTTTGGGAACATGTAGATTAGTAAACCAAGAAGCATTGCAACTCATATGGTTGCTACATCCACTATCAATATACCAAGTGTTATCTACTTTGCTTGAATTCCCATTCATGTGCATCATCAAGAGATTGTCATTTTCTGAGCTTGTAGAAGCATAATTACCTTGGCCTTTGTATGAAGAACCTTGATTATAGCTCCTTTGGTTTCCTCCTTGGTAGCAATCTCTAGCATAGTGGCCAAACTTACCACATATGTAACATCCTTCACCATCTTGATTCCTGTTTTGTTGATGTCGTCCTCCTCTTCCTCTTGTTCTTCCTCTCCCTCTTTGTGATGAGGTTCCTTGGTCATGTCCTTGATTGCTTGAGTGGCCTTGCCTTCCTCCAAACCTTCCTTTGCCCCTTCCTTGTCCTTGTCTTCCTTTGCCCCTTTGATTACCTGCATAGAAAACTTGTGCATCCTTGCTTTTAGTTGAACTTCCACTTATGTTCATTTCTTCGGTGACCATGAGAGCAACCAATTGCTCAAAATCGGGAAGATTATCCCTTACATAAACTGAAGTGGTAAAGGGTTTCCACTTCTCATCATCTCTCAAACCATTGAGAGTATAAGCCACAAGATCGTCATCGTCTATGTGGCTTCCAATGGATCCCAATGCATCTGATAACTCCTTGACCTTAAGTATGTAGTCATTTATGCTACTCCCTGAGCTCTTCCTAAGGTTGTTGAGCTCATTCTTGAGTTGGATCTTCCTTGCTTTGGTGCTTGTTGAATAAAGCCTTTCAAGTGTCTCCCATACCTTCATGCTTGAATCCAAGTCTTGGATATGGCCGATCATGCTATTGCTAATGTGTTGGGAAAGAATAAAGATAACCCTCTTGTCTCTTTCATTCCATTCCCTAAAGGCCCTTCTCTGGTCATTGGTTGGATTCTCATCCAACCTAGGTCTTGGTTCACTTCCACTAATCAACCCCCAAAGGCCCTTGCCCATAAGATAGTTGGAGACCCTAAATCTCCATGGTTGATAGTTACCTTTGTCTAGCTTTTCAATTTGAGTGTTGAAGTCTCCCATATCTAGTCTTTGATACTTGACCTAGCCCTTGGCTAATGCTCCAATGTGTGTAAAATGAAAATGAGGCTCTGAGGTTACCTCAATCCAACGCTTTCCTTAGATGGACACCTTGTGCTCTTGCAAATTTGAGTAGAATAGCTCCCCCTTGATGTGAGCTACCTCCAAGAAGCTTTTGTTGATGCAAATCTTCAACCACCAACTCCAAGAGGTCTTCTTGCTTGTATGTGATACCTCGAAGATGCCCAAATGCTCTGATACCACTGATGGGGGAAGTATCTCAACCCCTAAGCAACGACGAAGCGTGAATGACCTCCACAGGTATCCTTCTTTGACCTTTGCACACCAAAAATGCTCTTACTCAGAACTTATGCAGAGAACTCCGGTGAGCTTTTGTAGACCTGTATTAAACACCACGAGCTTTCTAACAAAACAAATTTCACTTCAAATGGATGCTTACACAAGGAGAAACAATGTCTACAACATGAGCTAGTTGAATGCTCACAACTGCCAGTCAAGAAGATACCTCACTTCACTCCAGCAAGCTTTTCTCATAGATTATACAGAGAATGAATCTCAAACTTGAGTCAACTTTAGAAGACTCTAATAGCTACCCAACCACACCAAAATCATAGCAAATGGATACATAGACAAGGAGAACCAGCCCTTACAACAGAGAGCAAACTATTTCCAACAGAGCCTACACACCAAGAGAGATATCAATCACACAACTTCACTAAAATGAATGTTGCTCCCAGATTACTCAGAGAATGATCCAGAGACTTTGTGAGCATAAACTAGACTCTAATCGCTATCCAATGATACAAGAATTACATCAAATGGATACAATATGAGGGAGAACCAATGCTAAC